>OX578155.1:103652590-104252590 GCA_951213105.1 Amaurobius ferox
CTGTGTTTTATCCAACGAAACGTTGCCAATTAGTCTTATTGAGCCAACTGATAAGCCGGTGGACAGTTGCGACGACGTTAATCAGTTTTATTGCATTTCAGACAAAATTTGCATTGACAATGAAAAAGTGTGCGATTTCGTGCCGGACTGTTCCGACTCTTCCGATGAAGCAAAGTGTGGTACCTGCGCATTTGAGGATGACAATAATCCTACTTGTGGTTGGTATGATTCCAGAGATGGTAAATGGAGACGAAATAAAGGGCCGATGGGAGATAACGGGCTTACATCAGTGACATCTGGCGGATATTACATGTACGTATCAAAGGATAAAGATGGAGCTATGAGTAGCATTGCGGACCTCAGGTCAGTTAAATTCCATGACGCTTCTTCGACCTGTGAAGTCAGTTTCTATTACTTCATGTCTGGAATTACAAACAGTGACGCATCGCTGAAGTTGCAGCTCCAAACAAACAAGAAGCAGGATGTTATTTTGTGGAGTGAAATGTTTGACCAAGGCAGAAAATGGCAAAATGCAACAGTTACTATAGGAAATAGAGATTCTGGTTGGCACTTAGACTTCATTGCGACTCATATCTTGAGCAAAGGCGATATTGCCATTGCTGACGTTGAATTTCTCCTGTGCGCTCCTCCGTACAAAAGACAATGTGCCAATAAGCTTGAGTTTCCTTGCCTTAGTGGTCAGTGCATTGACAAAAACCTTGTATGTGATTTCAGCAAAGACTGCCCTGACGGCTCAGATGAATCCAACTGTACGGCCTACATGGAAATGTGTGATTTCGAGAAAGGCAATATTTGTGGATGGTCCCATGATAATAACGCAGACGGAAAATGGACCGTGACTTCCGGGGCTGAAACAAAGCAAGGCGAAGGTCCAGATCGCGATCATACGAAAGGAATCGAAACCGGAAAATTCCTCCTTGCAACTAGAGGAAGCAGGTATTACTATCGTTACGATGCTCGGATCTTCAGCACTAATTTCATGGCGGACGTGTCAGGAGAATGCAAAATCAGGTTTTGGCAACACTTGTACAAATCGTACAGCAGTAAAATTGCCGTTTATATTCGGTATGAAGATGATACTCAGTTGAGGTTCGCCCAAAATTACTATGGTTCTTCTGGAGATGAATGGGAACGAATAGAGATGCCTTTGAAGAGCAAGTTTAACTTCCACGTTGTTATTGAAGGCTCTCCAGCATCTGGTACCAAAGGAGAGGTTGCTATTGACGACATTTCTTTCACACCACAGTGTATCCCTGTCTACACTATAATCACAACTCCCATTCCGACAATTCAACCGAAATCCGTCTGCGAAAGAAAAGGACAGTTCACCTGTGACGATAATTCCTGTGTTCCGTTTGATGCTGTGTGCGATTTCAAAGTTGACTGTCCCTACGGAAAAGATGAAAGAAGCTGCCCGGCATTCTGTGACTTTGAAATGGGCAATACTTGTGGATGGAATGGCATCACCAAGGCAGGAGACGGAGTCGAAATCAATGTCACCATTGCAGGCAATGCTAAGTACATATCGCGCTACGCACCGCAAGTCGACAAATCGACCAACACCAGCGATGGATCCTACCTGATTATCCATACTTCGCTCGAAACCGAAACCGGTCCCATTGACGAGTACGTAAGCCCGCTGTTTAGAGAGTCAGCTCCTCCCTGCAAACTTTCCCTCTGGTATTCCGCAAACCTGATCTACATGAATCCTGAGATCACATTAAAAACCGAGAATGAGTCGGTCATCATGTCTTCATTCACCAAATCGACGGCGTGGAAACGTGTGGAAATAGGCCTTGGCAGACAAAGGGGCAACTTCTCCATCAGCATCAACAAAAAAAATCGAATGAGCTTGTACGATTACCTAGCGCTTGATGACATCGAATTCGTGAACTGTGCTTTACCTAAGAAGGACAACGGAATCTGCACTGAATTCCGCTGCGCAATCAGCAAGGGATGCGTACACTATTCGCGCGTCTGCGACTTGACTGATGACTGCGGGGATGGATCAGACGAAGCCAAATGTGACGAGTATGTTTCGACCGATTTCGAGACGGGTTTCGGCATCTTCAGACTCTTGGTGGATGTGAGGAACGCCCCACTTTCCTGGGAGATCCGGAACGAATCATCACCAGGACATTTACTGGCCAGATCAGGCCCCCCGTTTGATCACACCTTGTCCTCTCAAAGCGGACATTACGTCAGTATGGGTAAGGGCAGCAAAGGAGCCCTGAACGAAAAAGCCTGGCTGGTTTCAGACGTTCTTCGTAGTATCGCCAGAGGGCAGTGCACCATGAGGTTCTATTACTTCATGTACGGTGAGCAAGTGAACGAGTTGAATATATACACCAGGAATGTGTCGAATCTACAGATGAACAAACTGTGGTCACAGAAGAAGCAGTCTGGTAACTTCTGGATGAGAGGACAAACTACAATTAATGAGACTGTTCCTTTTGAAGTCATCTTGGAAGGAAAAGCTGGTGTTGGAACTTCAGATGTGATTGCTTTAGATGATGTTTCCTTCACGTCAGGGTGCAAGTAAGTAAAAATAAAGTTTTATTAATGTATATACTATATATTAAGCACGTCATATAACTGCGTAAAGAAAGCCATGTAAAATGTTTTCTCCTGTCCCCCATCTACAACTTTTGAGCTTTTACGCGTGCAAACACACCTCCTTACACCATTACTAAATGTTGTACTACTCGCAAATAAATCATAATTACTTTACAACTCCTAACAAAACTCAATTATACTTCTCCCCCCCCCCCCCAACTTAACAAAATACAAAACCTAAACCCCTTACAGTACACGCAGTAAAAAACTCGGTTATTTTTAATCAAAAATATTAAACTAATCATTTTTACCAAGGCGCATGGTTTATCAAACAAATGAAATTTCATTTCCAGATATATTAAATTATCACCAACTTCTAAACATTTTCAAAAAGTCGCCAAGTTGACGACATTTTGTTGAATTTGCCAAGTGTAACAGCCAGACTGGGGTATTGGCTTTTCTTGGCTTTTATGTATTTCTAAAACCTTTTCATTCTCTTTTTGCCTCCGCGGTATCAGTTGTTACTTGACGAAAAAATGAAAACCACATATCAAATTAAAGGGGGGAACCTTTAAATCGTGCGTTATCTTTTATATCCGTCCATGAGTTGTTTTTTAAGTTTTTGTGAATAATGCAGTCTCTAAATAGCAACATTTTGTTGATTTCAATAAGTAAAACACACTTTATGCGGAGGATACGGAAAACTTGAGTAACGTAAGTAACCCCCCCCCCTCTCTTTCTTCGTCCTATTCCTTTGGGGCTCATGTGTCATTTTAACTTGTGTTTCGCCTTATTGATTCTTGTTCGGACTAAGGTATATAAGGTTAGGCAGGTTTAATATAAGGTGAGGCACTCAGTCCTGCAACCAATAGAAAAGTTGTCAACTCAACGTAATAAGAAAGATTCTCATTCATGAAGTCCCGGTCCATAGTAAACTTTGAGAGGAGTTGCCAAACCGCAGACATTATTACAGTTAAAGGTAGTTTGTTAATTTTGGAGTGGCAATATCCAAGCGTAAACAACTTGCCCAAAGATTTTAATTGATCTGTGTGTTTTCTTAAGGGGACAGTGGACGTTAAAATTTATTTATTGACTTAGAAACATGAAAATTTGTATAAATATTCTTCTTAACATTACTATATAAAATACCATTAAATTTTTTTCAATTTTATTATAATTTTGTATTTTTTTTTTAATTTAATTTTTTTTAACTAAAAGTTGAAAATGCTCCTTGCGTGCCATTTATTCACATTTTTGATTAATTTTACATTATGATCACTCAAAGACACATTATGAACAAATTAGAGTATTCATTTTTAAATCCCTTAGAAAGTTCTTTTTTTTTAAATATTTTTCTGCACATTAAAACTTAATTTTCATCATTTAATTGGGTTATTATTCACTTTTAATTACCTTAATAACGTTCAATTATAAAATGCGTACCCAGTTTCATTAAAAAGTATGAAAGGTGTCTTCTTGCATATGAAAGGTGTCTTCTTGCTCTATGAAACATTGCACCTGCTGCAGCAGGTGCAATGCTTCTGCCGGCGATTTCCATGGACGCCAATGTCTGCAAAGGGGGTCGAACTGTTTGGGATAGGGTATGTCAAATACCTGTCTTTTTGGGGGGTTCTTTGTTTGGGATGGACGCTGTCCCACCCGTAAGCAAAAGGTTAAATGTGTAAAACATGTTATATATTAAAAAAAAACTTTTTTAGTCGATTTTTGCTCATTTCAACGTCCACCGTCACTTTAATAACTTACTTACTAAACTTAATAACTTAAGTTTCATCTCCTTACATTTACCTCCATGCATAATTGGCTAAAAATTGCATTCTTGATGTCCCAGCAGAACTTTTCCACTCTGTCAATAAGCACTTATATTAAACACAATTTCTACATCATGATTTTTTTCAGGTTTTTGAAAGGAGAAACTTTGCCACCAGAAGTTACGGATGCGGGTTTGACTACTACCTCGATACCCACCGGATGCAATGAGGAAGAATTCTTCTGCAAGATCGATCGGGTCTGCATACCAGCCGTCAAGAGGTGCGATTTCAGGGAAGACTGCAAAGACAAAACTGACGAAGAAGGATGTGGTAAGATTGCTGAGTACAGATATCTGGAGTGTGTAGCCTACATAATTGTATTCTGTATGATTATTGGCTGACCTTGCATTAGGAAATTTATTTTGTTACAACTCCTAATTAATCACCTAAGCCAGCGATTTTCAAAGTGTGTTCCAAGGAACCTTGGGGTTCCAAGACAGTATTCCAGGGGTTCCGTGACTCGATGGTTTTGTGTCTAATTTGAGGGTCTATTCTTACTTACTAGACAACGCTCTACAACTTTGTAATGGGCTTTTTCGTCTATCTCCCTTTGTTGTCAAGTTCACTATCCTAACATCTAAAATTATCCGCTAGGAAGCGCTGCGAATCCTTATATTCGTTTGAGCAATGTCGCTTTACTATATGTAGACCTAACGTGTACACCTATAGCCCTTTCTTTACGAGGTTATTGTGGTGCTTAAGGTATTTCCTTATACCCTTGTACAGCAGTGCTGACAAAATTTTTGGAGCTCTACTTCAAGATAAGGGATACAATTTGGAGTGCTTAACAAACCCGAAAGGTTTGCTTTAACCTCCGATCAGAATAAAGGTTTGAGAAATCATAAAGTAAATATGATAGGGATCCATTGGAATCATAGCTAAGCACGTAGGATTGAATTAGGACAAGTCCCAATACAGCCAAAACGTGTCGCATAATTTGGAATAAGGAGATAAATTTATCCAAAGAAATATAGCTAAAATTTTGAATAGGGATATGTTCCGTAGAACACTTCCTTGAAACGAGAGCAGAAGTCTGGTGATGAAAGGGTGGAGCTACGGGGCGTGCCATTACACCGAAGATTCAGAGCCCTCCAATAGGAAATGCTCTGAAGGTAACTGCTTGATTCTTAAGGGAATTATTACTATATTTGTTTAGCAAGAACGCAAATACTATCGTACATAATATGCATTCTATCAATTACGGTTTTGGACTTCCTGACGACAGGGAGAGCGGTTTTAGCAAAATGTCTCTTTCATAGCCGTTTTCTCAAATCTGACTATCTATCATATCTATGAATTCGAATCAGTCGAGCGTTATGATCTTCACCTTCAACTGGCGGTTTTTTGTTGACATTTTTTCCATTGTTTATATGGTCCGGGCTCTCAAGGCATAGACCCCTTTTCTATAGGCAGACCTAATTAGCAAAAAGCCGGGCTTCTGGAGCTCGCGCATATGTACATAAGCTGCGAAAGATTTCAAATGAAGACTTAATTTAACAACTAATTGTGAAATTAGAAGTATGAAAAATTAATTGCAATAGTTGAGAATCCTAATGCAAAAGAACCTAAAAGTTTTTAGAATTTGAATATTAAATTAAACACATTATAATAACAGTGCAACAATGAAATTTCATCAACACATTTAAATGGCAAAAAACGTATTTAATGTACAGGGGCCGGGCACGTATAAATCCTAATGCTTACAAATTCACCACTCATTGACTAGCTGTTTAAAATTGTTGTTTACTTCTTATTTGTAGAAAGCGCAGTGAGCATGCGCAGTGTAAAAATTCACCTTTCGTCCTGTTACAGTTCGTTTTAATAATTGAAATTGTGATTATGCAAATCGACGTGCCATTTCACGTATGCATCTAAAATTTCCTCTCCCTACCTATTATAGTTTCCAGTAAAAGGGGGTCGCAAAATTCAAGCAAATGTTGATTTTACTTTGTTAAGAATGGAGAATGGACTTCGCTGCGTAAGGAAGAGAGAATGGACTTCGCTTCGCTCGTCCATAATTACTATTATTACTATGGTAGAAATGTCCAATTATTTAATTTTTTTCCACACAAAACTGTAACTGTATTTTATTTATCCTTACAAAGTAACTGCAGCTGTATTTTATTTATCCTTACAAAGTAACTTTTTTTTACGATTTTAAGAGCTAAACTCCAGCTTACAAGGTATACTAGTGAATTACTACACAAGGCTAATTTGCAAAACTTTTTTATCATTTGGAAATGTTACTGAAGATATTCAAAAGAGATTTGAAAAATTTGCGAAAACGAATTTCATTTTTCTTTGAAGCTCGTAATAGCTCATTTACGTGAAAATAATTAACTCAACATAAACCTTAATAATTAACAAAAGTATGAAAATGTGCTAGTTTATTCAATCTAATGTGCAAAAACAAAGGGGAGGAGATAGATAAAAGGATAATTGACAATGATAACGCATGATGTATGTAAAATTAATTGAAAAATTAATATTGCTTATTAACATAATTTATATATTTAATAACACACTTTATACATTTCTAAAGTAACTTTACTTAACTGCTTTCACTGATCTTTATGCATGTCGTGTTTCAGTTAAGCCGACGTGCGACTTCCAGAAAGGAATTCAGTTCTGTGGATGGGATGTTGGTCACAAGTTCAAGAATGTCACCCGATTCAGAAGAGATGTGGAAGACGACCACGTCTTCCAGTGGAGAGCCATCCAAGCCAACGACCCAAGCACAACGGTACATTCTCATTCCTTTGAATAACGTGCACTTTATATCTATACCTATACTAGCAGGTGTGCCCGAGTTTGCTCGTGGTTTAAAATATGTGTAAACTAGTTGTGCTAAGCCATTCAAGCCAATGACCAAAGCACCACGGAACGTTGCCCTTCTTTCGAATAACATGCACTTTATGTCTATACCTATACTAGTAGTAGGCGTGCCAGAGTTTGGTCGTGATTTAAAATATGTGCAAACCGGCTGTGCTAAGCCTAACAAGTGAAGGAGTAAGATATGATGGTATTTAATATAGACCTTATACAAGTGGATTTTGCATTCAAGATTTTTAGCATGGTGGATTTATTACCACTGGACTACAACTAAGGGAGGTAGGCTTGTCTTTATAAATTCTCTTCGGTAGAGAATATGGTTAAGGCGTCCGTCCGAAGACGGCCCCCTCCAGGGGGCTAGACCGATAGAGGGCAAATCGCATAAATCGCATTGCCCCCTATCGCTACAAATGCTTTTGTGCGGAATAGAATTTGTTTTTCAGCTATAGGAGTGCCCTCTATCGATCGACGCGGAACTTCGATCAACCATCATGGAGTTCCTCTCAGGAGGTTCTCTTCCCAAACATGACTGGCTTAATTTTTCCTACCTGCCTCTGCGCATATGTTGTGACGAGGATAGTAAACGCGCGCATTTTCTTATCGGATTCTCAGGAGAGACCGAATTTGTTAACTGCATTTGTCATTCTACCCCCACCGTCGTCACTAAATCCCTTTGGATGTCACTGGGGAAGGTGTGCACCGCACAATTTGAAATATCTGCGCACGTTGTTTACGTCTGGATATTGCCACTTCAAAATGAACAAACAATTTTTAATTGTAATAATGCGAAGACTTGCTGTGTTTCGGCAGCGACTCTCAAAGTCCTCCCTGGACCATGATGTCACGAAAGACGAAATACTATGCTCATGACGTTGATCTGACATTTTGATTCGTTATCGGGCTGACTTGCCAACCTTATATTAATGAACGCCCTTGAATCCCGTGGTTTGATTCTAAAATAGAGTTCGGCATAATATAAAAAAATGGAATATAAATGTGTGCGCTGAAGTATGAAATGTTAAATTTTGTGCAATATATTGGATACTCTTGCAATCATCCTTTTGTACATTCCATCAGATCAACATGAACAGCCGCCCCAAGACGGATCGCCGCAACTCCACCGAAGGTTGGTACGTGCTGGCCGATGGTGCTCCAGGTCGCATGGGCGACATCACCTCTCTGGTAACTCCCGAAATATCGGCCACGAACGCCCGATGCTCTCTGGACTTCTGGGTCTACTGTAGTCTCTTTTCCTGCAACCTGAAGGTCTACGCTGGCAAACAGGACGACATGAAGAAAGTGTGGGACGCGGGCATCAACCTGCAAGGATGTAAGAATATGTTTAGCATTCTATGTCCGATAGCGTTCCGCGGTTTTCAGAGTCCCCAAGCGAGCGTTCATGAAAAGTTCCATATAAACAAAAATATGCAGTAAAACGTCACAAACCCGAAAATTGGTAATCCGAAAACTCGATTATCCGACTTTTTTTTTCAGGTCAAATTAAATACGGATTCATTATTTGAGTCTTTTCACCTTAGTTTCTAGCATAGAATTTATGAATCATGGTCAGAGGGGCCCCTGTATGGTCAGAGGGACTTTGTTTATAATATACAATATTCCCGGGTTCGAAGCTATCTTATCCCAATAGATAATCCGGACTTGGTTACATAACCCTAGTTTTTCCATACATGAAGGTACATAATTATAGCTCAGACAGGAGAAAGGAATACTGATCATTTAAATATTTTTAAGACGAGGCCCAGCTCTCCTGAAATCGCTGTAAAATTCCACATAATCTACATAACCGCCAAATCACATACAGGGCTCACCGTGGGGATTTATTATAGTAAGGATCATAATCTCAATATTTTCAACAACAATCCAATAAAAATGTCGTAGCCAAAAGGTTGTAACGGTAATTGTAAGCTGATACACACATAACTAATAGTAAAATGCAGAAATTGAACGTTGAGTTAACAATAATGCAGTAATAAGTCTTTAAAAAATGCAAGAGAGGTCCTAAAAAATAATGTACAAAATTTTGAGGCCCTCTATAAATATGGGGCCCAAAGCGGCCGCAGGCTGTTTGGCCGTCGGGGCTCTCCTGTCTACGTCTGTTCGTAGGTGTGCCTGTGGTTTAAAAAATGTGCGAACTAGCCGTGTTAAGCCATTCAAGCCAACGACCAAAACACAATGGTACATTGCCCTTCCCTCGAATTCCGTGCAAGCTATATATGTACCTATACTAGCAGGCGTGCCCAAGTTTTCTCGTGATTTAAAATATGTGCAAACCAGCTAAGCCTATCAAATGATGGGGTAAGATATGATGCCTGGGCGGTATTTAACATAGGCCTTATGTTAAATACCGCCAAAGTGTATTTAGTTTGGGTGGGGTCACCTGTTGCCCCTCATTTGCATTTGGAGTTTTCCTTTTTCTCTAGCCGCACTCAATACTGCTCTAAACTGTAAGATGAGCTGTTTGATTCCCGGCCTTTCCCAGATTGTCCTCGTCTTCACGTAGAGAACGGACACGTTAAATGTGTGGGTCTGAAAATCCTTCCGAAAGGGGGGTGGTTGGGGAAGGAGGGTGCGGTGCCTGTGGATGCCGTCCCCATTGGGTTTCGGTCTAAATTGAGTGGCACTTCCCAGCCGCCCAAACAGATACCTTACACCTTCGGGTAGATCGGATGGTCAGGTTCGAAGAAGAAGTTCCAGTGTCTATGCTGGTGGGGGACATCTCAGTGGTTTAGGCACGGGGATTGCAATCGGAGGATTCGAGTTCGATTCCCGCCTCTGATTCCCAAACTGTCCCTGCGTTCACTCAGAGTATCGGCGCTTTAAATATGCGAGTCCTTCCGAGAGGTTGGTGGCATTGTTATAGGGTCTATAATAATTGTATTTTGAACGAATTAATGACGTGTATTAATTAGTAATTTTTGGAGGGATTGCATATTAATTGCGATCAAATTTCGTTTTTATGAGAATTCGTATGGTAATTAATAATATTATTCGGTAAGGCATAGCCTGCACATGTTCGGAGATTTTATGAGCGTTAACATGAAAAGAATCTTGCTGCCTCAACCTGGGAATCGAATCTCTGATCTTTGTACTAGTTAGCTGACTCTCTACCGTTGAGCTACTAGGACAGAATTGTGAGCTCTTATCGTCGTAGTGGATTCTATGTTCTACATCCTGTAAAGTCAGATTGGCGTGCAATGGGCAATTTGACTGACCACCTTCTATTTTTATCCGTAGGTCAGTTTCCTGCATGGCCGTTGTCCTCCCGATTTCAATTCAGTGCTCAATAACCCAAAGTTCGCTGAATCCGCACTAGTCGTACTAGATTCACTTTCAGACCTCCGACATCTTCGCACTAACCTACGAGGTTGATTTGTTTGGGACCCATTGTAAAGAACTTACTGCCCCAATCGGAAATCGAACTTTCTTTGTGCTGGCCAGCCGACTCTCTGCCGCTGAGCTACTGAGACGGAATTGCAAGCTCTTATCGTCGGGGTGGAGTGAGGAGCGGATAAATGATTAAATTCTCACTTAATGCTGTTGTACTGTGAGTCTTGAAAAAATGTTCACAGCAACCAGAAGAGTATTGGAAGCATAAAAATTAAGTTATGTGGGGAATGTAGTTAAGGAAAATAGATTTGAAGAAAATAAATAAATCTTATTCTGCTGCAATGGTTGAAACGCTGTTGCGCATTTAAAATGTTTTTTAAATGTTTGTAAACAGTATTTTTAAATTAATTGAAGAAATATTTTTATTTGGTGATGAATTCTATTTAAATTGTAACTTAAATAGAAAGTAAGAAACTGTTAACAAAAATATTTGAAAATAAAATTAATATTAAACTTAAATAAATTCTAAATCCTCATAGCATGAGTTTAGACTTACTTGTGCAAAAGAAGCTTACAATTATGCTTAGAAATATTACGCATCTTAAAATATCATACGCAACAAAATAGTATTAAATAAGGTTAATTGAATATAATTTGGGTAAAATCTAAACCCTGCGAATTTTTTAAGTTCTGCAGTATAGGACTCTAACAGAGCCCTGTCTACAGTAGTTCACTCACAAGTCCATTACTTTCTGAATATGCGCAGAAGAATGCGCGTTAAGTGAGAATTTTGCACTTTTATCCGCTCCTGTCGGAGTGGACTCCTCAAACGTTGCCAGCGGGAGATAGTTTTTGAATGGGATTACTTTTTGTTGACACACTCCGTCATCCGGCCGTCCAAATGGATGCTCTATGTTTTCGGGTGAGTCGAACGGTCTGGGTCTTCAACACACTCCGTCATTTGACGGACAAAAAGATTCACATAACTCTGCTTCATTTTTCAGTGGGCTCCACAAGATCCTGGATCCATGCCAAGGTCATACTGAGTTCCCTTACCAAATACCGCGTACAACTCGACACCGTTCGTCCCTACTTCGCCTCCAGCGCTGTCTGCGTGGACGACCTCTCATTCGACAAGTGTCCACCTCCCATTAGGGTCGACCCCGATGCCAAAAGCTGCAGCGATACCGAGTTCATGTGCGGAAACCACTACTGCATCCCCAGAAATCTTATGTGCGACTACCACGACGACTGCACGGATTACAGCGACGAGAAGGACATGACGTGTCAAACGTATCAAGTGAGGTGCAACTTCGACCACAACCTCTGCGCCGAGTGGCACTTGGAGGCCGACGGCAATGTCAAATGGAGCATCGAGACGCCGAAGACGTCTATATACACCAGCATCCCGACTGTAGATCACAGTACGGGAACAAATACAGGTAAGCTTGTTGTTAATTTTTATTCAACCAATTTTCATTCAATTTATTGCGCAAATGCAGCTTACAAATAAAATAATTTCGGTAATTAAAATATTATATGAAATTCCAATGATAGATTAGACATAAGTTGTAACTCATAACTTAAAATATAAGATAGTTACGTATAAAGATGTAAAAAATATAGATTCATAAATCAAGGGGAGAATAAAATGCATATATCTATTTATCAAGCTATAAATAATCAACAAATATCAATAGTGAGATTTCGAATATTGAAAAACAGAAAATGACCAAGCATTAAAAATACCTTATAGCTCGATAAATGGATATATATGCATTTTATTGTGCCCTTGAGTGATGAATCTCTACTTTTTACATCTTTTTACGTAGATATCTTATATTTTAAGTTATGGTTACATGAGTTACAACTTATCTTTAATCTATAATTGGAATTACATATAATAGTTTTACTATTGAAATCATTTATTTGTAAGCTGCACTTGCGCAATAAATTGAATGTATTTTGCATCGTTTTACTTTATTACTTTATTACCTTAAGTTTACCGAACTTTTCATACTTGTTAAGTATAATTAATACTTTTAGTTTGCTTGGGTATTTATGAATCATTTAATATATATTCGGAAATGAAACGCAAAGGCGCCAGTGGACGCTTACTAGTGAAACTGATGAGATGAGGTGAAAACACAAGAATGACTTGGAAGTTATAAAATGACATTTAATAAACAATAATTACAGAAATGTCTCAAAAGAACGACCGTCAGCGTGAATGAATGTCTCACAGCGGCGGTGAAGGGATGAGCGAACTTTCTCGAACAGCCCAGGCATGTCGCGCACTTCGGCAGCAGCATCCGAAATTTTGGCGACGAGTTCCTCTTCAGATTCAAGGGAAATGTCGTAGACGAGACTGTTGAGATATCCCCACAAAAATAAGTCAAGACACGACACATCAGGCGATCGTGGGAGCCAAGCGATGGAACCCCCTCGCCCAATCCATTGGCCCTGCAACGCCTTTACTTTTCATTTCCGACCCGGTAAACTCGGTAAACTATGACGAAAAATATGATGTGGGCAGCACATGACTTTCCCTGCAGACTTATATTCACGTTCTCTTTATTTTAATTACATTTAATTCACTTTTAATTCAATTTTCGTTCTCATTTGATAACAGGACTTATTTTCAAAGGTGGCGTAGAGAAAATACGAAAAAACTAAAATGTCTCGAGAACGGCTAGTCCTAGTGTAATGGGGTTGGTCTTATTCTTTTCTTCGTTAAAAATTATGTATTAAACAAGCATTTCATGGATATATTTGAGCATACGTAGTTTTTTATTTTAGATTTTGGCGATTTTTGCAGGCTATTTTGCAAAAGAAAGCAGGTTATTTTTTTCCGAATCATACCAAAATCTAATCAAAACCAGGGTGTCTCACAAGTGATTTACCTACCAAATTTTGTGGAATTCGGTCCATTAGTTTTTCAGCTAGAGTGGATACAAGCTTTTGGGGGCCATTTCGCAAAAAAAGGCAGGTTCTTTTATCCCGAATCGCACCCAAAACTAATCAGCACCAGATTCGCCCACAAGTGACTTACCTAACAAATTTTATGAAATTCGGTCAATTACTTTTTTAGTTAGAGTGGATACAAAATCAGCACAGACAGACACACAGACGTCACGCTAAAAATAGTTTTCTCGTATTCTAGAGGTCTCGAAACGTGTAGATCCGTCGAAAACTCAAGTTGCGATTTTCGGCATAGTTCCAATACTTTCCCTATACATTACAATGTATTGCAGGGAAAGTAAAAATGCTTAATTTGGTGTATACTTCCGCCTCGTAAAGTTTGTCCCATCTTTTTTTAATCACCCTGTATATATACAATTTTCATTTTGTAAGTGATACGTAAGTTCCTTTATAGATTTGTCTGTTTTGCCTCGCTTTATCCATGTTGAAATCATGATTTGTTTGACGTTACAGGAAGGTTCTTGTCCGTGCCTTCAACGTACTACACGCAAAACGCCAAACCAAAACTGCGATCCAGCACCATTGATGGATATTCGGAAAAGTGCATGGTAAGTTGAAGCGTCTGTTCTGCATTTTAGAAATTATAGAATCTAGTTCTATTTCTGGACGTTTCCGACCAATAATGTCTATCATTTTCCCTACGTATAATGTATAGGTATAATATGTGCAAGCATTGTGTGTATGTATTGTATAATGTATAGGTATTATGACAAGATCGAAAATTCGAGTTTTTGTTGGATGAGCATAGTGTAAGCATCCCTGAACTCGAATCGAACGTTTTTGAAGTGGTGTTGTTAAGAACTTTGCTGTCCCAACCGAGAATCGAACTCTGGATCTTCGAACTAGCCCGCCGACGCTCTTCCGTTGAGTTACTGGAACGAAATTGCAAGTTCTTATTGTCGAAGTGGAATCTGCAATGTATGTATGTGTATGCATGTATGTTAATGTGTGTGTATGTATGTATGTTAATGTGTGTGTATGTCAGTGTATGCATGTTACTGTGTGAGCGTGTGTGCGTGCGTACGTGCGTGTGTTTGTCTGTGTGTCTGGGGCGCGATATTTCACGAACGAAAACAATTTGGTAAATTTATTACAATGATTTTAAACGGGATTAAATATTTGGTAACCCATCAAAAATATTCACTGAAATTTAAATGAGAAATCATTGAAAATCTAGACTTTTAATGATGATTAATAAACAGTTCTTTCACACGTAATTTTTCCGGCCACACAAACAGCTGCCATAAACCTTCGGGTTGGTCGTGTGGTCTGGGCCTTCTACACATAATTTCTCGTTAGAAAACGAATGATACGAATTTTAAAACTCTAGAATGAACCGTTTTCGAATTATTGCACAATTTTTAAATAAAAATAATTACTTGAAATAAAAAACAAAACTAGTATTTACCATCCAATAAATACATTTTCTGTGTGCAATATTATGCAAAACAAAAGTCTGTTCCGATCATTCTCTTGTATGTAGTTCGTTCCATTCACGCGAGATACTTTTTGTAATAGTTTTATATGTATTTTGCCACCCCAAGAATTCGGTCCCATAGTCATTTATTTTACGATGTACTAATTAAATATCAATGGTATTTTGATGCGAACTTTGGACATGAGTATGACTAAGTTACTCCGTTTGGATCCATAAGTTACCAAAAGCGTCCAGTTTACTTGGTGTTCATTCAAAGCCAAAAACATTGCGCCGTAGATTTTGTGCAACAGTATTTCAATGTGAAAGTTAAGTTTGAAATGTTACTAAACCATATTGAGCGTAAGTGTGGTTGTAATCGGCAGTAATGTAGCCCGAGAAGATGTTGATCCATTTTTGGAATCTAAAATATATGGATCAATACCTTTTATGATGGACATTTTATTTTGATAACGCTTTGCCACTGCAAAATGCATGTCAACACAAAGATTAAGTCCTAACTGTCTATTCTACATTCCCGGTTGCTATGCTGTTGCCAGGGTGAGGCCACGTGATGTGGAATACTCTATGGAGATTCTGTCCGAGTTGAGCTTCCACATAATTTTTGTAGTCAATTAACAACGTTCTTAATTTTTGGCCTGTTGTGTCCACAGGTGCGGTTCTGGTACAACGCCGTGTATTCAACGACGAATAAGATCAGAGTCTACATGCGAACCAGTTACGACATTTACGGATTGAAGTTCTTGGAAGAATTCGGAAGTGACGTCAGCAACTTCTGGCACAGGGGCGAACTCGAAGTGCCGTACACCGACGGAACGGATTATCAGGTAAGCTCGACTCAAATCCACATAGGTCTGAACTTATTCCTTCAAGATCAGGTACTTTCTCTGTAAAAAGGGACAGATTAAACCCTTTTTCTCCTGTGAGACCCGCTAAGAACGCTATTAAACATTCGAAGGCATTTGCCATCCACTATGCGTTCTGTAGATGGTGGGATTAGGTATCGACGTCCATTAAGGCGCCTACTACTGACCCCTCAACATAGACAGAATCGTCTGGATGGGTGTCGAACCCGGTCAGTCATGACAGTATCAGATTGGAGACATGTTGTCTTTAGCGACGAATTCCGCTTCTCTCTCTATGCTGATGACAGCCACATGCGTGTGTGAAAGAGAACTATCCAGCATCTCAATGCCTCATATGTTGTCGAGTGACACGCGGCCATTACACGTGATAGTGTTTTTCCAGGTTCCCAAGAAGAGGCGGTGACCTAGAAGGCTAAATCTTTGCACACTTATACTATCGTCTACGAAACAGAACTAATACTCGTAAACGAATAACTAATAAAGAACTAATGACTATTTTTTGAAACTTTATTGAATATTTTAAAATTAAATATGTAAATAAATTTATGATCATTAATATAACCAGAAATTGAGCCACTAAAATTTCATATTTCTGTACTGTACAAAACGAAGAAACTTGTAAAAAAAATCTGAAAATGCAGTTTTTCGTGTAAAATTTAGATAACATGTTGCATGAAATTTTATACCACCGCTAAAATTTAAATGTTTTTATCGGGGAGTTGAGTATGCCTCTTGGGGGGGGGGGGGACTCAGCCCTCTCCGGTCTCTGCCTGGGTACGGTCTTGCCACTTCATCACGCTTATAACAGCATTTTCAAGTACTTCATTCATTTTTTTCTGCAACCAATGAAATATCACGATCCCTTAGTCATAAAAATTATTATTTCACCCCAAAACTTTATTCCAAAAGATAAATTTTAAACCGGGACAAAATGACATACCGGCCTGGACTTGAGGGCGTACCTTTAAACTGGGCTAATCCCGAACAAAACGGACGTATGGTAAGCCTAACTAGATGTAATTTTTGTTACAAAATATTTATTTAATATGGCAGAAGCACTTGCAAGAAATTCCTCAGTTAAACAACAAAATGTAATATTTTTATTACTTTATGCAGATTGTCTTTGAAGCAACCCTATCAAGAAGCTGGGGCAGCATCAACATCGATGACGTATCACTCACACCATCCTGTCACCTGGCCACCGGTAAGTGTACCTACATTTTGAACAAAATACTCTAATTCTATAGTGCTTCATATGTGAAAACGTCTGTTAAATTTTATGTCAACCGCCCTTTAAAATACTCTGGCAAAAGATATATAATTTTTTTTATTTCCAATGGCGGGTACAAAAGACAAACTGAAGCCAAACAACAAAACAAGAGAACAGATAACAAAAGGCAACAGAAGAAAGTCTATGGTTCCATTAGGTCTCTTGTTTCCCAGCAGCGTTCCCACATAGGTATAGCAGAGAGCGCAGGACAGCGTTGCAGATGAGAATAGTCCATGGGTTCCTGAAGGTTGCAGAGCATGCAACAAGGGTCGTCAAGTATATTTATGCGATGTAGATGCCCGGCAAGGCAGTCATGACCAGTAGCGAGGCGAAATTCTGCTACGGCTTTCTTCCTAGGCCAGTCAGAAAGATTTGAGATGTTTTTCCACCAGGGTTTGTGGGAATTCCTTTCCGAAAGCTATTTTTCTAAATTATTCTTAAAAATCGATTTAATGATTGACTTTTCATTATGGTAAGGAATTTCGTCAATAAATAAAACTGATAAAAATTCTTATATGTATCTACCAGAAAAATTTTACTATAAACTGTGATTGTGGGTGTTTGTTTGGTCCCTCCCACATGAAGGAAAAATAATAGAAAAATTGGTAGATAATGGTTGTGTTGATTATAAGAAAAAGTTTGAGAAATCAATCATATTTGTGTGTTTTGAGAAAAGATAAAATGAATTGCTTGATTGGAAATCAATCTTCGTATATGATGGAAATAAGATATAATTTTTTGTGAAACAAACTGTATATAAAAAGTCTTGTACCGTTTCTGTAATATAACGTGTGTCAGACATTACCAAACGATACTTTTATGAAATGAACTCCCATTGCCTGTAACAGCATCCACGGACCGGTTTCGCCCTTATTGTAACGCCTCTGAGCATGGAATAGCGATATCCGCAATGGCAGCAAAAAAAAAAAATTCACCCTTTAGGTGGATACTGTGATTCTGAACTTTGCTATTACAGCCTCATGTAGATCGGGCTACATTTTAAAGAAATTTGAAACCGACTGCAGAGTAAGATTTAATTTGTCCGCTCTCGTGGAAGTTCACCAAATCGTGGCCTATAGTTTTTGCTTTCTGACCGAATTGTGACATTTTGCAAATATCAATAATCCAATGCGGAGAAGTACATAATCCACGCGAAACCGGTCCATTAATGCTATTATCTGCAATGGGAGCGAATCCCAAAATTTTAGACACGACCTCTAGAGGTGGGTTCTGTTATAATGGATTACTTTATTATTTTTTTTAATCTTTACTATTTCCATTCTTTTTCCGATCATTTCATTCCCTTCTGGGTACACATTTCAAGTAAAAATTGAAAGATGAACTGAGAAAATGATTTAAGTGCATATCTCCTGATGACACATTTTATATTCAATTCTTTGGTACTGTTATTAAGATACATTAGCGGTATTCCGGAAGGGGGAAGTATACAGTGTTTCTTTCAGTACGGGGGAAAGGGGGGGGCGAATGGGAGAGGTAAGTTTCCTGTTTGCCCTACATGAATATATAATCATATATATAAAATTCTAACCACTATATGTATATATATATATATATATTAAGAATTTTAATTTATTTGTATTATAAATACCAGAGATTGATCATTTATTGAAAATGGTCTGTAGAGCAAATGTGAAAATAAAATGGTCTGAAGTGTAAATTTGAAATCAAAATTTGACTACGACAAGCTTGAAAAAATTATAATTAGAACATTATAAATAAAACAGGTACTAAATAGGTATGAAATACCCCTCTTTCCCTGTTCCATATGCATTTGAAAAAAGAATTACACGTGGTGAATGATTGGTGAATATAATCCCTTAACTACACCCTTAAATTAAAATTTATTTTAAGTGTTATAAATCATATATGTAATACAGGTACTTAAGGTACTAATCCCCTTGTTCCCTGCATAAACATACATGGTGTAAATGCATGAATAGTGTATAAGATGAAAAGTTTCAAACAGAAAAAATTGAACATGGGAGCTAGTATGTATATATATATATTATATTTATACTGGAAGTAGAGGGATGTTATACTAGACGATTTGAAATGCCAAGCTCGCGAAACTTGGCAAAGATTTTTGCAGGCAGTTTTTGTGAGAACCCAAACATCGAATTGAGTTATTATCGTCGCTTTTGAACAAGAAAGTTTATAGATTACAGAGTTGGAAAGGTGAGAAAGTTTATGCGGGCGAGATATTTTACGGAGAGAGCTTATTTATGGCCGTCGAAAAGATTTATTTTATTGTAGATGCAGGTGAAATTCAGGAAATGATTGAGACTAGGCCACGTGAAGTAAGATAGTAATGTGTTGGAATTGATTAAATTGTAGAGAAGGGCGTGGTTTGAAAATTAAATTTATGAAAAAAGGAGGTTTTATTACAGTGTATAATTTATATTTTATTCCCCTCCCCCTCCTTCGTCAAAAGGCTTAGGCAAACATGAGTTATATAAAAGGCTTTCCCATTAACGTTATACTAATCAAAACTAGAAAAATTCTCTATTATATATATGAATCCTTCCAGGGCGTGACATTCCTGGCAAGCCGACTACAGCGCCCCCTATCGATGATTGCTCACCGGACAGATTCAGGTGCGGAAATGGGAATTGCTACACCCACCTCCAGAAATGCAACTTCATCGACGACTGCGGTGACAACACAGATGAATACGACTGCGGTGAGTTATTTGTTGCATTGTTATATCACAAAATATTGATATAAATTTCTATATCACAGAACACGAATATATGGATTTTTAGATCGTCTGAACACGGTTTGAACTATGGAGTTAGAAAGAAGGAAATAAAACTTCTATGGATGAAACGCTTGAAAATGCCATAATGCTTTGAGAATTATATCTAGGTGTCCCTAGTGTTAGTAAAGTAGTTGCTATTATTAGTCAATAAAGCTGCGTGGTATTTAGAATATGCATTTATGATTATTTTTTTTAAGGACTTTTTAATTTTGAGTATAATTAACCAGTATTTTTTCATAGTTGTCGGATAGAGCACAGGATATAAGGAGATAAAAAAAATCGAAAAGTATAAATACTTTTGAATACGTAGGAATATTCTTTATCGTTTCAGTTCTACTTTGCATTGCTCTAATAATTTATTTTTACAAAATGGACAGTTTAAATAAATATTTAAATATTTTAGCCTTTTGCTATAGAAATGCATGCAATGCAGGACTACATACCTACAAACGATATTGGAGTTTTCTTAATATGAATTTTTAACTCCTTACTTTTACCTCCATGTTTCGAACCCTTTTGGAAAGATGTGTGCGGGCACGATAATTCAAGATAAAATATATGTATGTATTAGAATCTCCGGCGCTGCCCGAGCCCTGAATAAACGTCCGCTACTTAAGTAGTGCAACTCAGTTTCTAAATCGCCAAATCATCTTCAATCTAAATCATCACGAAATGCACGATTTGTGATCGTTCATAAATTGTCCTAAAGCGTACCGTGAAATCTTTTACTATAAGAAAATTAGGCAAATGCCGGAGACCTGCAATTTTTAATGTGCCCTCTTCTCTGACACCATCAATATTTCGGATAACTTTTGAAATAGTCGTTTTTCCACGATCCACAGAACTTTACTGCAAAAGGCGTCATGCGTCGTTATGTGCACGAAAAGATTAAGCAAGTACAATTATGAAAATGGTTTTCGAATATTTTTCGTACCCGAAAGATAAGAGCACAGCATTCTATCGTAGGATTCTATGGATCCACCATCCTTTTTTTGTTCAGGAAAAATCAAGATACAGACAGATAGGGAGACAAAATACAATTTTCGAAAAGAAAAAGAAATGAAAACCAGTGGAATTTTACGTGACGGTTACTATCAGTAGAATACAAGTAATTGATTAACTGTATAATTAACTATGCAACCAGATTAGAATTAATTTACTAACTATTAAAATAAAAAAGTATGAGTACTGAGAAGTTCCATGAAATAGGTAGGGAGGGTTGTAAGCAGATTTCTTATAGATAAACTTCAAATTTTCAGAAGGGCATTTTAGTTAGGTTACACTTTTGGAGTTACTTGGTAATTTTTTGTGTGTGTGTGATAGAAAACTCTGCACAGTTCCCAAAATATGTATGATTTCTCCTTCCAGGACAAAGGTCAGGGTGCATATGTGTGCTTGAAAATTGGTAAAGTAGTTGCATTTTAGATGACCATTTTCAAGGCCTTGAAAGTACTTGAAAATTCCAATTTTCTTAGTTAGGTCCTTAAAAGTTCTTGAAAAAGTGAGGGTTGAAAATGTTCCGTGTATCCGAAACATTGTGTGTTTTTTTTCCCCCCAAAACATTCTGCTTTTCTAGGAAATTTCTCTAGCCATTCCGCTATTTCCGAAAATTTCCTAAACAACATCTTTTTTTTTTCTTTTCCACAAATTTCTTCAACAGTAAACAATAAAATTAGATTGCTATTAATTTTGCCTTGCAAAAGCGCATACAACTTTAAAATAATGGGTTGATTGACGTCCTTGAAAAAAAATTATATGGTACTTGAAAGTCCTTGAAATTTTTTTAAAAGAGAGTGGTACTCACCCTGAAAGATAATCTGAATCTGTATCTGTGCTCCGTGGAACCCCCAAGGATTCCGCAGACGCATAGAAAACTATCACAAAAATTAGTCTTATTTCCAACTTACATGTGGGCCCTACCTGAAGCACACATATTAAAAGTGGCAGAGACCATGTGGTCCAATTATTTCTAAAACAGGACTCCACGGGACAGAACGTGTTGAAAGGGGGTGGGACAATCCAGTGGTTAGAGAACGGGAATTGCCCTCGGACGACCTGAATTCGATTCTCGGCGATGCCCAAACTGTCCCCGCGTTCACGCAGAGTTCGGGCGTGTTAAATATGTGGGTCCATCCAAGATGTTGGTGATAGGGGGGGAAAGGGTACATTCCCTGTGGATGCCGCCCCCACTTGGAATTATTTTCACCATGTTTTATTTGTCGAAACGGCAATGTTTAGAAACAGTTTAAAAAACATGTGTTTGATGTAAACAGCATCTATGGTGAGGGTATCTCCAGTTGAAATCTGAGCGTCACGAAAAGTGTAAAGACTCTGGACTCGAAGAGAAACACTAAAAGGTTTATGCCAAATAGGTAGAGTAAATATAAAATGCTTTGGGAACTAGAAACAGTTTAAAAATAGAGTTTTTCCCCCCATCCACAAAAATCTTTAAAATACTGCGTGTATACATATATTTATCACGCATAACGTTCTTATTTCCAGATTTAGGATTAACTCAATATATAGCTAAACGTCGCAAATTGTCTATGTATCAATTTTCTGATTTGTAAATAAAATACTAAAACTTATCCTACTTCAAGGCGTAAATGATTGATTTGCTTCTAAGAGAAATAGTTCAGTAATTGTGCAATAGATGGCGCTGTGTATAAACATGTTTACGGGATGACTGCGCCATCTATTGCTCATTCCATGGACTATTTCTCTTTGTAATAAATATATCATTTACATTTTTGTCAAATAGAAATTTTAGTATTAGTTGCAGATGGAAAATATCATGTTCAATACAAATTAGATTCCGATTGTATGTCAGATTCAACATTCTCAAGTTTATTAACGAATAATATAGTGTTCTATGTCGCTAAAAAGAAAAGTTTCAAGTCGTGTTTTATTTAGTTGTCAATTTTTTTTTCCTATCTTTTATAATCCACCCAGCTGGTATATATCTGAAACAAAAGTCGTTATTTCCGTTCACCATACTCGTAATCGTTTAACTCATAAAATTTATGTCATCACATAGGGTATGATTAGGTAAATTATTTTCACCAGGTTTTATTTGTCGAAACGACAACAATGTTTGAAACCGTTTCAGTATTGTGTATCAGATGCGTTTGTTCAATTTCAATAACTGAACAAATGAAAAGAAATCGTAATCTTTTTTTTTTTTGTATAAGATAGATGATAACTATTTTTTAAAATATATTTTAATTCTCAAATTCCCATCCCGTTACATTTTTTACCTCCCCCTCATTTCCTGATCAACCACAAACGTCCATTTTATTATTCCTTCATTTGTAGAGTCAGCCCTTCTATAACGCGGAACACTCATAATGCGGTCTCCATATAACGCGAAGCAAAAATTGTGACAGCTTTCTCATAACGCTGTACTCATAAAACGTGGTTTCCATACAAAGTGGTAGTTTTACAACGCCGTTTCTCTATAATACAACTCAATTAGCTTAAGCAGTTTCCCTTTAGCATGAATGTTTCTATTACACTTTTACGGTTGAAATTAAAGGGGAATTCCCCTGTTTTTTCATCCACGTACATCGCAATTTTAATTATCATGGAAATCCTTTAAAAAATTAATACAGTCACATTAATACTGTTGCATTAATACAGTGCATTGGTAGACGAAAATATGGGTAAAGAATGGGTTGCAAATTTAAATTTAAATGATGTAAAAAGGGGACTGGATTTGGGTTAACCATTAGAAAATCACTTTATTGAAAATAATCTTTTAGCAATGTGAAGTGCAAAGTTTAAAAGAGAATGAAAAAATTGCTGAGCTCCTTATAGAGAGATTTTGGTAGAGTTACAAAATAAAACTACATTTGAAAACGAAAATGAAGATATGCAAAGTGAAAAGGACATTAAAAGAAAAATAATTAGGCCACTCATATTTGACAGCGATGATGAATGTTAATAGGATTTTGTTGGGAAAATGTTATTGAGTTTATATTTCACATATTTTTTGTAATTTATGAAGTCTTAATAAAATTAATTCGAAATATGTAAACATGTATTTATGGCCTTTTGCATCTATAAACTTATATTTCATAACCGTATTCATCATAACATAGTACTTTAAAATGCAGTTTTATATAGTAGAACGAATCAGCCTGATTTATATGTTCTAAGTTTCACTTAATGCGGTTTCCATATAACGCGTCACTAATTGTTTTGTTTCGTACTAATTCTGTGTTTCTTATAATGTGGTTTCTATACAACACGGTATGCGCTTTTCATACAACACGGTATGCGCTTTTCATACAACACGGTATGCGCTTTTCATACAACAAGGTACAAATTAATCAGAGTTGCACTAATCTGAGTATCTTATAACGTGGTCTCCATATAAATCGGTACGAATTAATCACATTATAGTAGAGTTCACTGTATTTGGATACTTTTGACATTTTTTCCGATGTGTCTGTTTATTACTTTCCTTACAACTAAGAAATAAACAAATATTTGGTCTTTTATCCCTCTCTCTCTCTCACACATATATAGACAGACAAACAGATTTTCAATTTTATTTATATAGATAAAACTTATTAAAGAAAATTTCAGCTTATATTTCTTAAGAGTGTTAGCTTTCCTTTCTTCGAGTGACGTGAACACTAATTCTTGGAATAACCTGTTTAAAGATAATTTTATTTTACCTAAGCTTATGTCTTGTCTATTGTTGTTTTCTCAAAACTTGTATCTGTTGTTGTTTTTCTTAAACTTATGTTTGTTGTTATTTTGTCTAAACTTATGTTTGTAGTTGTTTTCTCTAAACTTATGTTTGCTGTTGTTTTGTCTAAACTTATGTTTGTTGTTGTTTTGTCTAAACTTATATTTGTTGTTGTTTTGTCTAAACTTATGTTTATGTACCTCTTTTAATCAGGAACTTCCTGCGATTTCGAAAACGGCACCTGCGGATGGTATAACGCCTTTGGTTATAAAGCTCAATGGAAAGTTATTCAAGCTAATGCTACCAGTTACTTCATAGAATTGAAAAAAGACCACACATTCCAAAACGGATCAGGTAAGAAACCATTTTTAGATTCTCTATTAGGTTAACAAAAATGACACAAAGAGAACACACAACAGCGAACGCGTTCCTCGCGCAAAAATACTGTTACGACATATCCTCTGATGGAAACATTTCCATAATTTAATTTTTTTTTAATTAAATTTAAAATCTAACTACATTTTTAATGTTTAATATTTTTTTTTAACTTTAATTATGCAAATGGTTTGATTTTGACCTAAGACTTCTTGAATGGATACTTTTGCATCCTAATCAGCAATATTTTTGTTCTTGGAAGCAATAGTTCTGTTGCAATCATGCGCTCAAGCAACCTAGATTAAAATGAAATTTTAATAAATTCATGAACATTATACTATTTTCAAAAATATTATCATAAGATTCACCTTATTGAAAAAATGATCATATATGCTGAAGGAATTCACTTATTAGCCGTAAAACTGTTAGGTATCACCTATGTATAGGAGAAGAGGTATAAAATAAAACGTGAAACATAGAAATTCACTCTGCTTATGGCACTTTTAAGGATCCTGGGCCCCCTTAAAAGAGATATTAAAAGCTCAGCTCCTTCACAAAAATAGCAGGTACTATTCTCAAAACACTACCATATCTCACAATTCAATACAGCTCGTATCGCATCAACTACTCTCCAACTGAGGATGATTCCTTTTATATACTCTCTGTAGAAACGTCCAGAAAATGCTCATATCTCAAAATATTTGTTAGTTTGAGAAAGTTCTAGTACATTCCAAAGTTGGTGATAAATCACAAAATTCCTTATATCGAGAAGGTTCTTGATGATCCGAAATGTCTTAGTACCTTATTAACATGCTCGAGAGAGGAATACGGACGAACGCGAGATGAGATAAAAATTAGCAAACAATGATCAAACTGCCAAAGTTTTATTATTTTAGTTCTGGTACTTAATTAACATTTGGTAATAATTATTTCCCTAACATATTTTTTTCATCATAGACCACTCTTAGCAGTTAGTTCTTCGAAGGTTTTTTTTTTATTTTATTTTTTATTTTTATTTTGTAGATACGAAATTTAGGGTATATATATATAGTCGAAAATTCCAATTTTATATATATGTGACATATTTGATTTTAAAAAGTTTATGATATTTGTTGTGGGGAAAGTACACAAGTCAGTTAGGTTTCTTCAGTAAGTTGTTCAAAAAAGTAAAACTTTAAACACTTGTCAAATTTCGTACGGATAACAGTGGGGTAAAATATATAAATTAAGAAAAGTTATTATTTATTTAGCTCATAAATGCATAACAAGCTTTAAAAATTAAATTTGTATCCAGAAAACGAAAAAACAAAAAAACAAAACAAATAAAATTAGAAAAAGTTCTGCTGAAAGCAACAAAATTTTCGATAATTCAAAATTCTTGTTTTTAACTTAAGTGCTTTTTCCCGCCATCGTTTTGAATCACCCTGTGTAATAATGAATGAGGGTTTTTCTAGAATTCACTTATTAAATTGCTACAGGATTGAATTCATGAATTGGGTGCAGCAAATCGTGTGTTGACTACATCAAATTTTTAATTTTTTTTTCCTCTTAATTTTTTCCCACCGCAGGTCACTGCCTGATCCCGTCCGGCTTCGTGGCCGTGAACGAAGTTGCCCAGATCGTGACAAAACCGTACGTGGCCTCCGGTGGCAGCTGCAAAATGGACTTCTGGTACTTCTTGTTCGCGAACCGAACATATAGCTCGACCGCCGGCCCTGGAAACCTCACCGTGTTCCTACTTCACAACAGCAAGAACAACAAGGTAAGTCGCCATGAGGTTCTTCCCATTGCCCGAGGTTCCTGAATATACAGGCGCAACAGCGGCCATCTTGACTCCTGATTGAAGCTGAGGGGTTCGCGCTTGTTGTAGGCTAAAAATAACTTGCGGTAGCAATGATTATTTACGAGAGGGCGCCATCCTCCGACATTTGTTGTTATTTTGTAGACTAAGAGTTACATTTGCTTTGCATAAACGAATATTTATTATTTACAAGAAGATATATATATATATATATATATATATATTGCTCAAGAAGATATATATATATATATATATATATATATATATATATGAAGCCAGCGAACATGTAGACTCCCACCTGGTTGTTGTGCCTGTGAGTTAATATTTTTGTTTTTTATATTTCTGGTTTATAATTCACTTGGTTTTAATTATTTGTCTTTCCACTAGCCAGTAGACAGTTCCAATGGTGTCCATAGGTAAATACCATCGCCATTGTCAGAAACTGGGTATTCCATCGGTTCTAATTCGAATTGTATGGCTGTCCTGACGAGAATACAATTTCGAACGAACCGCCGTTTTTTGTGTAGTTTAAGTTGATGATTGTTATCCATGTCTTGATCTTCAATCTTGAGCTATTTATTATTGTCTTTTCTTATTTTTGCCGTGTTTGCTTTTTTATTTCATATATATTTATATATATATATATATATATATATATTTTTAATTATGATTTTTGTATACTCATCTTCCCCTCACCCCCTTTCCATTATAGCGATAAGTTACCTTCTATTTTTATCCTTAATCTTGGTCTTTAGTTACTTATTTGTAACAGACATGCTTGGGTTTTTTTGCACTTACCGTAGTTTATGCATAGTTTTCGATTAAAAATTTCAATATATATATATATATTAATTGAAGAAACATTCGCAGAACGATTTTGCGGCAAGCTGACAAGCCATGCGTGCAGTCTAGAGCAGTAGCATCCTAGGACAGTAAAAGTTCGAAACAGTCGAACGAAGGTTTCGGAGCAGTTTGAAAGTTCAAGAGCAAATGTTCAGTCCGCACAGTTGGAAGTTTTCTCTAGACTAAAATATGTACTCGCCCCAGAAGGAGTGATCGACCATCTCATGGATCGTCACCGGTCACGGGGCTCATTTATGTGGGGTTCATCCACGTACACCACGTGTTTGTAAGGTGCACCATCATATCAGTTTTCACAGATGCCGGTGCCGAAAATGATTGCTTTCAAGTGCCAACATATGTCACCGACGGTTATGTGAACGTCTCCATCGGGAGTCTTCAGAAGTCAGGCATCCAAAATAGGAAATGGTATACGGTTCCTCAGTTATGCGCACTTAGAAAAGCTCTGTTTCGAGTTACTTTGGTACAGGTGGCATAAATGCGGCGAGAGCTAACAGCCACAAAGCGATGGCAGTACACGGAGAAAGGAAGGTTAATTTCTCTTTCTTTTCTCCGGATTTCAAGAAAATCAAAATATTCTAGAGTACTTTCTTAAATGTTGGGTGCAATTTTTTAAAGCAGAAGTAGCTATTTTACAGCTAAAGTGCGTATCCATTATCAGCCATGGAACATGCGTGCGCCATTGAAATAGTTGAAATAGTACAAGCAGACGATAACTGACCTGACCGGTTGGTGTCAAAATGGTGATTGCGTCAGGACCATGAAGGCTAACGGGAGCCGCTCAGACAGTGAAGTGGATAGCGTCTCCGACTGATGTCTAGTGGACTTGGGTTCGAATCCCGAGTAAGGCATGGGTGTTTTCTTGAGTATGAAGTCAATCTTCCGCCTTCTGGGTCCGCGCTAAATGTGAAGCTGCACCCCCCCCCCCCCCTGACCTTCGTCAGTGATGCTTGTTTGTGTTAATAACTTTGTGGTCTCGTCTTGTGTCATTCTTTGTCCTTCTTTTGGCATCACTGGTCCTGTTTGCGGCCCTACCGAAACAGGAGGTTATAAGCAGCAACAACAACAGCAGGCTAAAGAGATCTAGTCTTCATGGTCAGGACCTACTCCTAGAGGGTAGTGTATTGATCTTATCTCTTTATAGAACATAGACAAGAGCGTCAATAAACAGTCTGCGTAGTAGGATGCGCAGAAACGTAAGGGCATTATTTTTACCATAGCAGGTCATGGTAAACGGACGATGATGGCCCATAAGCATTGCAACTAAACCCATTAAACGTCGAAATTTATCTTTGTGATGTAAAATAAGTTATTTAGAATACATGAGTAGCAAATACTTAAAGATTTCATTTGCTAAAGTGCACTTTAAGTGATTTTAAGTGAATGTGCGCTACCACTCATTTTTTCCGTAGTCACTAGCTAACGTTCTGGAGATGGATATATTTACTAGAAATTCTGCAGTGTATATGCAAGTGGGAAGGGAAAAGTATATAACGATTTTTCTTAAAAAAAAAACCTCGTGTATATATTTTATTGAAAGTGAATATTTTATTTTTCGGTAAATTAAAAATAACCATCACAGAAGAAAAATTGAGATATATCCTACTAAAATGAGTGGTTAAACGATTGTAAGTTTCTAAAGTTTCTGATGCAGAAATGATGAAAATTTCGCTACTGCTAAGTGGTCCTAGTGGGTTTCCACGAAGTGTTTCCACGAAGAGTGCCACAAAGCCAGGTCCTGATTAACGCACGAGCCTCCTGGGTCCCTAAATTTTAGAGACTTTGCACACGAAGACCCGAGACTTTGCACACGAAACAAGTAGGGATTCCACCTCTGAGCCAAATTATATATATTTTTAACAGTTTTCTTTTCTGCATTCATATCTACGCAATAAACGCAGTATCCTTCTGCAACAAAAGTGAAAAGGATATAAAGTTTCTTTTCGATTTTTATGTTCCTTTTATCCAAAAGGTTGTAAAACATATATTTGGCGACATACATGTTAAATCTTGACTTGCTCTTCTATTCAAAACTAAGAATGAATAATTAGATTCGAGAAATTTTTAAATTGACACTGATTTTACCATATAACTGAATCCAAACGCTCTACACTATATACTGTTACCCTACACACCATATATATAAGCACAGATAACGCTATGCAGCGCACAGATGTTTCCAAGATACACTGGATCGCCTTCGTCAGTGCAAAGACACCAACAATTTCGAAGTCGACTTCAGGTTTGTTGGCGTTCTTCCACTGACGAAGGGAATCTGGTATATCCCAGAAACATCTCTATGCTGCATTAATGTGTTATTTGTGCTCATACACGTTGCTCAATTTCCCCTTATATTTAGCACAAAGTGTATTTTACTGATTGACTTTAAGTAGTGTTTACATCCACCAGCCATGTTGTGACGTCACGACTTTGAAGACGTATCGAGTAACTTTGCATTCATGTTCAGTTTCGTTTTGTTTGTGTTGCAGCATGAAAACATCCTCGAATTGGCAGGCCTGAATGACAATAAGTGGATTCAAGCGACAGCCAACATCAAAGCTCAAGAGCAGTTCAGTGTCGGAATAGAAGCGAAATTCAGCGGCTCTTTCTTCAGTACCATAGCCATAGATGACATCGAATTCAGGGAATGCCCTAAAAGTGAGTAATACTCCATTAATAGCCCTGAATTTTCTAACACTGTTTTGAGAACAGCCAGACCCGGTCATTGTTTTCAAAACGACGGGGCCAAGCATATATACTTGATTTCGAAACTGTTTTAAATAAATTTTAAAGTATAATTACTACTACCCATATGGGCCATTTTCTGTAAACATGTCCCAGGTGTTTTAATAAAAGTTTGCATGACTTGGGACTGCTTTTGAACACTGATCAGTTGTACTATATTGTGGTTCATATTTATCACCCATTAGCTAAAGAAACAATTTATATTTTTAATATTTAAAAATTTAGATTTCTTATTAAATGTCATTTCCCTCTGTGTCGTAACTGCCAAATAATAAAATCACAACTTCATTTACAGACCTTCAATTTTCTAGTTTTCTTTTAATTTGATGTTTTATATTAAATTAAACAAGTTAAAATACAAACAGTAACAAAGAATCCGCTATGCATTAGACACCTCATTCTGTACATAGATGATACAATATAATTAAAGCATTATTATTTTCTACTAAACTCCATATTCACAATTTCAAAAGTTCAATTATGTTCTGCTTATCATTCTATGCACGAAATATTATAAAACTGTACAATTTTGGGCAAGTATTTTTATTGTCATTAACCTGTCTTTAATTATTCTTAAAATAAAAAAGTATATAATTTTTTTTAACATACATGTGTACCGAGTTAGTGTAGGAAACTTAATATCAAATTAGGCTTAAATGCAAATAAAACTCATATGCTCAGAAAGTAAAATCACATGATTTGTCATTCCCCTGTCTTCATTTAACTGTCTTCTTAGTAGACAAGGGAATAACATTAGAACACGTGAATTACATTTAAATTAGATTTTCTTTTTAGAAGATAAAACTAATAAGAAGTTAGTTCTAAATATAAGATTGCAATTAATATATTGAAGCAAATCAAATTTTTATTTTTCTAATGATATATATATATATATACGAGGGTGGTTCAATAAGTAATAAAGAGATACACAAAGTTAGCAAGGCACTGGTACATATTGTTTTTCCACGTAGTCACCATGGCTGTCAAAGCAATTGTTCCATCGGTAAACCGATTTATCGAAACCGGCATAGAAGAAATCAGGGTCCAGGTCGCGGAGCCACTCAACGACGGCTTCCTGAACTTCGGCATCAGTTATGAAATGGCGACCTGCCATGTGCTTCTTCAGTGGTTCGAAGAGATGAAAATCGTTTGGTACGAGATGCGGGTGTTCCAGTACATTCCATCGGAAGCGCTGTACCAAATCACGTGTAACCGAGGCCGTATGCGGTCCGGCGTTGTCGTGCAGCAAAACAGTACCTTTCATTTTCAATTCAAATAATTTGCACGCCGAATTTGTGCACCCGTGAGAGCTCTTGTTACCTTACTTTTTGAACCACCTACGTATATATATATATATATATAATATAAATAAATAAATATAAAATATGAACAGTGGCATACCCTGGTTCAAAAACATTACGGAGGTAAACGTACGTATATAAACTAACAAAGCAGTTGCCTATATTAAGTGTCATTCCCCTGTCATGCTGTCATTTACTTGTCTTGGAAATAAAAATTCGCATTTTCTACTTCATTTCCCCAAAATTATCGCTTGCTACTTTTTTTTTTTTTTTTAGTTTAATCCACCCATGTTAAAATATAATCCAAAAAGTAGGTTGAAAAATAGAAATAAAAAATATTGTATCAAGAATGAATAAAAAGTCCGTTTAGAGAAAATGACCCATATACTCTATTTGCAGGGTTTTATCAAATACTTAATGATAGGCGACACCTCCAAGTAGAGGTTTGCAAGGGTTCGGGCCCCTCACCGACTTAGGCCCGGCTCGGCAAGATGCCCGGCCTGAAATTTTCTAACACTGTTTCGGAACGGGGAGGATTCATGCTCAGTTTTTTAAAAAGACGGGTAGGCTCGGGCAAAATATATTTGATTTTGAAAAATATATATATATAAATGAATTTTAATTGAATACAAACAATTCAAAATTTTGCGTTTTCGAATTTTTCCAAAATAGCGTTTATCACATTTGTTTTCCTCCCCTACGAGTTCTCCTCATCTTTTGCACAAAGTGTGTTTGGCTCATGTGTGACCCTCTCCTCTTTCTGTAGGCCACCCCCCCGTCGAGTGCACCCCCTATGAATGGATGTGCACCGAGATTCCTCAGTGCGTCAAGATCTGGCAGTACTGCGACGGAGATTACAACTGTGAAGACAAGACTGACGAATACAAATGCCGTAAGTATTCTTCGCTTTCTCTCCAGTACTTCACTAATTGCTGACCATCAAATTTGCCATTTTTTTTTGTTTACTCACTGGGAAAGGGAGGGGGCATTTCAAGCCAAATTAAAGATTAAATCGGTAAACGGTCTATTTCACCGTGTTACCCTATTATTTCTCTACAATTATACCAAATAACATATTTTTGTATACTATAGTTTTAGCTTACGAGACAGAGAAAATCGATGGACGTGCCGATCCGATAGAACATTTTCCACTTTTATTTTTTTTTTCACCATTTACTTTTAGGACTTTTATTTTTCACCATTTATTTTATCACTCACTAGGGGGCGCCGACCCCTGCTCGCTACGCTTCGTCCTGTATACTCGTCTCGCTACGGCCCATAACTCGCTTCGCGATCTAATTCAAGCCAAACTAAAGTTTAAAACGATAAAAGTTTTATTTCACCCTATTTTTTGTAAACAGCCTTGCTGCCCCAACCAGGAATCGAACCCTGGATCTCCGAACTGGCTAGCCGACACTCAACCATTGAGCTACTGGGACAGAATTGCAAGCTTTTATCGTCTAAGTAGACTCTGTATATTTCTCTACAATTGTACCCAATTTCATATTTTTGTATACTATAGTTTTAAGGGTACGAGAAAGAGAAAATCAATAGACGTGCCTATACGGAAGAAGATTTTTCACTTCAGAAAGGCATAAAAAGTAAATATCTCGTAAACTACATCGAAATTGAAAAAAGGGGCTCTGTCCTGCGAAAATTCAATTCTATAACTACCTCCTTGCAAAAATTTTATTTTACTTAAAAACTTTAAACTTCATCGAAAAATAAATGAACTTTATTCAAATGAGGTCATCGAAATATAAATCGTCTGGCTCTCTATGTAATAGCTGTAAATATTTCATTCATGTACTTTTATTCCGAACTCCAGAGTTAGATAATTTTGCGTGAAAAAAAATTCAGCAATTCTTATACAAATCATCTTACAATCAATTGTTTACATTCTGCATCCATTAAAATTAAGCTTCGTTGTAGAAATAATCAAAGTTTAATGATCATTTAAACTCAAAATTATTGTAATTACGTTTGCGCAGAATATACACTACGTGACAGTGAAAATGAGACATCAAAAAGGAGTGGGATGAAAAATATGCAAATTGCAGAGTAGAAGATCACCGAGTTATGTAAATGATGCAAAATGCACAGCTGTCCCGCGCACGTTGAGTGAGATATAAGGGATGGAACCTGCAGAATCAGCAATAGTCGCGTCGCTCTGTCTGCCAGGGAAATCATTTTGCAATTTATTTTTGTCTCAGAGGAAACGTGTAGTAACAGAATGACAGGCCGCCGCCAACCGAGGCAGTTTCAGCAGATAGACAATTTCACGAGGGGTATGGTGATTGGACTCAGAAGGGCAGGTTGATCCATACGTCAAATCTCAGCGGACAACCACCAACACACGTCCACGGTGCACCGGCTGTGGTGAAGATGGTTGGAACAAGGGAATGTAGGACGTTTGAAGGGTGCCGATACGGACAGAGTGACGTCAGTACGCGTGGACCGATGCATTTGCCTGCAAGCGTTGGCGACCCAACAAGTCACTCCTGTCGCCCTTTTGCAGCAAGTGCAGGACACCCTTCATGCTCCCATATCAACCAGGACCATTATTCGCCGATTGGTCACCGGCTACCTGCACTCATGGCGCCCGTTAAAAAGACTGCCATTGCAACAGCACAGACCCCTCCGTTTGCAAAGGTGTCGGGATAAAACCACGTGACAGCCAAATGGCACAGGGTCGTATTCTCAGACAAGTCACTCTTCTGTTTTAGCAATGAAAGTCGCCGTGTATGAGTCTGGCACCGAAGTGGCGACAGGTCCGATCCGGCCACATCTGTGGATCGCCACACCGCGCGACAACGTGGCATCATGTTTTGGGGCGCCATCGTCTACGATAGCAGGTCACCTCTGGTCCGTATTGAAGGCACTATGACGGTCCAACGATACGTGGAAGACGTGCTGCGGTCGGTAACACCACTCTTCCTTCAAGGGGTGCCTAATGCCATTTACCAACAGGATAACGCCCGACCACACACCGCATGCATCAGCCAACATGCTCTGCAAGGTATCCAGATGTTTCTCTGGCCACCAGTCTCCCCTGATCTCTTACCAATCAAACACGTCTGGGATGCGATTGGATGTCGCTTGCATGCACTGCCACCGCCTTGTTTAAAAGATGAACTCTGGCAAATAGTTGACAGAGAATGGTAGCCATTCCTCAGGACACTATCCGCACGCTCATTGACTCTGCACCTAGACATGTTGCTGCCTATATCGCCGCCAGTGGTGGTCCTGCAACCTACTGATCAGACGGTGTTATGGCTCAGTGTATAGATGTATCATGTTGCAATAATCATCATTTATTGTTCGTTGCTGTCTCTCTCTGTTTGCCAATTTTCATCACTTTCTGCTCATTCTTTCTTGGAGTCTCATTTTCACTGTCACGTAGTGTAAATGCACAGGTGCACATAAATAAAGCGGTTTTGGGGTCGGATGCAACACTAAGTATAAATGTAAAAGAACTTTAAAAATCATGATTTTTACTCTGGAAAAAAAAAGATGGATGCCTATTTTATTTTTAAATGGGTCACGTGATCTCTTCATATTATGTATGGGTGCAATCATTATTTTAATTTTTATTTAAAAAACTACATGGGGATATTTCCTAAATTTTTGAAGCAATTTGTGAATTTTAATTTCGCTTAAAAAGTGTTTGAAAAATTAGGTCCGACAGGGTTCAATGTATTTCATTTTTTCAACCGGGTTCAATTCAAAACTAATTGGGTAATATTTTTCATTTACATTCCCACAGCCCGTCTCAACAACATACTAAAATTTCACTTTGATAAATTCATATTTTTACAGCAGTTATCGTGCGAACGGACAGACAGGCAAACAGAATGAACAAGTTATAAACACTTTTCAACTATTTTGTAAAGTGTTAAAGAACGGTTTATTTCAGAATGTTCCCCAAAGTGTTTTCTACGAATTTTATATTTTTAATTTATAGGATCGCTAATCCAGAGGCCCGTGCATTAATCTGGCATTAGTTTTAACTTCTGTTTCACAAAATGTTCCTATAATAACCTTAATACCATTCTACTTATGTTTGGGAGATGGGAATATGAAATGTTTTTACTTTCCTTATATACATAATGTATAAGGAAAGTATTGTGACGGGGTCGAAAATTCGAATTCGAGTTTTCGACGGGAGAGCACGTTTCAAGCATCCCTGATCACGAATCAAACATTTTTGAAATGATGTCTGTGTGTATGTGTGTGTCAGTGAGTCTGTGGAGACGATAACTGACGAACGAATGGACCGATTCGAACTAAATTTGGTACAAAAATCACAATCTGTAAACAGTGGAAGCCTATTGTTTCTATACGCAATCGAATGTTCAAAACCCCCCTAAATTTTCGAGTGAAATTTTGAAAAAATCGTCAAAAACTCAAAACCGCTGATAAAGTTACGCAAATGGACATTTCTTATGTAATTTTTTATTAGAAAACGATTGACATAAATTTTAGAACGCTAACATGAACCGTTCTTGAGATATTGCACATTTTTCAAAAAAATTATTAAAAAGTCATATAAAATGAAAAAAAAAAATTTCTTATTGAGAAACATGTTCACTTTTCATATGTAATACCATGCGATAAATTGGGTGACATCATTCTCGTGTATCTAGCTCGTTCCATTCATGAAAAAAGATACTTTGAGTAATACTTTTGTATTTGAACGCCAATAGTCATTTATCTGCTGTAAGACAACTTATTTCTTCGTCCATAACGCTTGGCGAGATTTTGGCGACGAATTTGACAGAATGTCGCCAACTTGGCGACTTTTTGAAATATTGCCAAATTAACGAAAATCTCGCCAAAAGGATAAAAATGACGCTAAATCAATGAAAATGATGTCTAATTGTCGAAAATTCAATATCTAGGAAAGAATATTAGTATCTACTATAAAAAAAATCTATTTTTTTACTGTAAAAGTAGTAAATTCATTACATTATATAAGGAAAGTCATGTGTTGCCCACATCAGATTTTTTCTTTCCAATTCATAACTCACCAGCCCGGTATATCATCTCTTCCAGATTTGCAGTACGGAGATTGCAGCTTTGACCCTGATGACTGGTTGGACAAGTGCACCTATGAATCTAAGAATTTGGACTTCGAGTGGTCAAGAGATAATAAGAACAGGAGCAGCGAAACCGGACCTTCAAATAACCAGAACCCGAGACAACCAGGTAAAGCCAACGAGATAGTATATATGGAGGGGGGAGCGCGGTCCTATCTTTCCCATGCTAACAACGTGGTCAAACATAAAGCAACTACTGTAGGTCGAGGAGGGGGAGGACATTCATAATTTGGCGATTTATCGCCTAGACTGTGTAGTGTATCTTCTGGGATTTTTTTAAGCTTCTTTTAAAGACGAGGTTGATTGGGGAGTTGTTATTCTGTTATAAAATTTTAAAGAATATGTATGAAGAAAAATACGAAATAGGATTATAATTTTTTTATTTCCAAAACAATTTTATAACTGAAGAATAATTTTGTTAATTAAGTTAATTTCGTAAAACAAATTGAATTACAGTCAATTGCAAATAATATCTGATAAAAAATTGATTACAAGTATACAAATTAAAGACTATGTATAATAGGAATATGTCTAAAAATATGTCTAAAAATATATCTATATATCTAAAAATAATTATAAAGCATATGGAAAAATTGTGTGCATACAAATGTAGAAATCTCCTTCTATCCAGATAAACTTTATCTTTGAAAGTTATGTTAGCAGTATTCAAATCTGATTTGAGACGTAATGCGGCTGAGTCATTTTTTACATCTAATTTAGTTTAATATATTGTATGCTTTTATAAAGTTACGTTTAAAAATAAAATACAAAATTATGTCTAAATTCATAAATATGAGCTCAGACATGAAATAGGCATGATTCATAAATTCCCGAAAAGTCTTCGGAAGGTTTTTGCATGTTTAATCGATATAAATTTTGGAAATTTTGGGGAAAATGTTTTTCTATAAAGTATAGGAAATAAATAAAATTATACCGTATTATGACACAACATGCAAAAATTGCATTTCATTATAATAGTTTCAGAGATTTGGTTGCTAACAATTTGTTTGAAAAATGTTTTAAATATAAATAGTGTGAAATTTGCATCCAGAATTAAAACAACTGTAAGTACAACTGCAGTGCGCTAACTCAATGTGGCATAAAAAGATCAAATGTTGTACACTTATATTAAAGATTAAAATCTTATAGCAAAAATTGTAGATCGATCTATCCAAACTTATTTCTAAAAAATTTAAAAACAACTAAAGCATTAGGACCAAAATTATAATTAAAGCTATGCGCAGAATTTAAAATTTTAATGATCTCTAAATAATAACCCTTTCTGGTGACCCTAGTAGCAGACACGCTTTAAACATCGAAATAGTCTGATGACTATTCTTCTAATGAAAGTATTGCAAACATTTTTGAAATATTCATCTTCTGAAATGTTTAATTGGGATGACCTTTCAATTCATGGAGGTGGTTTCATCTCTAACTCCATGAGCTGAATACATTTTTTGCTTTTATTTCATTTTCAAGTCTCATAACCATGTTGTGGCAACGCATTCGGCCTGAGATTATAAACACACAAAAAAAGGGGAAAATAAGGCCACATTTTAGAGGCTATTTCTCAGATCCAGGGGCTAATTTGAAAAACGGACTTCATATTTGGATTCAGCATGGTCGAATGGGTGGGTATATATGAGTGTTTTTTTTTCAGCCCTCTGGGTTGCATTCGGTGCTCTGACATACTGACATTGCGTTTTAAGAAAGGTGAAACACATTTTCTGAATCTGCAAGCCATCCCGTTACCACGCAGCTAGCTTAACTGTCTTCTCCTGCCCTTCTTCCAGGTTACTTCTTATACGTTGACTCTTCGCAGCAAGCCGAGGGAGACAGGGCCGGCATCATGACGCCAAAGTTTAAGGCCAGCGAGGGCAAGTGTCATCTACGTTTCTGGTACTTCATGAAGGGATCGTCAAAAATGGGAACACTGGAGGTGAGTTGTCTCCTGAACGCTATTGTGTTTGCATATGCATGGATATTCAGGAATTTAGTGACACCGAAACTTAGTCCGAAATCTAAATTTACTCTGAACCAGATTCCGAAATGTATTTCATTTGCATTCCTGTTTATGTTTGTTTCTAAATAAAATTTCAATGTTTATTGCCGCATGTTATTCTAATCGAGTGCTGCATCTCGCTTGCATGTGTGTGAGATTTCAACTGGCGATGGGAACACTTTTACGATGTACCTAGACGATGTATGCATCGTCAGCTTATTATTGATTAATATACAGGGTATGAAACTATCTTTACAAACTTTAACGGGAGATAGGGAATACACAAACATTTATGTTAATGCATGACCGCATCCTTTGATTCTAGAGGGCGCTGTTGGGCGGTGAGAAAGTTGGCTATTTTTCGCAGTCGTTATTCGTAACGCTGATTACGTACGTGTAAAATGGGGCATTTCACGAAGGATATGATGGCCGTGCCTACGCGGAGTACAGGCCCGTTAAATCTGTGGGTCTGAACGTCCTTCCTAGAGGTTAGTAACAGGGGAAGGTGGGTACTGTACCTAATGTCACCCCCACTGGGTTCTGATCTATAGTTGGTGGCCCTATCCCGGCCGTCCAAACATATACCTTACTCGGACGATCTGAGTCGAAAGAAAGAAAGAAGAGTGAGATAGCTGACATTCATCCAGTGTTTATTTCAGGCATACCTTCAGGGGAGCAAGCCCTCGGAGACGAGTATTAGCCCCCCTCGGGAGATATTTTATGTTAACCTAGTCTCTATTTATGTGACAGCATTTAGATATATTTACACAGGTCAAATAGAAAATTTGTCACCCCCCCCCTTTAAAATTTCACCCCACCCCCCGGCCAAAATGTCCTGAAATAAACACTGCATTCATCTGAACCGGGATTGCTATGGCGAAAATGTTGCTCACAGTTGTACCAGGGTCGATCCTTCGATGCTAAAACTATCTCCACGTTTACGCAAAGTATGGGCACGGATAATCTGCGGGTCCGAAAGTTCTTCCGAAATGTAATGGGTTAGGAGAACCTGTGGGTACCACCCCCAGTGGGTTCCAGTCGAAACCGGGTGACTCTCTCCTGACTATCGAAACAGATACCTTGCACTTCCGGGTAAGCCAGAAAGTCTGGATTGTTATAATTGACATGCAACTAGCGTATGAAACAAGCGACGAGCAAACAGATAGACATATTCTTAGCTTAACAGTTTGCAGTTTTTCTTTGTCCTCTGTGTCGTCATTTTAGCAGGAAACATAGTCATACTGTAAAAATGGGACATATGTACGTCACGGTATTTTGTTGCGTGCATGCTGTGGATGATTGAGTTTATTCCGTATCGAAATTTAGCATGGTTCTTGTAAAGTTGTTTCTTATCAAAAGTTGGAATTGGCCGTACGCAATGTGAACATTCCATATTGTCAAAAGGGCTTGCAAGAAATTGGGCGTCTTGAGGAGAATGTGCAGGGATTTTAGGGATACTTCTGTGCTTATTTAATTCTTTTGTAAGCCTATTTTGGAGTACCGGTGTGTGGGTTAGAATCCATATTATGATTGGGCCAATAGTAAAATTGAGACGGTTCAAAATAAATTTTCGAGATCATTTGCTATAAGGGTAATGGCATTTGTAACCGTGATATGTCTAATATTTCACTCCGGACCAACAATGGTATTAGATCTCTGGAATGTAAACGGCTGTATTTTGTCTTTTTGTTCTTTTACAAGTTAATACATAATAATATTGACTGTCCGGATTTGCTAAGAGAAATTAATATCTATGTACCTGCTTATAGGACAAAAAATAGGTGTGTACTCTTTGAGGGGTTTTATGGTAAACACATCTTGAAAAATCAACTTATAACGCAGTTCGTCAGAGCAATCAATAAGATACCTTTTAGTCTTAACATTTTTTTGTGATCTGCCAAAGGTTTTTAGATCTTGTTTGATGTAAATTGTAATTATCTTTTCATGTATGAGGATTTTTTTTGTGTGTACGTTTTATGTGTGTTTGTAGGTACATGTGTTGTCTTTTATCCTTCTCTGTAATTGAGCTTGTTGTGCCTGTTGAGATGTAAATAAATAAGTTAATTAAGATAATTCCTGTCTTATTTCCAATTCGTTTTTGTAGGTGTTCAGCGAAGGCGACAAAGGACAAATCTTCCCCGTATTTAGGAAAGGAGGACCCCAAGGCGACAAATGGATTTTGGGACACGCAGAGGTGGGCAACGACCACGACTACCAGATCAGTTTTGTGGCCACCATAGGTGGAGATAACAAAACGGACATAGCCATTGACGAAGTGAAATTCACTGCCGGGTGTGAAGACGGAGGTAAGTTGTACTGATGTGAGGTTCTTTAATATAAGGTTGGGCGATCAGCCGAGCAACCCATCAAAAAGATGTCAGCTTGACGTTGACTAGTTTTACAGTTCGTCATTCATGACATCACGAACTTTGAGAGTCCTCTCCAAAGCACAGCAAGTTTCCGCATTATTACAATTAAAAATTGTTTGTTCATTTTGAAGTGGCAATTGTACTGACTATTTGTTCTCTCTAAATATGCAGCTAAAATATACTACTATTTGTAGATTAAATTAAATTGTTAATTTATGAAATTAATATTTTGTTGTACTAATTTGGTGGCCGCAATACTCGCCTATGAAGTGCATATAGGGACCAAAATTATAATATGGTTAAATCTGAAGGTAGTGATTACTAAAAGTTAACAGAAAAGAATGGAATTTATTTAGGACATAGAATCCTTGCACATCATTATAATTAAAAGACATTCGATGACATTATTCTCTTGCCAGAGACATGTTATTTCATCCGGAGAGAAGTAATGCCAGAATGGTATTTAGTGGTTGGACGATTTAACAACAATATTTTTGAATTTTTGAAAAATGACTGCTATTACCCATATAGTTGAGAAATAGTACAGTACCTGATGAGGTCACAAATATCCACATATAAACAACTTACGCAGAGATTTTTGATTGTGCTGTGCCTTAATTGCTTCCTTAGTCGAAAACCACTCGACTGGCTTACAGTAGCAGTTTGAGTAGCCAGACACCTGGTGGAGTAGAATGACAGTCACGGTTAACAAATTCGGTCTCTTCATGGAGCCCGAGAATAAAACGCTCACGTCTTTTATTTATGTGACGTCACATGCGCAAATCCATGTAAAAAAAAGGCAGTCAAGCCCGGGAAAAGCACTCCTAGTTGGCGAAAGCTGGTTCTCCTGACCAGTTGTTGGCATTATTCAGAAGCGGAGAAATTGCACTATTAGAATATATCAGCGTATCTCTGTATGTAGGTTATATAGATATGCATCCATCAGGCAGATATATTCTATACGAGGCATAGAGATTTTTACTGTAATTGAAAGAATGCCAGAAACATTTATGAACTTATTCACGCTAGTTAAAGAATCACTGCGGCAACAACGAACGCACATAAGGAGGCTTTGCGAGTAGTCTGGTTTCCCTGTTCCTACGGCAACTCTGTGGAGACGTAAAGAGGGACCTCACGTTCGTTTCTAGAAAGTCCCAGCTGAGTTGTGAAATACAATATTCTTTAATACGTAATATATAATAATAAGGTTGGGCTGTCAGCTCGGCAACGAATCAAAAAGTCGTTAAATTGTCCGATTGACGTCTGTGGGAAAGAATCTTATCATTCGAGTCGTGACGACTAGGGGCGACTTTCAAAGGAGTTGCTAAACCGCAGTCAGTTTTCGTGTTATTACAATTAAAAAAATTGTTTGTTCGTTTTGAAGTAGCAATAGCCAGACGTAAAGAACTTGCACAGAGATTTTGATCTTTGCTGGCCACACAGGACTCAGTGACGTCCAAGGAGATTTAGTGACGTCCGAGTAGAATGTAAGGCTCCTAAATATACAGGTTGATGTAACCGCCATTTTGACTCCCACTGATCCAGTCAGTTATCGTCTGCCTGTACTATTTCAATGGCGTTCGCATGTTAAATGGCTGAAATTTGATACGCAATTTAGCTCTGAAATAGGTGCTTCTGCGTTTAGAAACCTGTACCAATCGTTCAAGAAAATAGTCTGAAACGTTTTGATTTTCTAGAGATGCCGAGAAAAGGACTCGAAAGGAACCTTCTTTTCGCCAATCACCATCGCTTCAACTAGAATACAATACAGCGTACTACAATTATCGCTTCATCTACAATACAGCCATCGCTTCAACTAGAAGTCAAGATGGCCGCCGTCGCGCCACCTTGTATATTTAGGAACCTTAACAAGAGCTGATTCATTATTGGATAGTTTTATGTATATTTAGGGGCTTTGATAGATTGAGTGATGTTGGTGGCTTAGAATGACAGTCGCAGTAAACAAGTTTGGTTACTCTTAACCTTTTTCTTACGGGTAGGACAGCGTCCATCCCGAACGAAGAACTTCTCAAAAAGACAGGTATTTGACATACCCTATCCCAAACAGTTCGATCCCCCCTTGCAGACATTGGTCTGCAAAGGGGGATAGACCTGTTTGGGATAGGGTATGTCAAATACCTGTCCTTTTGGAAGGTTCTTCGTTTGGGTTGGACGTTGTCCCACCCGTAAGCAAAAGGTTAAGCGAGCCCGAGAATAAAATGCTCGCTTTTCCTTTCCCATCCCAATGACATGATATGCGCAGAATCAGGTAAAAAAATTCACTCGTCCTGGGACAAGAGTCCCCTGGCCCTGTTGCTGAGGGGTGAAATAAGCTTTCTGTATGCTAGTGACTTTTTTTTTCGTAACCCAGACCGGGCCACTCACCCAAGAGTTTAGAGCCGGAAAAGCACGCCCCTCCACCACCACCAACATAAGGGAGATCCCAAGCTAGCCAGGCCCGCCGAAAAAAAAGGATGGTCAACAAAGCCCACACAAAAGAGGCTGTTATAAGCCCGCCAATAATGCAAAACCCTAACAATAGATGAGTTTACAAGTACCCTAATGAAATGACGTGGTCCCTAAGAGACGGGAAAATAACCGGACCTATTCAATAACTACATGTCCTTCCGTTCCTGCGTAAGTAAGGCGCAGGAACAGAGGGGAAACACCAACTAATAACAGAGAGGAACTTGTACAAAACAATAAATTATAAAGATTACAAAGTACAGGCAATGTGTAAAGAGCCTGGCTGCCTCCAACTGGGAATCGAACCCTGGATCTCCGAACTGGCCAGCCGACGCTTTACCGTTGAGCTACTGGGACGAAATTGCAAGCTCTTATCGTCGAAGCGGACACTGCATTCTCCACCCTCTAATGCCAGATTGACGGGCTGCTGACAATCTGACTGACCACCTCCTGTTATTTTTACCTCAGGTTAGCCTCCTGCTGCTACTATTTTTACTCAGGGTAGTATCCTGTGTGGTCGTTATCTCCTCAATTTGAAATCGGGGCTCAATCTTCCAGAGTCCACTGAAGCCGTATTAGTCGTACTTGGGTCAATTTAAACACTCCGACATCCTTTCACTAACCTACAGGGTTGATTATTTCGGGCGCCATTGTGAAGCGCCTTGCTGTCCCAACCGGGAATCGAACCTTGGATCTCCTAACTGACCAGCCGTCGCTCCGCCGCTGAGCTACTGGGGCGATATTGCAAGCTCTGATCGGCGAAGTGGACTCTGCAAATAATTAAAACAATAAAAATACGAGTTGAGAACGTTCCAACAAAACAAATGACACAAAGTCAAATAAAGGCTTAAAAGCATACCGTTGCAATTTCAAAAGTACTGTAGTATGCTGGTGGCTTACTTTTATATTTAGCGTTAAGAGTCATGCTCTTCCAGTCTGACCGCTGCCCTATTCGCTTCTAGGAGAAGCCATCATACCGACAGGCCCAACTATTCTATGCACGAAAGACCAATTTCGCTGTAAAAAGGGCGATGTGCAGTGCATTCCCAAAGAATGGCAGTGCGACTGCGCAAGTGACTGTAAGGACGGCAGCGACGAAGACGACTGCAGTAAGTACAATGCCATTCACACTTCTATTATAAGTATACACTTCCACTATTCTGTGTATAGTACACTTCTATTGTGCACTTCCATTATTCTGTGTGTATATATAAGGGGCAGTCAAATGAAAACGAGACAGATGGAAAGAAAATACTTAACCTGTTTATTCTTTCAAAAGTAATCGCCATAACTGTTAAAGCGTTTGTCCCACTGTGAGACAAGACGGTCAATGCCTTCATGCAAGAATGTTTTGGGTTGCCTACGGAATCATGATTGTACGCAGGCATGCACCTCTTCGTCCGAGGCAAATTGACGGAATGTTTTTCTTCAGGAATTGCAGGTCCGAATGTCTTCCACAGTCCGCCGTCGGTTATTTCTAACGGCAGCATCCACCACAGCAATGACAGGATGAGCCTGTCCTGGCCGACTGTTGTCTTTCAATGACACCCGAACGTCTCGACATCGTTTAGTTCACTCAAACATACGCGCACGTGACATACTGTATTTGCCATTCACAGCAGACATTCGGGCATAAATTTCACTTCAGTCAAAAAACGCTCTACAGCACACTGTCCCTCTTTCCCGGCCTCCATAGGTGCACACACGACTCGCTGACCTCACTTCGAGTACGTCTAACAGACGATTGACACGGCGCTTAACGTTCGCGCTGTTCCTTCCTGATACCCAATAGAGGGGCGCTTCTATACACAACCCTACCTGCGTTACCAACTTCCGCGCCAGGCCCCTTATATAGTCTGTCTCGTTTTCATTTGACTGTCCCTTATATATAACATCCATAAGAACTCTAGAATATATAGAACTTTCATAGTACACTTCTGTTATTCTGTGTGTGTATGAATAAGAGCTGTATACAGCTCTTATTCAATACAGACACAGATATGAAATATATTTTTCTCAGTACCAAATTGTGATAGATAAATTGTGATGTATCCTCGTAAATAAGAACAGGTCGAAATTAGGCGAGAGATTGGCAACTACCGCCTAACTCAGGATATAATTAGTAGGTGATATTTTGTTGAAGAGTAATACTGATCGCATAGAATTTTAGAAGCTACCCTATAGCGTTATGCGTCGTGTTGACCAGGCCCCATTCCCTGGCCGATTCTAGGCATCGGTTGGTCAGCCTTAGATCAGTATTAAAGGAAAGGAGCAACACATAAATTAAACAAGTTGTGGAAGTCAGAACAAATTAATTACATGAAAAAATATTTATTCAAATTGTAATTAACTAGATTTTCAAGCAATAAGCATATTATAAGCATCTCCTTGACCGAAGGAAATTGACATTTTCTCATGTTGATGCAGATCGCATTAAATTATAAAATGTACTTACAATTTGTTGAGGTACTCGAGAATACCTTTTACAAAACTCACTCAAAGAAAGAGGAGGCTAGTCCACCAACGACTTTTCCACCAAGGAGCACAGGTAGTTGAAACACCTATCCTATTCTAGCTCCAACAACAATTAGCACACTAAAAGTTTAAAGTGCGTCATTATCACGCTGGAACACACTAAATTCCCCGGATGTCACTCCACTGGACATGCAGATAATTATTCATTTATTCTCGGGAAGAACTTCCATACATGAATACTGCATTATTGCACTATTTCCACCTTTGGCTGTGGAAACCGAAATTTGCCAAACTATTGAAAATAAACTCAATTTTCATACGGTAGCAAGCGAGCTTTGCTGCTTGCTATGGTAATATACACAAATATACGTAATATACACAAATTCTAGCATTCCGAATGTTAATATCTTCATTTATTTTTACGAACCCACGCGAACTCTTCGTAAAAACACCTTAACCTTTCAGACGTCCACACTCCGCCTAAAATCAGGGTCAAATGCCCCGAGCGTCATCCGAACAGCTCATACGTCACCCATCAATCAAGCCCTCATTGGCTCATACTTCACCCATCTATCAATCCCTCATTGGCTAAACGACACCTGCATCAGTGACGTATCGTAATTAAAGCCGCAAGATACTACTCCTCACTCTCCAGACACTACTGGCGACAGCCATCATCGTGGAAAGCGAAGACTCAAATAAACTCTCATTTCCCCATGTTAATCTACGAGAACAGAAAATATTTCCATAAAATGGCTCTGAAATACAGGAAATTAAAATGGTGTTCCAAAACACAGACATAGGCGGAGCCAGGCTTTAACAATTGGGCGGGTGCTATGCATTGGGGGCTCACAATAAGGAATGCATGTAATTTAAAAATAACCAAAAGTTTACTTGGGGAGCTTTAATTCATTATATTTTGTAAATAGATTTCTGCATGATATAGCCATGGTCTTAATTCGTAAAAGTACTAAATAAAATGAAATTTGAAAGCTATGAACACTCTAGCGCAGACGCCAATGGAAGTTGAATTTAAATGATCATCAAACTTTGACTATTTCTGCAACGAAGCCAAATTTGTAATTGCGTAGTTTACATTCTGCAACGAAGCGGATGCAGAATGTAGACAAATCAAGCTGTAAGATTATTTGCATAAGAATTGCTGAATTTAGTTAACGCAAAATTATTTAGCTCTTGAGTCTGGAATATAGGCGTATAAATGAAATATTCATTGATTTTACATAGAGAAGCAGACGATTTTATAGCATTGCTTTTTTCGATGAAGTTTTAAACATGGAGTTAGAAAGTACTTTTACCTGCATGGTTTTAAATTTGTAAGTAAAATAAATTATTGTAGTACTGTGATAATTTAAGAAATATCTCCGCTAAATGTATCGCATTTTAGAGATGTTTAAATGAAATCGCATTGTAGTTGGAAAGAGTTTCATAATCCATGCTTTATGCATGATTGATCTTTCTTGTTATTATTTAAGATCCGCAGGATGGGCCACACATTTCACTTTAACAGATTAATGTGATACATTTGAACTTTATCTTACGTTGTTATTTGTTAGTGTTTGTATATGAAATTACATTTTCCATTTTTTTTAATTTCCAGATCATACTTGCCCATCCACTGCAGGTGAGTTTCATGAATATTCTCTATTTTTTATATTTACGTACCTATCTAACTCGCTTTCACATAAAATTATTTCATATTCATTATCTAACGAGTATATTTCGTGTTCTCATTTCTTTCAGACCCTAAAGAAATCACCAAGGTCACTGTTCCTACCACCACTCAGGAGCCCACCGACACTCCCATCCCCCAGAAGGACTGCCCGCCGAAATACAAACTCTGTGCGGACCAAAAAACTTGCATACCTGGACTGTTGCTATGCGACGGCATTCGTGATTGCCCGGATGGATCAGATGAGACATACGGTTGCCGTGAGTATTGTTACGACGTCTAGAGCCTGGCCACGACCGTAAATAAACAACCTGCTCAGTAGAATGGTCAGAAGCGTAAAGGCATTATATTTACCATAGCGTGTCATGGCAAACGGACGATGATGACCCATAAAAATTGAAACTATACCCATTAAACGTCGAAATTTATCTTTGTGATGAAAATATGTTATTTAGACTACTTGAGTAACAATTTATATTTAACCTTTTACTTACAGGTGCGACAGCGTCCATCCCAAACGAAGAACCTCCCAAAAAGACAGGTATTTAACATACCCTATTGCAAACAGTTCGATCCCCCCTTGCAGACATTGGCGTCCAAGGACGCCAATGCCTGCAAGGGGGATCGAACTGTTTGGGATAGGGTATGTTAAATACCTGTCTTTTTGTGAGGTTCTTCGTTTGGGATAGACGCTGTCTCACTCGTAAGCAAAAGAGTAAAGATTTCATTTGCTAAAGTGAACTTTAAGTGATTTTAAGTGAATATACACTACTACTCATTTTTATCGTAGTCACTGACTAGCATTCTAAAAATGGAATACATTTATTAGCAAATGCTGCAATGTATATGAGAGCAAGCGGAGAAAGGTACATAAAGATTTTTCTTTAAAAAAAAAAGCGTGTATATATTTTAATGAAAGCGAATATTTTATTTTCCGGCTAATTAAAAATATCCATCATAGAATATAATTTAGATATATCCTACTAAAATGAGAGATTGAACGATTGTAAGTTTCTAAAGTAGGCGTTTTTAATACAGAAATAATGAAAATTTCCATACTGCTAAGCAAACGAGTATTTTGTTTAAGAAACGGAAAGGCAAAATTGTCCATGTGACGTCACGTGCCCATGCTCTATAGAGCTTTCCAACATGGTGTCACACGTTCTTTATCGTCTGCTTCAAAAGCGTTTGTAGGACACCACGTGATCATTCTTTGATTTGATACATTTGATTTTGTAAGAAAACCGCGAGATTTGAAGGACAAGTTTATAAATGTGCCGAACTTTTGTGCTGCTTGGGATGTGGTAGTCGAGGTGATAGAGATTCTGTTTCTTTTTTTAGAATCTCCTGTATTCCCAAAACAGGAAAACCCGGTAATATTAAATTGAAATCGGAAAGGCTTGGAAAAGGGATTTCAGGAAGGATTTGGAAATATTGACAACTTCAAAATTGAAGTTCTCATATCCTTGAAAATTCAATTTATGATAAACATCTTATAACATCTAAGTTTGTTCTTTTCTATTAATGTAAAATAACTTATTTATTCATAAACTTATTTATTCATATTAATGTAAAATAACTTATTTATTCATGTTTGAAATGTTCCTAAACCAAATTGAGCGTAAGTATGGTTGTAATCGACAATAATGTAGCTCGAGAAGATGTTAATCCATTTTTGGAATCTAAAATATATAAATCATTACCATTTATGATGGAAATTTTATTTCGATAACGCTTTGCCACTTCAAAATGCATATTAACACAAAGACTTAGTCTTTACTGTCTATCCTGCATTCCCGGTTGCTATGCTGTTGCCATGGCTGAGGATGGGGAATACTCTATTGAATATGTGGATGTGGATGGCTGTATGTGCCATGTGGATGTGCCATGGCTGAGTATGGATGTGTATGTGCCATGGATGATGATGTGGAATACGTGATGTGGAATATTCTCTTTATAATCTGGACCCTATTTTCGACAAAACAAGAAAAATTACTGACATTGTTATCTATTAGGACGGACGGCGAACTAGGTTATTCTTATAGTCTATTCTTATGTTCTTTCCAAGATATTGAGCTTTCATCAGTTAGTCTTCATTTCATTGATTTGGTATCAGTTTCATCAATTTGGCGAATTTTTATCATTCAGAACATTCTTTGGAACTTATATAACATTTTAGAATCATAGAGAATATCCTTATTCGCTTTGTTGTCAAAAAATTACATGAAGAACAAGTACTTAATGAACATATTTCAACAATTTTAGTCATTTATATCCGATTTTCTGGATCTTTGCCACGATCATTTCGCAAAAAAAAAATCTGATGTGGGCAGCACATGACTTTCCCTATATAATGCAATGAATTTCCTACTTTTACAGTAAAAAAAATAGGTTATTCTTATAGTAGATATTTATATTCTTTCCAAGATATTGAATTTTCGTCAATGAGTCGTCATTTTCATTGATTTAGCGTCATTTTTATCCATTTGGCGAGATATTCATTAATTTGGCAACATTTAAAAAGTCGCCAAGTTGGCGACATTCCGCCAAATTCGTCGCCAAAATCACCAAGCGTTATGGACGGAGAAATAAGCTATTCTTATAACAGATAAATGACTATTGGCTCCAAATATAAAAGTATTACCAAAAGTATCTTTCCTCGTGAATGGAACGAACTGAATCCACCAAAATGATATCACCCTATTTATTGCATAATATTACATATGAAAAGTGAACATATTTCACAATTGCTAATAATTGTTTCTTATTTTATGTGATTTTTTAATTATTTTTTTGAAAAATGTGCAATTTCTCGAGAACGGTTCATGTTAGCGTTAAAGTTTATGCCAATCGTTTTCAAATAAAAAATTACATAAGAAATGAGAAGTTGCGTAATTTTATTACAGGTTTAAAATTTTTGATGATTTTTTCAAAATTTCACTCGAAAATTTAGGGGACTTTGAACATTCAATTACGTTTAAAACCATTGGCTCCCAGTATTCATGGATTATAATTTTTGCACCAAATTTCGAGCAGATCGCTCCATTTGTTCGTGAGATATCGTCTTCACAGACTCACTGACACACCACACACACACAGACAGACATCACCTCAAAAAGGTTTGATTCGTGTTCATGGATGCTTGAAACGTGCTCTTCCAACGATAACTCGAATTCGAATTTTTGACCCCGTCACAATATTTTCCTCATACATTATACTATAATGTAACCAAAGATTTTCAGTATTCATATATATAGTATAATGACTATACTATGTATATAAGTAAGAAAGTATATAATGATTATACTACGTAAATAAGTAAGAAAGTATATAATGATTATACTATGTAAATAAGTAAGAAAGTATATAATGATTATACTATGTATATAAGGAAAGTAAAAAGAACCGGAACTGAAAATACTTAGTTAACCCCCTTTACCTCCTCCAATATTTTATGCTGAATCCACTATTAGTCTATCCAGCAGATAAGTAAAAAATCAATAGAAACAATAGTATGTCAAAATTTTTGATATCAATAACGACATGGACGATGCCTCATGCCACTTTAAAAAAGGAAAATTGTTAAAAAGTTTTAATAAGAAGAGTTCATATAAAATCATTTTTAAAGGAATTTTTAAAAAAGTTTTAATAAAACATTTCATATGAAACGCTTTTAAAAGAATTTTTAAAAGTTTTTAAAAATTAAAAATGTTTTAAAATGTTTTATAAGAAAAGTTCTTATAAAACTGTTTTAAAAGGAAATTTTGAAAAGGTTTTTATAAAAAACATTCTTATAAAATCTTTTTTAAAGAAATTTGTAAAAAGTTTTTATAAGAAAAGTTCTTATAAAACCTTTCTTGATGGAATTTTAAAATTGTTTTTATAAGAAAAGTTCATATCAAACTGTTTTAAAAGGATTTTTAAAAAGTTTTCATGTTTTTACAGGTTCTTCTAAAACCATTTTTAGGGATTTTTAAAAAAGTTTGAAAAGAAAAGTTTTTATAAAACTTTTTTAATGGAATTTTTAAAAATGTTTTATAAAAAAAAGATTTTATAAAATATTTTAAAGGAGCTTTTAAAAAGTATTATGTTTTTAAAATAAAAGTTCTTATAAAACCTTTTTAAAGGAATTTTTAAAAGTTTTTATAATAAAATTTCTTGTAAGAAGGAATTTTTAAAAAGGGATTTTTAAAGGAATTCTTAAAAAGTTATATAAGAAAAGTTCTTATAAAACATTTTTAAAGGAAATTTTAAAAAGATTTTATAAGAAAAGTTCATATAAAACCTTTTTAAAAGAATTTTTAAACAGCTTTTATGTTTTTATAAGAAAAGTTCTTCTAAAACTGTTTTCAAAGAAATTTGTAAAAAGTTTTTATAGGTAACGTTCATATAAAACTTCTTTATAAGTTTTCTTGAGTTTATAAGAAAAGTTCTTATAACATCTTCTTCTAGTATTTTTTAAAAGTTTTTATTAAAGGAATTTTTAAAAAGGTTTCATAAGAAAAATTTTCATAAGATCTTTTTAAAGGAATTTTTAAAAAAGTTTTTTTATTAGAAAAGTTATAATAAAACCTGTTGCCAAGGAATTTTTAAAAAATATTTATAAGAAATATTCTTATAAAACTTTTTAAAGGTAGTTTGAAAAAGGTTTTATAAAAAAAATTCTTATAAAACTATTTTAAAAGGAATTTTTTGAAGTTTTTATAAGAAAATTTCTTATAAAACCTTCTTAAGAAATTTTAAAAAGGTTTTGTAAGAAAACTGCTTATGAAACCATTTTTCAAGGAATATTTAAAAGATAATTATAAGAAATGTTCTATTATAAAACTTTTTATAAAGAACTTTTTATAAAAAAAAAAACTTTTAAAAAGTTTTGATTAGAAAAGTTCATATAAAACCATTTTTAAAAGAATTTTTAAAAAGTTTTTATATTTGTATAAGAAAAGTTCTTATAAAAACTTTTTAAAGGAATTTTTAAAAAAAAATTATAAGAAAAGTTCATATAAAACCTTTTTAAAAGAATTTTTAAACAGCTTTTATGTTTTTATAAGAAAAATTCTTCTAAAACTGTTTTCAAAGAAATTTGTAAAAAGTTTTTATAGGTAAAGTTCATAAAAAACTTCTTTATAAGTTTTCTTGTGTTTATAAGAAAAGTTCTTATAACACCTTTTTTTAGGATTTTTTAAAAGTTTTTATTAAAGGAATTTTTAAAAAGGTTTCATAAGAAAAATTTTCATAAGATCTTTTTAAAGGAATTTTTAAAACGTTTTTTTTGTTAGAAAAGTTATAATAAAACCTGTTTCCAAGGAATTTTTAAAAAATATTTATAAGAAATATTCTTATAAAACTTTTTAAAGGTAGTTTGAAAAAGGTTTTATAAAAAATATTCTTATAAAACTATTTTAAAAGGAATTTTTTGAAGTTTTTATAAGAAAATTTCTTATAAAACCTTCTTAAGAAATTTTAAAAAGTTTTTGTAAGAAAACTGCTTATAAAACCCTTTTCCAAGGAATGTTTAAAAGATAATTATAAGAAATGTTCTATTATAAAACTTTTTATAAAGAACTTTTTATGAAGAAAAAAAAACTTTTAAAAAGTTTTGATTAGAAAAGTTCATATAAAACCATTTTTAAAAGAATTTTTAAAAAGTTTTTATATTTGTATAAGAAAAGTTCTTATAAAAACTTTTTAAAGGAATTTTTAAAAAAAAATTATAAGAAAAGTTCATATAAAACCTTTTTAAAAGAATTTTTAAACAGCTTTTATGTTTTTATAAGAAAAATTCTTCTAAAACTGTTTTCAAAGAAATTTGTAAAAAGTTTTTATAGGTAAAGTTCATAAAAAACTTCTTTATAAGTTTTCTTGTGTTTATAAGAAAAGTTCTTATAACACCTTTTTTTAGGATTTTTTAAAAGTTTTTATTAAAGGAATTTTTAAAAAGGTTTCATAAGAAAAATTTTCATAAGATCTTTTTAAAGGAATTTTTAAAACGTTTTTTTTGTTAGAAAAGTTATAATAAAACCTGTTTCCAAGGAATTTTTAAAAAATATTTATAAGAAATATTCTTATAAAACTTTTTAAAGGTAGTTTGAAAAAGGTTTTATAAAAAATATTCTTATAAAACTATTTTAAAAGGAATTTTTTGAAGTTTTTATAAGAAAATTTCTTATAAAACCTTCTTAAGAAATTTTAAAAAGTTTTTGTAAGAAAACTGCTTATAAAACCCTTTTCCAAGGAATGTTTAAAAGATAATTATAAGAAATGTTCTATTATAAAACTTTTTATAAAGAACTTTTTATGAAGAAAAAAAAACTTTTAAAAAGTTTTGATTAGAAAAGTTCATATAAAACCATTTTTAAAAGAATTTTTAAAAAGTTTTTATATTTGTATAAGAAAAGTTCTTATAAAAACTTTTTTAAAGGAATTTTTAAAAAAAAATTATAAGAAAAGTTCATATAAAACCTTTTTTAAAGAATTTAAAAAAAGTGTTTGTTTTTATAAGAAAAGGTCTTATAAAACTTTTTTTTAGGAAATTTTTAAAAAAGTTTTATGAAAAATGTTCTTATAAAACATTATTTAAAGGAATATTTAAAAAGTTTTTAAAAGTTCCCTTTTAAAAAAGTTCTTATGATTTTTAAAAGAAGTTCTTATAAAGTCCTTTTTAAAGGAATTTTTAAAACGTTTTTGTAAGAAAAGTTCTTATAAAACCGATTTTACGGGTTCTAAGAAATCACGACTTGCATTTTATCTTAAATTTTCTCCGTTTTCCTTCCACAGATAAAGCCAAGGCTTGCATGGAAGGCTTCTACTTCTGTGGCGATAAAATGGACCCCCCATGTGTGAGGCAAGCGAAGATCTGCGACGGCGTCAATGACTGCAACGACGGGTCTGATGAAAGTCTGTGCGAGAGTAAGTAAAAATCGTCTGCGTAACTAAGTTTTCCAGATCATATCCAACAGGAGGACATGTCCTCTTTTTGAACTTGAAAAGATGTGTTGACCATCTATTTTAGAACTTGCCCAGCCTTCCTGGTAAAAATATAAAAATATTTTCTAGGGGGGCAATATAGAGCTACCTGCTTTTTATGCAATATAATTTAAAAAGTATGACGTAGTGACAATTTTATTTCAAAATATTAAAGACTATATAGTTATACAGGGTTATTAAAAAAAGATGGCCCAAACTTTACGAGGAGGTAATATACACCATACTAAGCATTTTTCGTCATAGTTTACCGGGTTGGAAATGAAACGTAAAGACGCCAGTGGGCACTTAATTGTGGAATTGATGAGGTGAGGTGAAAACACAAGAATGCCTTAGAAGTTATAAAATGACATTTAATAAATTATAATTACAGTAATGGCTCAAAAAGTCGACCGCCGACTTGAATGCACGTTTCACAGCGACGATGGAGGGATGGGCAAACTCTCTCGAACAGACCAGGCATGTCGCGCACTTCGGCAGCAACGGCCGAAATTCTGGCGACAAGTTCCTCTTCAGATTCAAGGGGAGTGCCATAGAGACTCTTGAGATATCCCCACAAAAATAAATCAAGGCACGACAGATCGGGCGATCGTGGGGGCAAGGGGGCAAGCTGGACGATCTCGCCCAATCCATATGACCCGAAACGTGACGTCTAGCTAGTTCCTTAGATCTCGCCCAATTACGAAAATTTGCATAAGGGTACTTCTCCTTCCACAGATGAAATTTGCATACATGATTTTCTTTCTCAACTAGAAAATAACAACCAGAATAACGCTTTTAAGGTTACGGAACGGCCGCTTCCCGATAAATAAGCGCCCTGTAACGCCTTCACGTTTCATTTCCCACCCAGTACACTATGGCGAAAAATGCTTAGTTTGATGTGTACTACCACCTCGTAAAATTCGGCCCATCTGTCTTTAAACACCCTGTGTATCCATTCTTCGTAACGAATGTATAATATAAAGAAACTTAAATCAAACGTTGTAAAATTTTAAAATTAGAGTCTTTACTTTTGAAACTTTATAATTATTCTGACGAAAATCAGTCATTTCTCCCGTACTCAGATATTAAACAGGCAGAAAGAAGTACAACTTACAATTTTATTTATATAGCTAATAATAATTTCACAATTGTAATAACATTTTATGCATAAAATATTCTAAACGAAGCTGTCTATAAAAAAACTCGCTATTTTAAACATAGAAAGCTATATAAACATTGAATTACTATTTAAACATAATCATTGCTTTTGGGAATCATGGAGTCGCTAATTAAGCATAGAATTCTAAACGAAGCACTTGGTAGTAACAAATAACCTAATATTGCCACTCAGTAAAATAAAAATAATTAAAATTTAGCTCGTGCTAAAATAATACAAACAATAAATATATAGTTTCAATATATGACAGACTATAAGAAAATTCAAATGAAAGAAACAGAATGTTAATTCGTTCAATATTGGCTACAATTTAAAAAGTTTTTTTTTTCTTATTTTACCAATTCATAAAGCTTCCATAATTTCGAGATAGAAGAACAAATAACAATCGGATAGAAGCACAAGGTATTAATTCAATATGGTATTTTGAATTACATTTATTGTAGAGAGACTAAAAAACGATTAGGTGTTGTTCGTTTGGATACTCAAATAACGATTGGCTGCCGTTCGTTTGGAGGCTCCTATAACAATTGAGTCGCGCTCAAAGCAAGGAAACAGAAGGACGACAGACAAACGCACGCCTAAATTTAAACTGAAAAGCTACGAAGGCTGCCTAAAAAAAATTTCATAAAATTAAGTACAACCTTTTTCTCATAATCATGAGACAAACTACATATTTAATTTTGTCTATATGGAAGTTAATTTTACTTTATCTATATGTGAATGACTCCCAAAATATTAAAAATATACCTATAGAAAGTATACTTATGAAAATAACGATAATTAATTAAATTTTAGCAAGAAATGTTCGAAATATGACCTAAGTTATTAAATTTTTTATACATCATCTACACGAGTGGTATATTTTAATTCTTTCAATTTTTACTCTTGTTGGGCCATCTATAGGAATGTACTGGATTTGTGGGGAATAACTCGAGAACCGGAACAGGTAGAAAGTTCAAATTTGGTATGTCATTTTTATTGATATATCTTGATTCTTTGGATTTCAAACCTTATCGGGCTAGCCCGTCCTGACCCGCAATAGGAGTGCGCTCGTTTTGGGAGAATAACTCGAGAACCGGAGCAGCTAGAAAGTCCAAATTCAGTATGTCATTGTCACATACGTTTTAACAAATACATTTTTCATATCTTTAAGTCAGATACAAATAATAAAAAAGGGTACTTTAAAAAACTATGTTTTTGTTTTTACTTATTTTATATACTGTATATCATTTTATATGTCCAGAAACTAAAGTAGTTTTTTTTTATTTATATAGACTGCACATCAACTTTCTGTGTAAATAAAGGTGTCTGCCATGTTCGGAATAATGCACTCACCTGCACGTAAGTAAAGTCCATAATTTAATCTGAAAACAGCACTTGTATACTCGCAGAACCCGTCTAAAGATGGCGTTCCTAAAGTTATAATCGCGCTTCCATTGCAGATAACAGTATCCACAGATAAGTTTCATGCTTATTTCGCCGTTTTCATCATGGGAAAGCTGATATATGCAATGGTAGAAAGAACATTTGCCATGTGCCAAAATTTTGAGAAATGATATGGATACCAATCACCGCAATCTGGCCGCCCAGCCGATATTCAGTTATCCACAACCGCTATCCAATTATCCCCTAAATAATAAAAATTTGAAAAAAATAATTTTTCTTTCTGAATTTATCATACGATCAATCTTTGTGCCAAATTTAATATAATTCATTTCCTAAGTAACTAAACCTGGAGTTTCATTTGACAATTTGAACATTTTTACTTATGACACTCCCTAAAATAATGAATATTTGAAAACAGCAATTATCCATCTTGATTTCATCATATGATCTAACTTTGTACCAAATTAAACTTCCTTAGCTAATTAAACCGAGAGTGTCGCGTTCGATCTAACATTTTTGCTGATGACACTGCTAAAAAGAAATAAAAATGTGAAGGAAGCAATTATTCATGTTGATCTTTATCATATGATCTAATATCGTTATATCAAATTCAAAATCTCGAAGTAAATAAATCTGAATAATAAATCGAATAGATTTACATTTATTCGACAATTCGCACATTTTTGTAACCCCTAAAATAATAAATATTTGAAAAAAGCAATTATCTATGTTGATTTTATCTTATGATCTACCTTTCTACCAAATTCCAAGTCCCTAGCTGAATATATCTCAAGTTTCCCACTCACTCGACAATTCGAATATTTTTGTACCCCCTAAAATAATAAATATTTGAAAACATCAATTATCCATGTTGATTTTATCTTATAATCTACCTTTGTACTAAATTTCAAGTCCTTAAATGAATACGCCTCAAGTTTCATATTTACTTGACAATTCGAACATTTTTATCTATTACACCCCGTAAAATATCAAATATTGAAAAACAGAAATTAACTATGTTGATTTTGTTTCATGATCTACCTCTATACGAAATTTCAAGTCCCTAGCTGAATAAATCTCAAGTTTCCCACTCACTCGACAATTCGAACATTTTTGTACCCCCTAAAATAATAAATATTTTAAAACAGCAATTATTCATGTTGATTTTATCTTATGATCTACCATTGTACCAAATTCCATGTTCCTAGCTGAATAAACCTCAAGTTTCCCCTTCACTCGACAATTCAAACATGTTTGTACTCCCTAAAATAATAAATATTTGAAAATAGCAATTATTCATGTTGATTTTATCTTATGATCTACCTCTGTACCAAATTTCAAGTCCCAAGCTGAATAAACCTCAAGTTCCCCACTCACTCGACAATTCGAACATTTTTGTACCCCCTAAATTAATAAATATTTGAAAACAACAATTATCCATTTTGATGTTATCTTATGATCTACCATTGTACCAAAATTTAAGTCCCTAACTGAATAAACCTCAAGTTTCCCACTCACTCGACAATTCGAACATTTTTGTACCCCCTAAATTAACAAATATTTTAAAACAGCAATTATCCATGTTGATGTTATCTTATGATCTACCATTGTACCAAAATTCAAGTCCCTAACTGAATAAACCTCAAGTTTCCCACTCACTCGACAATTCAAACATGTTTGTACTCCCGAAAATAATAACCCTAATGTGGTCTTTAAATGTGGTCTAAGGGTACCGCGACCCAGACCCGAGGGCTCACCAAAAAGAGGCCGAGCAACTAAAATCTGTGGCCGGTGGTCTAAGGGTAGATCGTTCGAAAGGAAGAAGTTATACAATTTCAGTTTTCCAATTTTGACTACTTTGGAGGTACCGCACGCCAAAATGTTCGATGTGCCAAATGAAAGAAAAGGCTTTCTTTCAAATAAGGTAGCAACTTGAAATTCGATACATGTGTAAATCGTATGGTCAAATCACCCGGGAAAATTGAATGATTCTAGCATGTTTCGTAGAAGAGTTGTTCCACACCAAAACGTTTGATAGGTGAAATGATAGGAAAACATACTTTGCGATAAGATAGATACCTTAAATGTAGTGTAATGGTAAGTTATTCGAAAGAAAGAAGGTGTGCAATATCAGTTTTCCTATATTTGCTACTTTAGGGGTGCTGCACATCACAGTGCTCGATTTCTCAAAGAAATGAAAAACGATTTCTTTCAAATAAGTTAGACGCGTGAAATTTTATGCATAGGTCAATTGATCGATTAAACCACCAGGACAAATTGAATTATTAAAAATTTTCAATATCAGGGGTGCTCTACACCAAAACTATAGTAGTAAAAAAGCAAATTACGATCTAGCGAAATTTAACTAAAAGCGCAGTCTAATAAATAACTTCATTGACGACAACAGATGGCGCTACACTCTCTTGCTCCCTAATTTTATCCAATGTGTTCTGAATTATTGGAACCAGTTTTTAAACACTTCAATCTTAAGAACGCGACACTGTATTCTAGGCACTGTACCAAAACGTTAGAAAGGTGAAAGGATAGAGAAACATGCTTCGCAGTAAGATAAAGACTTCAAATTTGGAAAGGGTAGATCGTTTAAGAAGAATAAAGTGTGCAATTTCAGTTTTCCAATATTTGCTACTTTAGGGGTGAAGCAAACCAAAATGTTCTTTTTGCAGATAAAATGGGAAAAGCATTTTTTATGTAGGATAGGGATTTTAAATTTAATACATGATGAAATTTAATACATTTAATAAAATACCCCAAGAATCGAATTTCTCATAAATATTTATTTGAGGTGGAACTCCACACCAAAACGTTCGAAATGTGAAATAATAGAAAACCATGCTTTACGATGATTTAGAGGCTTTAAATTTGGCCAAAGGGTAGATCGTTCGGAACGAAAAAAGTGTACGATTTCAGTTTTCCAATATTTGCTATTTGGGGGTACCGCATGACAAAATGTTCGATGTGCCGAATGAATGAAAACGCTTTCCTTCAAGTAAGATAACGACTTGAAATTTGATACATCGGTTAATCGTGCGATTGGGGAAAATTGAATGATTCAAAAATGTTTAGTAGAAGAGGTGTTCCACACCAAACCGTTCGAAAGATGAAATGATACAAAAACTTACATTTCACATGCCCGGGATTAAAAAAAAAATCAAAAATTTTTAAACTACTTTCCTGAATGGTTGGTATAATATTTTTGAAAGAAGAAGCACCTGTTTCACAGCTAAATTGCGTATCAAATATCGGCCATGTAACAAACATGCGGGCCAAATTGCAGTTGCGATTTTCGACACGATTCCAATACTTTCCCTATAAATTACCATGTATTGTAGGTCAAGTAAAGTTACTGCAACTCCCTAATGTATAATTATAATAATACTCTAATATATTTTCTTATTGTTAAGTAATAATACTCTATTACATATTCTAGGTGCTTGCCCAATTTCTTCCACAACCGATGTGGCAGTAGCATCTTCACGCCCGATCTGGATGAAAATTTGAATGCAAAAAGTAAGTGGAACTACCCAGAGGAGGGGTGTGTGAGGGGGAGTATATTATAATATAGTCGTTTCACTTTGATACCTCTTTTGCCTCCATTTCCGCAGATGCTGGAGTAGGGTGGATAGTTGGTGTCGTCATCGGAACCATCCTTCTCATTACCATCATGTTCATTATTTGGTACAAGAGGAACACCAATGCGTAAGTGTATTTTGCTCTTCCTCCTCTCTTTAACTCTTCATGCCCCAAATTATGAAAGTTACAAAACTATTACAAAAATTGGATCAAACTGCCCTTTAAACTCATATGATAAAAGAATGTGTATGTATGTGTGTGTGTGTGTGTGTGTGTGTGTCATCAGATCGTAGTCAGAGGGGGCTAAGCCCACCCCAAAAGGTATACTCAGCCCCCTTGATAAAAATATTAAATTGTTAGTAGTGATAAGAAATTTCATATAAAATGCATTCAAATGTTGCACAAAAAATTTCTTTGAGTTTTTTTTTTTATAAATTACTTAGTTTTAAAGATTTTTTTTTAAATTTAGCTGAATGTGTGATTATATTAATGATCCATTTATTTACATATTTAATTTAAAATATTTAAAAGCTATGACAATAGTATTTAGGGTACTTTTGTATTATTGTCGGGATTCACTGTTATAGAGTCAAAATCAATTGATAAGTTGGTAAAAGTTAATGTTAAGCATTAACTTGTATTAACTTTCAGAATGTTTCTACAAATTATTAACAGCTTTATCACTAGTTAATGCTTACATAAAAATCAATTGTAATTATTATATATTAATATTGATGTATTGTAGCTATAATATGTATATTAATAATCATAGCTTGCAAATATAAATATGCAATTATTTGTTAATCATTTATACGAATTGAAATATATAATAGCAACTATTATGGTTTATAAATGCTAATGATTAATTGTGTTTTGGTTGAGCCCCCCCCCCCTTTAAGACTGTTGAGCCACCCCCCTTGAATTTCCCTCGAGTCCCTCTTTAATTCTGTCTCTGGCTACGGCCCTGGTGTGTGTGTGTGTGTGAAAGAAAAAATATAAAAACCATAACCGATATTTTTTCATTTCTTTTATCAAGACATATTAGTTCGTCATTTCATTCTTTTTCAAAGTTTTTAAATCCCTTTACTGTTCTTTTTTGCTTCCTTCTAGTTTTTTTTTTCATATTTTCTATTATTCCTTTGGCAACGATTTTTTTTTCTGGGTCGAGTGGTGCAACTATTTATTAACAGACGCGTTCTTGCTTATAGAGTTGCCGTATCTTTTCACCCTGAGGAAGGAGGTTGTATTTGTCCTCGATACCAGTTAATACTTTTAATCAACGGCTTATGCTGTTGCCAACGAGAGTGTTTTTTTTTTCTCTTAATTTCAGATAATTTTCTCTAATTATTTGTATAATTGTTTGTAACTTTTGTTCTACGCGGCACGTGCGACGGTTAGACTTTGAATTTTCCCAGGAAATCTACCTACAAAGTTGAAATTGCTTTCAGGAAATTTTGCACCCTATTTTAAGAATCTCTGCAATTGTAAATAACTATTGTTACAGCGTATCCTCTGGAATCGTAGGAGTATTCAATGTAGCTCGTCACTTCAACTACTCCACAACTGAGTGATGACTCCTTTTATATACTCTCTGTAGAAATTTCTAGAAAGGGCTGCCCTTTAAACTCATCTTACACAATAAAAGAATGTGTGTGTGTATACTTGTGTGTATGCATGTGTGTGTGTATGTTTGCATGCTTGTGTATGCGTGCGTGCGTGGTGTGTATGTTTGCATGCGTGCGTGTGTGTATGAAAGAATGAAAAATCCAAAACCGATATTTTTTTATTTCGTAGAATATTTGTTAAATCAAGAAAGTTCTCGAACATTCAAAATGTCACCAAAAGCCGCCAAATTGATAATGAATAGTCGAATCTGGAAACTCTGAACCGATAGTTCTGAAATTGCAATCCTAGATTCATGTCATAGGAGAGGTTGCCTGTGCGTGTGTTTTCTCCGTCTCGTTTCCTAAAGAAACTCCAGAAAGGGCATTTTACACATTAGTAACAATGTCCTCAGAAACCGTGGCTGTATTCTCAAGATACAAGGATGACTCCGAATTTTTGGATAACTAACGCTTTATTGAAAGCACTAACATAAACGGGAACAATGTATACAAATAATAGCTCTCTAGCTATTGATGATAAATAGCCAAATCTGACAACCCTGAACCGACATTTCTGAAATTGCACCCCTAAATCCTCGTGATGGGAAAGGTTGTCTGTACGGTGTTTTTCCCTTCTGGCTCTCAAACGAGCTTCCAGTGAGGGAACTTTTCATGTTTGTAACAATATCTAAAGAAATAAGCACCTCTTACCACCTATTTTAAACACCCTTATAAACGCTTATTAGAGTTGTTGAGTTTGTTGATGAGTTCGAAGCACGACTTAGTGTATTTCTTAATCTTTTCAGTGAGAGGGCGCGACTGCCGCACGCTGTAGACAACCCTGTGTACGGCTTGAATCTAGACACGGTAAGTACTCCGAATTTCTGTTTCTTTTGAATTATACATATGTGTAGCGAACGATCGTAAGACTATTAAATGTCTTGACCCGGAGACGTTTTTAACTGAACGCTATTATGCTGGCTTACAACGCTTTTTCCCCGGAATTTTCCCAGTGGCAGATTTACCTATAGGCTAAGTAGGCTGAATAAATTTTCGAAGGCAGCAAATTTTCGACTACAACCAATTTGTGAAGGCGCTCCCGCGCTACCAAAACTTTTGGCCGTTTAAACGAACAGCATGTATTACTATTGATGGTTTAAGAATTACTATGATAATTTTATATTTTTAATGAATATTTAATCGTTTTCTATTTACCTACCTTTTATATTCAATTTTAGATGTTATGTTTAGTAACATTAGGAAGCAAAATATATCAACCTACAAACGGAAAAATCGTAAATCCGCTACTGACCCCGGCCCTGACCAAGTCAGTGATTTCTCTTTCTCGTTGTATTGGGTGATACGGACAAGACAAATATTTTTACTTATTTATTTACTTGTTTATTTATTTTAAAATAATGCAAGCTACAGGACAAAGTCCCAGTAACAGCGTGCACGATAAAATACATACAAATTATACAGATTAAAATATAATAAAATACATTAAAATTCAAACTATTGACAACAAATGATTTTTAAAAGACATTTCTGATGAATAAAAAACATCTTATCGGGGGAGCTGGTGTATAGTTTACAAAACTAACATGAAAAGGCGTATACTCAAGACGTATATTCAAGCCCAGACCTGACAAAGGCATTAAAGAGAACAATGGTATCCTCATTAGTAAAATCCTGAGTAATTCTTTTAATGTAACCGAGTTTCCAAGGATTTAACACAAATATCAGAAATATGAGGAGAAAAAGTAAAATCAGACGTATAAATAGTGCCAAGATCAGTAACATAGAACTTTCTAGCCAAAACAGAGTTGCCAATACCATAAAAAATAAATATATATGCATTTGTAAAAATGTATTTTCTGTACTTCCCATGAGATGGTGCCAAGTAGCAGTTGAACAAAGTATTCAAACTCAGTCGCATTTCTTTCATCGACCACTATTGACGACACAATTTACGGCAAATTCGCCTCATGATCACTCCTTCCCATCAACTTATAACTCGCATGCCTCATATGTAATCCAACGACAACTTTATTTGGTAATCGATAGCTCACTGGAAAGGAAGTATTGTAGCGAACGCTCATAAACCAGTATTAAATGGAGCTGGAGATATTTTTAGCTCAACACTATCCTGCAGGCGTACCATACTTTGACTCCGAAATCGAACCCGGCACTTTCGCGTTCTTTCCACATATACATGGATAATACGACATTGTCTTCAATGAAGATGTCACATGAGCAGTTCCAGGTTTAGAATTTCAAGGCCATCTATACAACAATATTTCGCGGAGCCCCCTTTATTTAAAGTATAAAAAATCTAATGTGGGCAGCACATGACTTTCCCTGCAGACTCAAATTCATGATCTCTTTATTTTAATACTTCATTAAATTGAGTTTAATTACATTAAATAACAAGTATAATTAATTGAAATTACATTGAATTTGCGCTTTTAATTCAGCTTTCGTTTTCATTTGGTAAAGGGACTTATTCTCAAAACCGGTTTAGAAAAATGTGAAAAAACAAAAATATCTCGACAACGGCTAGTCCTAGAGTAATGGGGTTGGTGTTATTCTTTTCATCGTCAAAAATTACATATAAAACAAGCATTTTATAAAACAATGCATTTGAACATATAGTCTTTTTTTTTCAAATGGCAGAGAGAATAAGACATACATTATAGAAACAGAAAAATGTCCCGTACATATAACATGAACAATCAATATCTCAAACAAAGGCCAGAGCCGTGAACCTGTTAGCCGTCATATGACGTTGCCCCAGCGCACCAGTGGGGTCGGAACACGCCGCGCCCAACATCACAACATCCATGTCCGTAGGTGGGACTCGAACCCACAACCCAGCATCCGAGCGATCACTAGGAAATGCCTGCCTTGACCGCTCGACCACCGCGTCGACAGGAGCATATAGTCTTTTATTTTAGATGTTGACAATTTTGTAAAAAAGGTAGTTTTTTTTTCTGGATCGTACTAAAATCTAATCGTGTAACCCAAAAGCAACTTTTCTGCCAAATTTTGTGAAATTTGGTCTTATAGTTTTTCAATTAGAGGGGATATAAGCAATTTTTACGGACCATTTCGCAAAAAGAGGCAGATTTTTTTTATCCCGAATTGTACCAAAATCTAATCAGCACCAGAGTCACCCACAAGGGATTTACCTACCAAATTTTATGAAATTCGGTCCATTAGTTGAGTTAGAGTGGATACATACATTGCACGGACAGACAGACACACACACACACACAGACATCACGATAAAAATAGTGTTTTCGTATTCTAAAGGTTCCAAAACGCGTAGATCCGTCGAAAACTCGAGTTGCGATTTTCGGTATGATTCCAATACTTCCCCTATACATTACCATGTATAGCAGGGAAAGTAATAATCTAGCAATTTAAATTTACATATATAACGGCCATGGCTTGAAGAAAAATAAAACAATTGTGAGCGTTGATTATTATTATGGATGATGAACATGTGATAAAATAATACCATCGTGTTAGTCTGAAATTAAAATGCACGTAGAACATTAAATAAAATACCCACAGAAACAGATTTTAACTTTAATTTCGGGAAGCGAAAAAAGGCAGTGGAAGAAATGTTTTTCTTAAAACGAAAAATAGTAAATTAATGTAATAAAAATTCGAAAGAACAAATTTAGGCGTTATCAAAAGTGCATGCATCGATAAAAAGCCATTTTATAAATAAAATTAAACGCAAAACTAAAATTTAAAAATAAATAAAAGTTTAATAAAATGATATGTAAAATTATGAAATTAAATAAAATATTAATCAAATTATAAATTTTGTTGAAATTCATATAAAACTGTATAAATAAAATAAAATTTACTTTAAATTTTCATTAATAAAAATAAATAAATAAATTTCTAAGTAAAATTGAATGAAATCGTATATATAAAATTAAATAAAATTTTATAAAAAATTTCTAATTTTTTAGATTATTCCAGTTTCAAGTTGGGAGCTTGAACAACGACTCATTTTTTTGTGTGGCGAGTATTGACAGGAGGGGGGGGGGGGGCGTTGACTTATACACGCGTATTTACAGTGGTTACCTTACACCTTTCTGGTAGGTCGGACGGTCTGGGTCTCAACAACAACAACAACGCGTATTTACTGTAATACGATTGTAATAAAATAATTTGAAATCCTCGATGATTGAAATGTATGTATGCTTCGATGATGTCGAAAACGATAATTTATTTTTTTTTTATCTTTTCACAGCTAACATTTGGTGAACTGAATTCTCACATGCCTGTTAGGCACGAAGATGTAAGTATGCCTCTAAATATTGCCTTTAAATTATATTAAATCATATACAGCAAATAGCTCAACAACTATCTCGCAGGATGACTAAACAACTGTTAGGTATAGTACAACAGCAATTAAACGCTGAACAAACAGCCAATACTATTCTCAAAACACTGACGTACTTCACAATTCAATGTAGCTCGTATCGCGTCCACTGCTTTCCAACTAAGCGATGACTCCTTTTATATACTCTCTGCTGAAACTTCCAGAAGGAGCTCTATGTCGTCGAATATTCGTTATATCGAGATAGTTCTCAAACAGTCGGAATATTACCGAAAATCGCCAAATTGGCGATAAATCGTTAAATCTGGCAACCCTCAACCGACAGTTTTGTTATGGCAACCCTGGATTCACGTTATAGGAATGACTGCCTGTACGGTGTTTTTCCCTTTCCAACTCTCAAAAGAGCTTCCTTTGAAGGAAGGTACTTTTCATGTTCATACCATTATTAACACTTAATCCGTGTATAGTGATTTCAGTTACAAGACGGGGGCAAGATTTTTACCGTCAGAAGTTTCAAAGCAATCTGACCGTTTACATCAAATTAAAACACAGCTAATAACACTTTGTTAAAGCAATATACAAAACAGAATTAACTGTGCCGATCGGTTTCGACGGCTATAAATAGCTTTCTTCGTCAAGACATACAAAGAATGCAACCTTCACTGGTGAGAGCAAGATTGGCGACTGGTGTAAGAACGACAGGCGTGACTAAAGCAGAAAAAGGAGTCGTCAACGACGAGAGAAGAAAAAATAGTTAAAAACTCAAGGAGGAAGGAACAAGAGATAGGATGCAACAAATGAACAGTAAAATACCAAAGAGGAAAGTAAACGTACAACAGAGAATTCAAAGCACTTGTTTAGTGAGTAAAACTACGAACATAAGAGTTTTATTCAATTAACAGAAAGAAACTAACCGGTTTCTGTAGCTACACGAGTCGACCAAACATGTGATTTAATTTAATAGAGCTGATATGTTCGTAGTTTTACTCAATGAACGAATACTTTAAATCCTTTGTTGGACGTTCATTTTCTTTGATATTTTATTGTTCATTTATTGCGTCCTACCTCTCGTTTCTTTCTCCTCGGTTTTTTTACCCATTTTTTCTTCCCTCACCGTTAGCAACGCCTTTTTCTGCTTCAGTCACATTTGCCTTTCTTACATCAATCGCCGATCTATCTCTCAAGAGTGAAAGTTGCGCTTCTTGCATATCCTGGCGAAGAACTCTGTTTCTTGTTTTCGAAACCGATCAACACTATTAAATTTGTGCTGCACGAGATGCATAACATTGACTTGAACATCCAGGGCCGTAACTGTCCTTTCTTATCCGTTGCTATGGGGAGGGGGGGGGGCATAGATACACGTACCGCTCTCCTACGTTATGTTTATATATATTGTGTGACAAACTAGAACAAGAAGTTTTAGTCATTCTCATGATTAGAACTCGAATTTTTAGAGTTTTATGATTTTTGTTGCATTATTTCTTACAGAAAGCAATGGCCATTCCTAGAACAGTGAATATTGTGTATGGAAGGCAGTGATAATTTGAATATTAATGGTAATAAAATAGTTTATATTAGAGCGTATAAAAACCAAACGCATCCGATATATCAGCGTCACTAAGCTGTTGCCAACTTGAAATAAGAATCGTGGAAAGATTTTCTTTTTTTACAAATGAATAAGTTGGGGGCGTAATCTGTAACAGATGCTACTGTTTTTAATTCTGATACTGATTTGGTTGTGGAACTAAATAATATATGAATGTGTGAGAACATCGAGTGAAAACTAGCACTTAAGATATTACATAAACTTTTCTTAACCAGTTGTTATTTTTTCCACAGGGAGCTGGTGCGACGGCGATAGAAAACCCGCTGTATTCCTTCAAATCCGACATCAAATGATCTAATTTCTACCCCCACCAACCCGTCTTCTCTCACAAGCCTCCATTGTTGTGTATCATCAGAACTGTAAATGCTCATAACGTGTGAAAAAGATGTTCATCTGCGCAGAAGATAGCTGTGATCTACTTGGGTCTTCTTTGAAGACTGTGAAACTTTTTGTATTATATATTTGAATAAATTCTCCTGTAATATCATTTAAGAACAGTTTTACGTTTTGTCTCATTTTCTGAGGGGCTGTCATTTATAAGTACCTCAGCATGTTTATAATGAAATTCAATATCACTCTTATTTGCCATATTTCAATAACGCTTTATGATTAATTGATAGTTAAAAACTAAATATGTTACCATGGAACCCATCTAATCTATTTTGGATCTTTCGAACTTTTAATTGCGTTTACAATCAATAGGGCTCCAGTGTTTACAAGTTCTAATATTCGTACTCAGTATTTTTAATGCTTCATTTGTTCGTGAAATATCGCTTCTACAGCCTCACGGACACACACACACACACATATATATAAATATATATATATATATATATATATATATATATATATATATATATATATATATATATATATATATACGTACATACATACATACATACACAGATATCACTTAAAAAACGTTCGATTCGAGCTCACGGATGTTTGAAATGTGTTCTTTCATCGAAAACTCGAATTCGAATTTTCGACCCCATCACAATACTTTTCTTATACATTACACTATGTATGTAGAGAAAGTGAGAATTGTTAATTCCTTTCAGACGAGACTACAAATGTCCATAATTGCCCTGTGTGAAGAAAAACTGTGTTGCATAGCGAATATCCTATCTTACAGCCGACTTTACTTTCAGAATTTGTTTGATATTTGAGGCATTATGCATATAAATTGCGCAAATCACGTTTAAAAATTGCCAGAGAAATTAATTCTACGTTGGTCAACGCAACTTCAAGTTCATTCCACGCAATGTTCGCCATTGAAATAAATGCTTACCCGACAAGATGCGCAAGCAAAGAAAGCATCAGATCAGAATCGAGTTTTTAAGAAACTGTCTTCCTCTCTAAATAATTTTCGATTTATTGTTAGAAGAGAAACCATGTGCGTAAATTTTGGCATTGTGTGAACATTCGCAGACAACAAAGTAACTGCGTAGCCTATGTTAGAACAAAGATGCAAGGTAAATGCCATTTAGATTGACTTGTTATCCCAATCAGTAAGTTTTCAGCAGACGATTTTATTTTAACTTAAATATTCTAAATCTTTCATTCTATTTTCACTGATTCAAACATTATTATCATAAATAATTGATTCGTTTTTTAAATTTTTATGTTCTAAAATAAGTTTTGTCAATTGGAAAATGAGACGAAAGCTATGTTCTTCGTTTGTTCTGAGTTAGCAAATTTATTTTCGCAATTGTATTCAACAGTATTTTGCACTAGAATACAACATTCTCATTTCGCAACTAAGTAAAAATTAAACGCCTGAATGTTCTAAAATATAAACGGCTTCGTTTTGATATTACGTGAGTCCGAATTCCTGTGGAATGTTTTGTTTTGTTAAATATATTACTGATTACTTGGGGATTTTTTCAACGTTCTACGGACATATTGTGTCCCCAAAGTGACAATACATGGCTGATGTGAGATTTTTCGAAGAATTAGATATAATTCCATATGGATTGTAGGTTTACACATTAAATTTTAAACTGATTGATCGAGATTCGAAATCTTTTCAAAATCCTTTTTTGATAGGCAAAATGCTTCTCAACTATGCAGTTATAATTGAGTAAGTTTTTACTTTTTAAAATCCTTTAAAATTTTATATAAATATGTTATTTTTAGCTTATCCATTTAAGAATTTATCTTACTTAATTTCAGTTAAAATTGGTTCCGAATTATGAATTAGTGGCAAATTGTGAATTGAATGTATGTTTGTTAATTGTACCTTACTAATAGATGACGGAGAAGATATGATATAAATAAGCCGATGCAGTTGTATTATACCTTGAGATTTCTGCAGTATTTTCTTATATATATATTAAAAATTAAATGAAGTGTGGCTCCACTCTACTTTCTCATAGCAGAATTCATGTTTTAGTAACCTTTTTTTTTCAAATTTCACAAGAAAATTTTAAAAAAAACGGTATTGTGGTTCCAAATTATTACAATTATAGCATGTTACTCTTCACTTTAAGAAAAAATCTTTCGATTGATATTATACTTGATAATGTAACCTACCTTCCACCGGGGCAGGCCATTTTTTAAGGAATTTTCACTGGGGGGCATTTTTAGTTAATGCTCCCGCCACCCTTTTGGATTGACTTTGGGGGGAGGGGGTAATAATCATTGCATCACTCTCCCGATGCCTCCCCCCCGGGGGAGGTATCGGAAGAGTGATGCAATGATTATTAAAATTGCTGTATTTTAACGTGTATAAGGAATCTCCTTATTATTTGGGTTTAAAATTTGGAAAAAAAACTATTATAATACTATGTATATGTATTCATGTATTATGCTGTATTTTTAAAAAGAAAATTTATTATCTTTAGTTATTAACTATTTATATTATAATATATATATTATATATATTATAATATATTTATATATAGTTATTAATTATTAATAATTTATTATCTTTAGTTACTAAAATTTATTATCTTTAGTTACTTAATTTATTATCCCGGGGCCCGGGGATATCTTACCCCAAATGGGCTAATGGCGTCGCAAACCAAAAAAATTCTATCGCAGCTATTTTTTACAACAATGATTAAAACTATTAAATCTCGTAATCATTGAGCCATAAATAAACCCTTTTATGCACGATTATGTAAAATTCTGTCCTATGATACCATGTTAAAAAATATAAAATTTCAAATAAATTTCGAAGTTTTGGCTTGAGTTTAAGAAAATTCTATCTAGTTCTAGATTTTTTTATAACGAAGGCAGATATAAAGTTTCGTGAAAATCCATTAAATTTGTGGCCTCTATCGTGGGCACAGACAAACAGACGGTCATCACTCCTAAAAATAGTCAAATCGTGTTTAGGAGGTTTTAAATCATATATTGGTATCCAAATTTCGAATTCGAAAATTTTCATGAAAACAGTACTTTATAACTATATTACATAATATGATAAAGTAAAAAATTAAACGGTCACGTGATTATTTTGAACTCCAATCATCATTCCAACAGATTGATTTGCGTGGATTTTAGAGCAAACTTTATGAGATTTTTAAAAAGAATCGTATGCAAACAAGCATTGGTATATGCTATATTAATTATAAGGTTGGTATATGCTATATTAATTATAAGGTTGGTATATGCTATATTAATTATAAGGTTGGTATATGCTATATTAATTCATTGGTATATGCTATATTAATTCATTGGTATATGTTATATCAATTAAGGTCATGGAGATATTAATTGTTTGCATGGTATTTTGAGGACACGTCATATTTGTCGATGAACTCAATATCACACAAGAATCTGCATGCTAATTCAACCCTTCATTAGTAAAACTAGAAAATATTGCACATATTGGTTGAAAGTTCATTATATAGAAAACGTCGGATGGTGAGTGTAGCGAACAGGAACTAGAGCCTCGAAAAGTAAATATCGATATTAATTCCAGATCATTATAAATGAACAATTGCTTAATTGATGTGGTTTTGTTTCCAGATAAAGAACTTAGATTTGCCAGCAATTATTTTTATTTTCCTAAGTTTTAATGACGTTTTTTGGAATCTTCTCTACCGATTTTCATAATTATATTTTTAAACATGGTGTATTGAGCTACATATTTGCCCCAAAATATAGCATAACTTCAGAACACATTCAAAGACCATTGTAATTTTTAACTGTCCCTCCCCTCCCCCTCCCCCCCCCCCTCCTTCTCCCAGGTGTTCTCGAAATCTACTTTGTCAATTTTCATAATTATTTTTTTTTTTTAAACGAAGGGTATTGGTCTACATATTTCCTCCCAAATATAACATAATTTGAGAACGCATTCAAAGACCATTGTAATTTTTTACTACCCCTCCTCCCCTTCTCCCACGTGTTCTCGAAATCTACTCTGTCGATTTTCATAATTATTTTTTCAAGCATCTAAAATTCATTCAAATTTCAATTATGGTCATTTATTCAATTTACTTTATCTAGCCCCAACCAATGTTCTTAATTCCCCCCCCTAAGGTATGGACCATGGCTTGTGCAACGAACAATCAATCTAACATAATAAAATATGTGGGTGTGAGAGAGAGAGGCGGAAAATCTAAGCTTCGGACAGCTACAAAATTTAGTGCAGGTTATCCTAAGAACCTCAATAACTTTGTGAGATAAGGTCCATAATATTACACGTTAGGTCTATATGTAGATCGTTCCCGGTTGAATAAAAGTGATTGCATTGCCCTAGCAAAGAATTAAAGAAGTTAGGAACACAAACTCGGCAAAAAAGCATGATAGAAGAAAAAACTCAATTATAAAGTTGTAGAGGATTATCTAACGAGTAGGAATAGACATTAGGAAACGTACAACACGTGACATGGAAAACATTAAATACCTGTCAAAAAGTTATATCACCAATGAGGGTAACACGGTAACACCTGCAATGTTTGTCACAATTTGTGGTCTTATTTTGTCGCGAATTCAAATGATCACTGTTGCTGATAAAAACTAATGATTCTTGTGCATGTACGTGTTGTTTATTTTAACATTTTTGAATAGGACAGCCATTAGTCATAACCTTATTCTGCCACATAAATGCCCTTTGTAAAATTTTTAAGGTCGATTCTTACTCACTAACAAATGTTCTACAACTTTGTAATTCCAACGGCCCTACCGTACTGAAAACACCGGTTCTCGTTAGATCACCGAAGTCAAGCAGCATCGGGCGCGATTAGTACTTGGGTGAGTGACCACCTGAGAACACCGCGTGCTGTTGGCACATTTCGGGCGCGGCAGCCCTCTGGTTTGCTCGCTGGATTTGCACGCTGCCACAACTGTCGCCGTGTTTATGCGGAGTACGATCACGTTAAACATGTGGGTCCGTAAGTCCTTCCGAGAGGTTGGTGATAGGGGAAGGAAGGTACGGTCCCTGTGGATGCCTCCCCCACTGGGTTTCGGTCTAAATTGAGTGGCACTTCTCGGCCGTCCAAACGGTTACCTTACACCTTTCTGGTAGGTCGGACTGTCTGGGTCTCAACAACAACAACTTTGTAATTGGTTTTTTCGTCGCTTTGGTGCCGAGTTTGTTATTCTAACTTTCTAAATTATCTACTAAGGGGCGCGGCAATCACTTTCATTTGATAGATAACGCGAATAAAATTTGACGATACACTTCGGCGAGTTGTTTATAAAATGTAGATTAGATTTTTAGTTATTTTATGTTTTAACACGATTTTGATCGATTTTCACTTTGATAGGTTATTCCTTAACAACTGAAAACATTATCACAGGGTTTATATCTTGACACCAGTGTAAAGATCGAAGAACGTTCTTTCTAACGATGTTTAAACCGAGCCCGTAGGACAATCCCCTCTTATTTAATTATTTATTTATTTTTAAATACATCAAAATTTGCATTTTTTTTTCAGTTATCTGATTTTTATTTCGTCGCATCCTAAAAAGTAAGATTAACACAATTCTATAGTATAGCAAAAAGTTTGTGTATTTCTTCACATTCTACCAAAAAAAAAGTTTTTTGTTACTACATAATTTTATATTTTGTGATTTTTAAGCAAATGCATAAAAATTGAGGTTTGTCATTTCACTCGCGAAGGGGTTTCTTTCTAGTGATATTTTCTGCGCATGCCTGCCTTGGAACTCACGCTAAGTTTTAAGCTACGCCTCCAATTCCGTTACGTTTCTTTTATTTTGTTTATTTGCTTATTTATTTATTTATTTACTTACTTATTTAGGTATCGAGGCTTTTTTAGGATTCGGGCAATGCCGAGTAATTCAGTCTAGTAATGTGTACATAAAACCGTCCGTTTGATGATTGATTTCCAAACTCCAATCTTTGCCAAAGTTTCACAACGGGTTCAGTTAGTATAATTTTTAAGACGTACACTCCTGCATATTAAATGACTTATTATCCAAATCATGTGTCTGTGAAAAGTACAATTTTTTTTTTCAAATAAAAAATTGTTTTGGTTTTATTTTGTTAATTTCAAACTACCCTCCTAACTCCCTCCCACACACACACACACTCACAAAAAAGAATAATAATGTTACGAAGCATCCTCTGGGATCGTGGGTGTAAGCCCAAGATACAAGAATGAGTCCAAATTTCTGGATAACTAACACGTTTATTTACAAGCACAGCTTGAACAGGAATCATATACGGTAAAACAGCACCTAAATGTTCCACTCATTTCACAAAACAACAGATGCTATTTTTCAGAACATTGACGAATATCACAGTTCAAATGTAGGTCGTATCACGTCAACTGCTATCTAACTGAGTGATAACTCCTTTCATAGACTGTCTATAGAAACTCCTAGAAATCTCTTATAACTCGTCGAATATTCGTTATTTTAAGGCGTTTCTCGAACCTTTGGAAAGTCAGTTGTTGCAAAATTGGCGATAAATTGTCAAATCTGGCACCCTCTTCCTCCCCGAACTTCACACATAGCAACCCTCTGGCCGCTCATCCTACTGCTCTAAACTTCAGGTGAGTCGGGTGGTCTGGGTCTTCTACACATGCTAACCCTAGATTCACGTGACAGGAAAGGTTGCATGTACGGGTATTTTCTCCGTCCATTTTCCAAAAGTGACTCCAGTGAGCGCATTTACACGTTCATAACATTACTCTCTTTTCCGAGTGTGTTAGTTACATTTGCAAATTTCACATTCTCATGCACATTCTCACACTCTCATAAAGTGTTTTTTTTTTTTTTTAGAGATGATTTTCGAACTCATGATTTTGACGGGAAAAAATATGTTTTAAGATGCTCCGAACACATATCGAACACAATCAAAAATACATTAACACCTATACAATCCGTGTGTGGTGGTTAATTTCACAAATTGAAAGGGAATTTACGTATAGCCACGAAATTTAATGTATAGTTAAATTATGTCAAAATTTAAAATATATATATATATATATATATATGTGTATATATATGTATATATATATATATATATATATATATATATATATATATATATATATATATCGCACGTACGAGAGAGAAATAACTCACGAATGAATGAAGCATTTTTTAAAATAATGTTGTACGATTATTACAATCAGTGAATACAAGGAACCCAACTGATTTTAAACACAATCAAATGTTCCAGAGTTACCCCAATTTTCGAATGAATTTATGAAGAAAACATTACAAAATCAGAACCTTTAATAGTGTTGTTCACTGTAAAACATTTGCAAGCATATTACTGAAAGTTGCAGGGAAATCATCTCTCCGTAATGGGGAGTAAGCTTCCTGATAATTAGGATAATTAGGATAATTAGGATACAGCAACATTTCTGATTGGTCCCTATTTTTTTTTAAGAAATCCATTCACAGGGACCAAAGACCTGTTCAGTTACTGCACAGTGTTATAGAACCATGTTGCAGAACTTCGTTATTCCTCATCTTCAACAACGAGGATGCCTCAGCTCTACCATATTCCAATAAGATGGAGTACCTTCCCACGTTGGCCGTTATTACTTTCCCTGCAATACATGGTAATGTATAGGGAAAGTATTGGAATCATGTCGAAAATCGCAACTCGAGTTTTCGACGGATCTACACGTTTCGAGACCTCTAGAATACGAAAAAACTATTTTTAGCGTGACGTCTGTGTGTGTGTCTGTCTGTGTGTCTGTCTGTCTGTGCAGATTTTGTATCCACTCTAACTAAAAAACTAATTGACCGAATTTCATAAAATTTGGTAGGTAAGTCACTTGTGCACGAATCTGGTGCTGATTAGTTTTGGGTATGACTCGGGTTAAAAGAACCCACCTTTTTTTGCGAAATGGCCCGCAAAAGCTTGTATCCACTCTAATTGAAGAACTAATGGACCGAATTTCACAAAATTTAGTAGATAAGTCGCTTGTAGGCCACCCTGGTGCTGATTAGATTTTGGTATAATTAAAAAAAAAATAACCTGCCTTTTTTTGCAAAATGGCCCGCAAAAATCATCAAAATCTAAACTTAAGAACTACGTATGCTCAAATATAGCCATTAAATGCTTGTTTAATACGTAATTTTTAGCGAAGAAAAGAATAAGACCAACCCCATTACACTAGTACTAGCCGTTCTCGAGATATTTTAGTTCTCGAGATATTTTAGTTTCATGAACGCCTGTTATTGCGGCTTTTCTGGTAGTTTACCAAAATTATCAACAAAGTAGCTGAAAAAAAAAACGAGCAAAGTTTGCATTATGTTTTACAGTGTATAAATAATCAGTTTTATGTAATTTTTCATAAGAAAATGAATGACACAAACTATAAAACGCTGGCACGAACCATTCTCAAGATATTGCACATATTTCAAATAATTTTACCAAAAAAAGTTACGTATAATTAAAACAGTAGAAAATATGATGAAATGCACTTTCCATCTGCGATATCAAGCAACAAATCTGTCGGCATCGTTCTCGTGGTGGTTTGCCCAATCACGCGAGAAGATACTTTTTGCAATAGATTTGTTTTTTGAGGCAAGAAGAATTCGCCTAGTCATTTATTTCACAAGATATTAATTGTCAATGCATTTTGATAAGGAATTTGCACGTGAACATGAATAAGTAATTCTATTTGAATGAAAAATTTCAGCAAAACGCCTCAGTGGTGTTTTACTGATTATTTTCAAATTCGAAATTTTGATGGAGGAAAATCGGTCTTAAAATCTCCCGCACACATTTTAAACACTTCCAAATAGTGTGTGTTTGTGTGTTGTTGTTGTTGAGACCCAGACCGTCCGACCTACCAGAAAGGTGTAAGGTAACTGTTTGGACGGCCGGGAAGCATGTGTGTTTATGTGTGTGTGTGTAAACGATAACTTGAGAAAGGATTCACTTATCGCTATGAAATTTTATGTATAATTACAGCATGTAAACATTAAAATGAGTTTGAAATTTTTGTAATTGGCAGAGACAAAACATAAATTATTCGAACTTTAAGGGTTTCAAAGAATATTTTTTTTTCTTTTAACAGTGAAATGAGATAGAAACCGAAACGTAAATTATTCGAAATTTTAGAGTTTCAAAGAATGTTTTTGTGTTCATGCGAGAAATGTTAATTATTCTCCAAACAATAGTGGTAGTACGTAAAAAAATAATAGTTTAAGCTATAAGCAATCGATGTAACTGGCAAAAAACTATAATATATAAAATGGCAAATAAGCCAAATACATAAACACATTAGGGCATGGCAGACCTCTTATCAACACACACAAATAAATAAAAAAATTAAAAAAAAAGATTTAACAATTTTTTCAAAAACTTTTAGCCGAATAATTTGCCAACAAGAGATCATAAAAATATACATTTTATATCATCCTCTGATGCTCATTACGATACAACTGAGCTTAAATAATATGGAATGCGAATATGTGAGAAATTCGAGTGAAATTTTATACCAAAAACGTTTTATCCGATAACTTTAAGCATGCACTGGAAAAACGTTTTAAAACGCTCCTCTTTCAGACGGCTTTGACATACCCCATAAGTTGTTTTTCTTCCCATAACGCTCTTTGAAAGGTGTAAGGAGTTTTACAGGCAGAAACGAATACTGAGAAAAATGATTGCTTGTTGCGTCGGCTATCTGTTGCTGCAGCGGTACCTTTCAGACCACTATACGATTATGTTTGGATACGGTAGTAGTACATATAAGGGGATTCTGGACCACCCGGTGCTATACTTTAACATGGGATATATTCCGGTGCTATATTTCCCCATGGTAAAACATAGACGCACCAGATGAGTATAACCGCTCCTTCTACATAACACGTGATTTTTCCATGAATTGGAGGATTTTATCAGTCTGATAAGAGTAAGAATGATGTTTTTAATCAATAGGCAGATAAGAAGTATTTTTTCAGGTTGTTTTAGGGATAGAAATGAAATGCATATTTCCTTTCGCTTTATACAACTCGAGCATTCAATGCATATATTTTTTCTCATTCCAGTTTTTTACCTATAGGCATCTTTACCCTGTTAGTGTCTCTTTAATTAAATTGAATTCTGTCATTATACGTGTAAAAAGTAATGTATCTTAATATAATTTTACATTATTCTACTTGTTCATAGGTTCTTATAATGCTTGTAAGTGAATTCACTTTCTCTAAAAATAAATCTTAATTTTATTAGTTAACTTAATTTTTTTTACTTTCCTTATATACATAATGTATAAGGAAAGTATTGTGACGGGGTCGAAAATTCGAATTCGAGTTTTCAGCGGGAGAGCACGTTTCAAGTATCCATGATTGAAGTGATGTCTGTGTGAAAGTATGTGTGTGTGTGTGTGTATGAAAGTATGTGTATGTGTGTGTGTGTATCAGTGAGTCTTGGGAGACGATAACTGACAAACGAATGAACCGATTCGAACGAAATTTTGTACAAAAATCACAATCCATGAACACTGGAAGCCTATTGTTTTTATACGCAATCGAATGTTCCGAACCCCCTAAATTTTCGAGTAAAATTTTGAAAAAATCATCCAAAAATCAAAACCTTTAATGAAGTTACGCAAATGGACATTTCTAATATAATTTTTCGTTAGAAAACGATTGACATAAACTTTAGAACGCTAGCATGAACCGTTCTCGAGATATTGCACATTTTTCAAAAAAATTATCAAAAAGTCATATAAAATTTAAAAAAAATATTTCTTATTAAGAAACATGTTCACTTTTCATATGTAATACCATACGATGAATTTGGTGACATCATTCTCGTGGATCTAGCTCGTTCCATTCATGTAGAAAGATACTTTGAGTACTACTTTTGTATTTGAACGTCAATAGTCATTTATCTACTGTAAGAATAACTTATTTCTTCGTCCATAACGCTTGGCGAGATTTTGGCGACGAATTTGGTGGAATGTCGTCAACTTGGTCAGGGAAAGAAAACTCGTCAAATGGATAAAAATGACGCTAAATCAATGACGACTCATTCATGATGATAACATGGAAAATGACGACTCATTCATGATGACGACATGGAAAATGACGACTCATTGACGAAAATTCAATATCTTGGAAAGAAAAATAACTACTATAAAAATAATCTATTTTTTTTACTGTAAAAGTAGTAAATTCATTGCATTATATAAGGAAAGTCCTGTGCTGCCCACATCAGATTTTTTTATTTGTGTTGGAATGAAGTAGATTATCACATGGATAATTCGAAAAGTCAAAATTATCTTAATAACTTTCAAAATCTTTGTAAATATCCTCCCTCTCAATTTCATAATACAGTGAATCAGTGTCTGTAAAAAATAATTCAGCTCGACTTCCATACATCTTCTTAATAAAATCATAATGGAACTCATACGTATGTGTTTTACTCAAGTCCAGTATTAAAAACCAGCATAGATTGGTCTATTCAATTTTAAATTAGTCTGATGCATATAAACTGCAACAAAATCTTAAATACTTTGAAGGAGTGAAAGGCCAGTGATGCAAGACTTTTTTTTTATCTCTTCTTAATCTGTACTAGTTTAACATCCATTTTTTTTCTCAAGTTCTCCATTGCTTTTCCAAACACTTCATAAGTTTTTAAACAGATCCTTTTCAAAGGAATTTTTTGACAGCACTCTCCTCTCAGTGTTAAATTGTATATAGGGTTTCACCCAGGATTCTTGCTTGAAAGTTAATATTCGATGGATATTCACAAGTTTCATATACTGTTTTAAATTTCTGTAATGTAGAATATATTTAGCCTTATGATATAAATTCAGAGATAGCGTGATATACATCCTTTCAGGTGTCAGAAGATAATCGTTATGTTCATCGTGCAAATCCTCAGGGTAGTCAATATCTGCCTTTATAATATACCCCATAGCTGAGCCATCTTCTACAGCAAGTGGATCAAAGTTCTGAATTTCTTTAGAATTAAGCCATCTAAATTCAAATACAGGTAGTGATTGGCTTAGAAACCATCCATATAAATTATTAGCATCCAGGTACATTATGTACTTGCTAGGTTTTGTAGAATCATAATGTTCCAAATATTTCGTATTAGCTAAACTTAGGCGTTTATTAATAACACTAATACCACCTCTTATGCCCTCTTCTAAAAATAAGTACATATCAGTGCCTGTAATCAGTTCTAATGATACTCCGTTAATCTTTAAGGCTGCATTTCAGGCAAGAGATGGTGATGTTAGACAGTGGGCAGCATCTATTCCACAATAATTCATTGACAAATCACAGAAACTTAAAAAAATATCCGCTAGCAGAAGAATATCAGCTCTTATGTACAAGTCATGATATTCTCTTATCAAACATGTTGGGCGTAGGCATAGACTTCATTACACAACTCCTCCTGTTTTAAATCATCGAAGAAGTTCTCTTTAGAGAGTAAGCTCATTTCTTCAAACTTCTTAGCACGATCCATATAAGAATAGGGGTAAACACTCTTTTTGGTCAGCAAAGCCACTAGATCACTTGTAAAATATTTTTTATGATACGAAACTGGCTGGGATCTAAACTAGAGCTTAGTGAATTAGCAATGGAGGCCGGTAAAAATTGAAGGGAGTCTATAAACTATTAAAGAATCACCAAGTTAGAGAATATTCACAGATACAAAAACTCCAATCAGTTACATTAAATTCATAATTAAATAAAATAATTAAGCTATTGCATGTTATAAAAGTTATAGGTTTAATGAAATCGCAAAATAAAGTCATATTAAAACCAATACTTACATGACCATTTATGTGATCCATACCTCATAAAAGGTATGGATCCGCTCTAGCTAGAAAACTAATTGACCCAATTTCCCAAAATTTGGTAGAAAAGTTAGATGTGAGATACTCTGGTGTTAATTAGATTTTGATACGATTCGATAAAAAAAACAGGAATGGCGGGAAGGTCCGCAAAATTTGCCAAAATCTAAAATAAAAGACAGCGTATGCTCAAATGTATCCATTAAATGTTTCAGTTAGATTGCTACACAAAACTGAAAACAACGTGGCAATTTTTTTTAATTTTGCACGAATCTTACGCAATACGCGCAGTCGTCATTTCTCAGAGTATGGAGTAAACGTCTTTTGCTTTACAGCCCGCATGATGCTAAAATGATGATCTCCAATTTCGGCACAATGCAAAAATAGGATGAACGCATTTCTTTGCGATATCATGTACGTAGAACACAATTACGTACTTTTCAACACTTTACAACATAGTTGAAAAATGTCTATGACTTTGTTCATTCTGTCTGTCAGTCCGTTCGCACGATAACTGCCGTAAAAATGACTTTATCAAAATGAAATTTTACTATGTTGTTGAGACGGTTTGTGGAACATATGTAAATGTAAATTAATAATATCACCCAATTAGTTTTGTATTGAACCCGGGTTGAAAAAATAAATTGCACTGAACCCTATGGCGACTCATTTTTCAAACATTCTTTAAGCGAAGTTAAAATTTACAAATTGTTTCGAAAATTTTAGAAAATATTCAAATTATCCCATAAAATATATGAAAAAAATTTCAGCAAAATATGTTCGGGTAGTTTTTTTTAATAAAAATTAAAATAATAATCACACCCATATATGAAGAGATCACGTGACCCACTTCAAAATAAAATATAGCATCCATCTTGTGTCAAAATCGTAATTTTTAAAGTTCTTTTTAATTTATATTTTGTGTTGATCCGTCCTAAAACCCCTTTAATTTTGCGTAATTCAGTTAGACTTGGTCGTGCTTGACCGCGTATTTGCAACAGTATGAGATTCACCCGGTTTTCTTCTGCAGCATCCATGGCAACTACGCAAGTGTTCGAAAATTCGAGATTTAATGTTACTTAACTTAATCGTTATCGAAACTCGTAATATCGAGATCTGATTGGTCAATTGCGATAGGAGATTTTGACACGGAAATGACTGTTTCATATGTGTTTTTTAAATGTTAAACAATATTATTAGCTGACTGGAAAGCATTTCTTGCTGTCTTCTTACTTATACTTCATTTTTATAATAGTTTTTTCAAGAGCATACGAATGAATTTTGTATTGTGGGCCGTCCCTCCCAATTATGGTCTTTGAATTATTGGCCAATTACATTTGGGTGTTTTTGCATTTTGTTTATGTTTAAATATGACAAAGAATGATAATAATATAGTAGAAGGAGTAGGGAATGAAGTATTGTGGTCAGTTTCTGGAATAATTGGCGTGACTATTGGATCCTATTTTATGTATCAAAGGTAATTTTTCACTTGAAGTATCTTCTTAGGTGTTTCATTCCTATATTTATTTGCTTAAAAGAATCGGTATTAAGTTTATCTTTATTGTTGTATTGATTTTTAAGATCTCATTTTATAGATTTTGATTGTTACCTTGTATTACTATATTTCATTACAGCAGCTGTAACTATATCCATATGCTGGCTGTGTATTGTAACCATGTCCAATTTATTTTTATGTACAAAAAGTAAAAGTTAGTTCTAACGTACAAATTAAACCAAATTTTGGGAACTCTGAGCATGGTTGCCATTCTTACTTCTTATTTTCAGACATGGCAAGGATTATTTGTTATTTATGTAGGATAGTACAGTACGAGGGAAAGTCATGTGTTGAACCTAATATATTTTCTTTACTTATATTTCTCTGCTGATAAAACTTTTGAGCCACCACTTGTATTAAAGTATAATATTAATTCTTTAAGTTTGTTTTACTTATCAAAGTAGCAGCCATTATAATTTTAGTGCTAACAGTCTGGGTTTGATAGTAGATGTATGATGCAGTGCCGACATTAGCCGAGTGCTATCTTGCAGACACATGAAATAGCGGCATTAGGGTTAGCTGGTTGAAGTAAAAAATATATTTATATATATAGTTTTGTTCTCATTTTAATGGTTTAACTCAGTGGTCCTTATCTTTTTTATGCTGTACCCCACCTCAATACTTCAAAAACTTTGAAGATTTATAGTAATATAAAGCCAAATACAGTGTTAAAAAGGTATATACAAATTTACAAAAAAAATTAATAATACTACTTTAAATTTACAATAAATTAAAAATATCAATATGGCAATTTCAAATAAGTTTTAGTAAGTAACAGCTCTAGCTCATCTGAGTCAAGTTCATAATCATTTCTATAGGCTGAAATTTTGCCCTGTTTCGTGCAAACAATAACTCATAAAATAATCTTGGAAACATACCTCCAAAATGGTATGAAACGCACTAATGAGCAACAATATAACTTAGTACAATGCTCCTTCACCTTAAAATGTCTACACTAACCTGATCTGAATATAGCAATCACTGGCATTAAATGACAAATGGAAACTGCCAGATTACTTAATTTTAAGTCATGGAATGTTTCTCTTTATTCACAGCTAAATGAAAGATTTTCTTATTGCACTATATATTTAAATTGTCCCCCCTCTAGAGCATATGACTTATTTTAAAAATTTCTGGTTTAAACCAGCCAATCCTGGTTAAGATATTGTTTAGTAGAATGGTGAGTAATTGAACTATTTGCCAATTTATAGTTTTTATGTGTACGTGCTGGTAATTGGCTGAAAAAGCTTCTGCAATCAACCTATCAACTATTTCTGTATAATAAAATTTCCTATTTTTTATTAAAAAACTTGATAGTTGATGACTATTAACTAGTTCGTAGATGCCAGAAGTTAGCTGTTATTGCTATATTTTTACTCTATTTATATATAATAGTAGCACTTTAATAATAGAAAGATGCTGTGAAAGTAAATATTAAAATATTACTTATAGTGTCATTCGCTACGCTATGGTATCAAATTATAATCAGACTATTGTGTGCATACAAGTTCATATTTGAAAACTCAATATACCTTCATCGCTATGCATTACGAAAAGTTTAATGGGTACCTGGGCCAGAGCTTCAGCTCTTATTTTCCTTCTCTTATCAGTTCTGTGGATAGCATTTTAAGTTTGTGTAGATTATAGGAGCTGAGTTTTCAAATTCTCAGAAAGGCCACAATCTGATAAAGTTATAATAACCTACAATATTTCCTTGTAGAAAGCAAACATATGGATGCTAGATGGCTACAATTGTTTCTAGGGCAATATAAGTCCCATACTTCAGACCAAAAGAATTTGCACCATTAATAACCACTAAGAATGTTTTTTCGTATTTTCTCTATGCCACCTTTGAAAATAAGTCCGGTTACCAAATGAGAACGAAAATTTAATTAAAAGTGAAATAAATTTAATTAAAATAAAAAGAACAAGGATATAAGTCTGCAGGGAAAGTCATGTGCTGCCCACATCAGATTTTTACTTTCCCTGCAATACATGGTAACGTATAGGGAAAGTATTGGAATCATACCGAAAATCACAACTCGAGTTTTCGACGGATCTACACGTTTCAAAACCTCTAGAATATGAAAAAACTATTTTTAGCGTGATGTCTGTGTGCTTGCCTGTATGTGTGTCTGTCTGTTTGTGCAATGTATGTATCCACTCTTAACTAAAAAACTAATAGACCGAATTTCATAAAATTTGGTAGGTAAGTCACTTGGGTGAGACTGTGGTGCTGATTAGTTTTTGGTATTATTTGTAAAAACAAAATTCGCATTTTTTTGCAAAATGGCCCACCGTAAGAATTTCATATATCCACTCTAGCTAAAATACTAATTAACCACATTTCACAAAATTTGGTAGATAAGTTACTTTTAGGATATTCTGGTGCTGATTAGATTTTGGTACGATTCAGAAAAGATCAACCTGCTTTTTTTTTATGAATTGGCCAGCAAAAATTTCATGTATAGACTCTAGCTAAACTACTAATTGACCAAATTTCACAAAATGCGGTAGATAAGTTACTTGTGGGATACTCTGGTGCTGATTAGATTTTTGTATGATTCAGAAAAGAACAACCTGCTTTTTTTTACGAAATTGCACTTCTAAAATCGCCATAATCTAAAAAAAAAAAGACTAAGTAGTGTATGCTCAAATGTATCAATTAAATTCTTCTTTTAAACGCAATTTTTGACAACGAAAAAAATATAACACACTCCATTATACTTTAAGACTAACTGTTCTCAAGATATTTGAGTTTTCTTGCATTTTTGTTACGCAAAATGTCCAATTATCAAATTAACAAAAATTGAATAAAAAATGCACATTTAGTGTTATTTTGTGCAATTAAACTCAATCTAATGAATTATTAAAGAAATAAAGTAAATATGAATTTGAGTTTGCAGGGAAAGTCATGTGCTGCCCACATCAGATTTTTAAATTTGCCTCATATTATACTCTTTTTCAATTTGTGCTTTGACAGGTGTATCTGTTAAAATTCTTGATTTTGTGTGTCATCTACCGCCTCTGCCCTTTTTAGATCCTGATTTTGGAAAAGTCCGCAATTGTAACAGCAGTTGTGTAACAGCAGTGTCAAGGCAATCATTGTTGGAATCAGATTCCACAGTCATTGAACTTGTGGATGGATCAGGATCTGCAAATGAAGGTAGAACCAAAACATTAGAATCCGGTCTGTCTGTTATAGAAGACCCCCAAAAATCAGATTCAGAAAATATATTTGAATTCAATGGTCAAATGCCTGTACAAGAAAATCCACTTTGTATATTAATAGAATTAAAAGCTCTTGGAACTTCTGAATCAATTCAGGAATATCATATATAGTTATTATAGTTATTAGTTGAGCTGGATGTGAGTTAAAGGAAGTCAGTGGAAGTCATTAGCTGCTGCATTGTAATAGGTTTTAAAGGAGCCAAACATAATACGATCAAGGGGCTATAACTTATGACTCGTATGTGGAGGAAGGGTTAATAGTGTAATGTCATTGTCTTTACAAAGCTGCAAGCCACGAGGTGTAATATGTGAATTATGATTATCAAGAATAACCAATACTTCAATATTTTTACTGCATTTGCTAAATTCTATGAAGTGGAGCAAATAATAACTCAAAATTTTCCACAGTCATCCAGCTATTAGGATGAGCAGCAGCCCACATTTCAGGAGGTCCACCTCTTGTCATGATGTCTTTCACACGTACTCTGGGAAATACTAAAAATGGTGGAATTGATGTCCCTATGGCACAGATGCCACTGCAAATTGTTACAAGTATTCCACGTTCTCCAGATGTAGTTTGTGAAACTTGTATCTCGCCTTTCGTTGCAATTATTTTCCCTCGTTTATAGATTCTTATACCAGTCTCATCAATATTGTAAATAGCTTCAGGCCCAAATTTTTTCCTCTGTAAAATACTGTGCAAGTTAGAGAAAAACTCATTAACAGTTGTTTTATTAAAATCTTTTACTCTACCCAGACTAGTAAATTTGGGTCACCACAATGATAATTCCTTCTGCCTGTACATAAATCCTTTTAACCAATCATAGCTAGCTGATTTGTTTTTTGACCAGTTTTCAGGAATGGGTTTGTTATTAGCTGTAGCATACTTGATATGCAAACTTTCTTGTTATTTTAAGTTAATCCATAATGTAACTTTGAAGCAAGCTGTAAATGAAAGAGAATATTCTTCCCTGTATGAGAATACTTGGTGTGAGACATGGTTTGCCTGAAATTCTATATTTTCACCTTCAGTGCCTTTATATTTATTAACATATCTTTCTAAAGTTTTTTGATCGATTCTTTACTCCTCAGCTGTAGCTCTAACACTTCTACCTTTTTCTGTGACTGACAGAACCACAACCTTCATCCGGTTTGGGGATATCTTCTGTCTTTTATTGTCTCCTGACTTCCAAAAAAGGAGTATCTAAAAGAGTGAAAGACATTTTTTATTATCTTCATTTGATTAATGGTAGAAGTTCTGTTTATTAAATGCATTATAGTATTGAAACCATGCATAAAAATTAAATGATTAAAATTTATTTTTATAATAAAGTTTCAAATATATGAGATGTAAAATGTAAGTCAATCAAAAAATATATAGCATAATTTAAATTCAAAGAATTTGTAAGATAAGTGTCATAAATTTATATTATTTTATTAGGAAATCTCTAGGTAGAAGCAAGTTGACTATCAGACTTTAATTTTAAATAAGTATTGTTTCACAATCAGGAGATGAATTAAAAATAATCTTTTAACATTTCATATTAGATAAATGGGGAGGTTTGATCCGGATCAAACTTCCATTATTGTTATGGGTCAAAACCTCCCTTAGTAGCCATTTTGTATAAAAGGCAGAGAAACACATAATAAAAGTTATTTCAAATTCCAATTAGTGCCTTGTCTTTTAAAATGTTATCCAAGGTACACTTAAAAGCCAAAGTATTTCTAGTAAGTTTACATACAACTAGTATAAGATCTTACAATTGACAAATATAAAACTTACTTTTCTTAGTAAAAAATGCAAAACAAGCGATTTCTCCTTTATTTTTACTACAAATTGCTGAGAAACAGAAGTAACTTGTAGAACTAATGATTATTGTGCTGCCATTTGGTGTAAATCAACAAATCAAGTTTTTAAAAATAAAATAACGAGGGTGGGTCAAATCTCCCCTACAACTCGTAAGAATTATAAAAATTTTAATGGATGCAAACAGATTGCATGGTACTCTTCCGTTAGCTGGGTACCAGACAAATCCGTTAGGTGGGTACCAGATAAAAACCACCAAATTACAGTGATAACTCATCCAAACTAACTTTTTTTTATTGCATATAAAAATAAAAGTCCACCAGAGTGAACATTTAGGCTTGTCGATGACTACTTCAACTTTAAAGTTCGACAGTTTTGGTCTGGTACCCAGCTAACGGAAGAGTACCGATTGCATAAATGCAAGATATTTTCACAATTAAATGAGATATACCGAGAATCGCATACAATTACCTTTTTTCATGCTATACTGCTACAAAGAAGTCCATGAGTAATATATTTGAAAAATTACTTTTTGTATATTATATGATAATAATCATTAGTTATCTCCCTTGTGAAGTGGAAGCAATCTCAGTGTGTGAGGACCAATTTCTCAGAGGGATTGACAGAGGAACAGATTTCCAGATGTAAGATCACAAAAACTCTCATCTTAAAATTCGTGAGATTTTTGACATTCATAGCCGATTTTATAACTTTTTCCAGACTTTTGTGCCCTGTGGGCACCCTGCTTAAAGAAGAGAAAATTTGGAATTTGCAAAGAAAATATTTTCGCCCACAGAAAGAAAGTTCTTAGGCGATAAACAAGGGGAAAAAATGGAAATACTTGGGAAAATAAAAACCAACACAAAAGCGGAAATTCGTGGATCCTTGAAAGAATCTCATGCTTGTAATTAAAAAGAGAAATTATTGTTGCCACTTGCCAGCTAGCCATGGAGACCTGGCGCCCGGTATTTTTCAAACCCTGCATTAGTGTATATTTTTCCGGGGTTAAAGAGAAGCTTGGTTTGTGTGCAAGATAGTTTATGGCCCTGTGGTAAGAAAGTTGTGAACAAGACTGAATTGAATTGTGACATTTATGTTTATAGAATTTTCTTTCAATTTTGTTTCTGTTTTAATAAATGAAAATTGCCTTTTCAGATTTTTATTAAAAAGTTAGAATAAAATAGTACAAAAATAAGTATAAATAAACTTTTTTAATATTTTGATATGTATATTGTTTAATATCTTATAACATGTAACATTATTTTTTTTTCACTTCCACTCTTGTATATTGAATTGAAAATGTTTTGTTAAAACTGTCCCATTCCTCCCTATGCTCTTCTATTTATTGAAATATTAACAATATTTTTTTGAGGAAACTGCTCATAAACATTTGTTTCAGAGAATTAATGTTACATAATGAGAATTAATGTGTATTATGATGTGCCAATGTTTGAAAAATCATTGTTTTCATTTTACCATTTTAATGTATTTACCATTTTAGCATTTATAATGTAACATGAACAATGAATCTGATTGTATCCGAGTGGAGATGACTTTCCCAATCTATGTAGGAGATATTTTAGTGAATTTTTTTAATCTTTCCATTTATGTATTTTTCCTAATATTTTTCAAAATTTTACGGTCACCCATTTATTATCATAAGCAAAGGCTCCCAAAATAATGTGATTGTGTCCTATAGATTTTGTAATTTTTTTTTCATTAATTTTTCTTTGACTATATATATATATATGTATTTTTTTTTTGTACTCTGATGTGGATAGGAAGTAAAAGTGCTTGATAAGTCACTAATGACTATGGATGGTTTATTGGTTTTTTTTTTCTAAAATTATGGAATCATAATTTTTTCTCTTGGCTTCATGATTTATCGAATATTTGTTTCAACATTGTGGCATACAAGTTAAAATATTGATCTTAAATTTTGTGATATTTATATTTTTATAACCATCTGTTTTGACTGCTTGCAATACATGCTAAAAGAATTTTTATCAGATTTCAGAACTCACGACCTATAAATACTCAAGATCCAGCCATGGATTCTTCTCCACAAATCTTACGCTTGAGTGATCGTCTCCTTGGTGCTGATACAGACCATATAAGTGCAACAAATCACTTTGGATCAGACCAACAGTGTCCTGTGTGTTTATTAGAACCTCAGTATCCTGTCGAAACAAATTGCGGACATCTATTTTGTGGTGAGTATATTTTTACTTTCTCATTCTGTAATATTTTGCGATTTTAGAATACATACATATTTTAATACATAGTGTTATGATTGAATTCATTCCAGCATAAAAAGCCATTCTAATTTTGAACTTAAAAATCTGAAAATTCTGCTTAAAATTCTCCTTTTTGTAAATATTTATGTATACATAGCTTTTGTGTAGATCCCCATATTTAAAACGCTTCTCATAATTTAAATGTTCAAGGGTTGAGCACATAAAAATCAAAATTTCCATTTATATGGTTATGAATTCCATTTTTAATTTCATTATGCAAACTGCATTTTATTTCGGCTTTTTAAGTATCAAGTGCATGTATAATCGCTCATTTCCTGCCACTGCCACAAGCTATTAGATAATTTAGTTTTTAAACTCTGGCCAATGTTTGGAAGAATGTGCCTGTGAGGGTGGAGAGCAGAGGTACTGTTACCTGACTTTCTACCGCAGGAATCCTGATATTTCCCTATGTCTTTATGAGGTTTGTGTATAGCTTATATAGGTATGATTGTAAAATTTGGAAGTGTGAGAAACTCCTGATCTACCACTTGAATTTGATATTCTGCCGGTTTGGGCTTGCAAGCAGTGTTTTTTTCAGGCATACTTTTCTAAATTATTAATGTTCAAAATTAATAATTTCCCCCTTCCCTTCAAAATTCTAAAATTAATTTATGGTTATTGTACATTTCGGCAATTTATCCCTTATTAATGTTTATTTATTATCTCTCTCATGCATTCCTATATTCTAAATTACGCACTCGATGTATCTACAAATGCTAAATATCTTTCAAGTCCTTTGCTAATTTACCTGTGTCCCTGTAATTTTCCTTTCTAGCCGTACACCTTCCTTTCGAGCGAAAATATCAGAAAGCGAAAAAATCATATGTTTTAAGCACGGATTTGGCCCTTTCATGGCTTATCAGTAGAAACAAGATCTACGTACCAGATGTATATGGGTGCCAAGAGGCATTCCGTAGGGTTGTCTAACGGAGTAGCAAATTTGGTGGCAGAACATGGTAGCTAGAACTTGCGACAATTTCGCTCTTCGTGGTTCTTGGCAAAGCATCATTTTTTTATTCCCCGAGGTGTTCATAGGCGCTCTGTGTGAGGTCCAAGTTTCCACTCGCCAAGATTGGCGACTCTTGAGAAGTGTAAATTTTGTTGGCTAGTCATTCGATTCAGAGCATCAGATCAGTGAGGTTGAAAGAATTTTGAGGGCCGTAGCCAGGGCTCACACTGAGTGGCCGGGGCCTGCGATCAGTAACTTACTCAGCCCGGGGCCTGAGTAAGTTACAATATGTGAGGAAAGAGAAAGCATCTAATGTAAAATTCAATGTTAGTTCTGAGAAAGTTACAATATGCGAGGAAAGAGAAAGCATCCAATGTAAAATTGAAGTCTAGTTCTGAGAAAGTTACACAATTTGCAGAAAGAAAAAAAAAACATGTCTATTAGTTTGAAATTTGATTTTAGTTTGAGAATCTTGGAAAATTTTATTTTTTTTAGTTTTGAAAGTTTGTTAATAAAAGAAAGTTTCATTTAACATAATTTGGCTGTGTTTCTTGAGGTTTTGGCTGTGCTAATTTAATTTTAATTTAAAGGTAAGTGAAATTTTTTGAATATGAGATGATTGTTGGAGTGTATTTTAAATGATAAACAAAGTATTGTGCACAGACCAAACAGTAGGAATAGGAATTTAAAAGAAACATTATTAATATAAATTAGAAACAATCAATAGGTAACAAACAGTTAATGAAAATAATTAAATAAATTGAAATTAGAATTAATATAAATAAATATAAATAAATTAAAAATAAATAATAAGCTATTTTCGATACAGCAATACCTCCGACGATTGCTTGGCACCCTCTTGGAGACATTTTATGTTAACCTAATTTCTATTTGTGATAGCATTTAGATATATTTATATAGGGCAAATGGATAACTTGCTCCCTCCCCTTATTAACTTTAATTCGCCCCTCCTGCCAAAAAGTCCTGAAAGAAACACTACTTGCGAGCCTACAGCAAGAAGGCTGGCCATCTATGTTGAAGTTATCTACGAATGAATGGAATTAAGTTTTGTGTTAGAAGAGAGAGCTTAGCTATGATTTTTACATCATTGGAGTAGCATGGCGGAGGTGAGTAGTCTCGAGTGTGGGTCGAGTCATGGTACATCGGTGGGACAGAATGTTATCTCGACTTTTCATTTCAATAGGGAAATGTTGTTGTTGTTGTTCGCGTGTCCATGGATAAGCAATATTGTAGTGGAGTAGTGGTCTAGATTCCCTCAAAAGCATTGATCACAGTCTCTGCCAATGTTGGTGCATCCCAGCTGTAGAGGATCTCCCGTAATGAATCTCTGAGTGGAACTATGCCAATCTTCAAAAGATACACCACAACAGTTGGGCATTCCCAGATGTGGTTGGGCGTGAGCTGGACTTCGGGGCAGTTTTTACAAGGGACATAGGTTCTTGTTTTGTCCGGATGGATCTTCATGCGCCTATAATGCTCAGTTCTTAGCCTGGCAATAGTGGATGTTATATTTCTGGAACAATCGAGTTCTGTTAAAAGGGGTTTCTTATATGTGTGAGTCATAATTCTATATCTGGCCACTGCGTTAGCATCAGCAAGTGTGATGGTGGTGCACTTCTGATCTAGTTCTCTAGCCTCTTTGGCCAAAGAATCCGCACATTCATTTCCCTCAATGTTGACATGTGCAGGTATCCATTGTAGGACACAGGATTTTCCCTTGCTGTGCAACCTTTCGAGAAGGACTATAATTTCGGATGTGATGTTGGTCTCTCCATTTCTGATAGCTTCTAAAGCGGATTTAGAATCTGAAAAAATTGCTATTCCTTCTGTAGAATCTATAGCTTGAGAGTCATTCAGGTATAAGGCGAGGGCTTCTTTAATCGCCAAGAGTTCACTAGGGAAGTTAGAGGCTATTATTCCTGTATTGATTTTGTGTTTGCAATTTCTGCCATCTGGAAAGAGGATGAAAATTCCAGCACCTCCATGAGTTCATTAGTCTTTCTCTGGGTACCGTTTATATTCAACTGCATAATATTCAGGGTCCTCGTAGCATACTTCTCACCATGAGCCCGGACATCAGCTCGCGGTGCGTCGGCTGCCCCGAACGCGGTATCTTTATATCTATCACATAATATTGCACTATCCATAGAAAAGGGTGCCATTGCCTCTGAAGAGGTTGGACTTCTACCTGTTGGTCCGCGGAAGGTATTTTATTTCCCTTCTACCACCCAAAGGAAAATCCAATGGAGAGGCTTTCCTCTATCCGCCACCTGAGGACGCGCCCTCTAGGGGTTACAGGCTCCCCCGAGGGTATAGGGAAATTACAATGTAATATAATTATGTGTTAATGAAACAAAATTATCACCTTTATTATTTCATTTATCATCAAAATGATGCAACCTGGATAATCGGTGTTGTTTGTGGCGGAATGAATGGTTTATACAATAAGGTATGTGATGGGTGCTTCTGTTGCCCAGTTAATAATTGGATGGTGCAGCTAGCTTGACTCCTACCTGAGTGAACATCTGGTGTTTCTTGATGGAGGTAATCCTTCTACCAATTTTTGGATTTCTCATAAAGTTATAGAGGTCGAGATATTTTATTTCTTATTTTGTAAAGTATAATAGTTATACCAGGACATGACTAGAACATTTCTCTCAAAATGAAGTTTTGTTTGGAACTTTACTGAACTCTCCTTACTCAATAAATTTAAGAATTATGTAGATGTTGAATGTTAGAATGACTTGAAAGTCTTATAATTTTACTTTCATGATATGTCATGACCTTGGATTTGAAAACTGTTTGTTTGATAAATTGTAATATGGCATTTGCTAAACTTACCTAATTATTAGAGTTTTACAATAGACCTACTACTCACCCCCTTCATAATCCCATGACCATATTTCTCATATATAATTAATGAAAGCCTATAGGTTGTAATTAAATGAATATTTAAAATTTACTTTTATTATTTTGAGGTCCAGTGTGTAGATATGTAATTATGTGTTTTCAAAATATTGAATGTTTTTACATATGTAATTGTTGTAATTAATAAATATTCGTACCAACTAAATTTGAGTGATTATTTGTGTAGAGTAGTGACTTGAATTAATTTCACATGATGTGCTTAGCAATTAGTAGATGATGGTGTTTTAAAGTAAGAGTTTATTTTGATTTATTTAGCCTTTTCCAATTTGTCTGTTTACTTGCAAGCCATTTTGGAGAATTTATTTTCTGGACTTGAGGATTATAAAAATATGGGTTACATAAATTACTAAATCACTAAACGATCTTAAATAATCTAAATTGTAAAAATTTGTTTGCATTCTTTATCAGCCACTACCGATATGACAATGATGCTGCAAACCAGTCAGTCTTCTTGAGAGCCTGCATATTTAAAAATTTAAAAATTAAAATCTGTGAAAAGTTCTAAAGTTATATATATATATATTTGGAAATTTTGAAAAAAATTAATGTTTTAAATGGAAGGAAAAATTAATACATGAAAAAAAGTTATCAAAATTCAAAGGATTAAAAGTAAAGAAATTTGCACTGGATCCACTGATTTTAAGAATACTATCTTTTTAGAAAAATACTTTTTATGTTTGTGTTGTTGTTGAGACCCAGACCGTCCAACCTACCAGAAAAGTGTAAGGTAACTGTTTGGACGGCCAGGAAGAGCCACCCAATTTAGACCGCAACCCAGTGGGGGAGGCAAGTCATTACTTATATACAAAAATAAAGTCATTACTTATATACAAAAATAAAGTCATTACTTATATACAAAAATAAAGTCATTACTTATATACAAAAATAAAGTCATTACTTATATACAAAAATAAAGTCATTACTTATATACAAAAATAAAGTCATTACTTATATACAAAAATAAAGTCATTACTTATATACATTTTAACACACAGATTTGGAGCAAGGAAAAAAATTATATTTTGTTATTAAGAACATATGATACACACTGACTAAGTTGTACCAGAACAGCACATAAAATGCTTCGATATTACTTAAGTGCATCTTGAAAAAAGTTAACTGTAAAAGGGTATTTTATTTAAGGAAAGTTTAAAATTACTGAAAATAGGATAGGCAAAAATGTGTTTTAATCAATTAATGTGTCTGAAAATTGACACTTGCAAATTTAGGCTGTATAGGTTTAAATTCAAAATGTATAATGATCTGGAAAGAAATTTAAATATTCCAAAGTCTTGATATTTATACGTCATTCGGATGTGATATAGTCTGTCTTGAAAAAAGTTGTAGATTGATTTTTGGAAGTCTCATCTGTATAACAACTTTTGTCCATTTCTTTAAAAAAGACTTTTGTTGTGGAAGTACTTAGAAGTAATTTGGTAAATTAAGGTATAAACTACATCTACTCAGGGCCTAATTAATGTACAAGCCTCCGGGGCCGTGATCCCTCAACTTTTAAGGGTCTCCCTAAACTTCGTATGTGATAAAAATTTAAGTGTAAATAATTTTTTTATTTGAAAGTTATTTTCATTATTAAATATGTTAATAGTTTTAAATACTATACATATATTAATTTGATGTAAAAGTTAGGAAATTTTCTACAAAACGTCCTACGAGGCAAGATCCTGAGCCCCTAAATTTGTTATGTGTTGATGTTTTGCATGTGTTTGATATGCCGTGGCAGTATGGGGGCTTTGAATTAGAACCAGGCCCTGCATCTACTAATTGTTAAATAAAGTCAGTAAAAAACCTTGGTTATTTTTAATATTTATGATGCTCTTGTAGAAATGCATATATATATGTATATATATATATATATATATGTGTGTGTGTGTGTGTGTACTCATCTGTAAAATATGTAACTTTAATTCAAATGTAACTTAGTATATAGGTTATAGTGAAGCGACTTCTGCCCTATTACAGGGTTTTGCATGCAAGCAAGAAAGTACTCAACTGGCTATCCTATCACCACATGTAAACTATTGCTTTTCAGTTGTTGCTTCCAGGACCTGATTAATGCATGGGCCTCCAGGGCTGCGGCCCAGGGCCCCTAAATTTTGTAATTTAAGCAGAAACAATTTTTTAATTAATATAAAACTTGTCATTTTAGTTTTTATTTTAAATTATAAAATATGTTAATACTTTTAAATATTATACATCCTTTAAAGTCTTTATATATTACTTTGAAGTTAAAAATGTAGAAGTTTTTCGCATGTACAAAAAGGCCTTTGGGGGGGGGGGGGGCTGTGACCGTAAGGCCCCAAATTTGTGTTTATGTTTTGCATGTGTTTGGGGCCTCAAATTAACAATAGGCCCTGGGCCCCACTTTGGCTTGATCAGGCCCTGGTTGCTACACATTAGCACAAGGAAGATGACAGGATAGGCAGCAAGTTAAAATCTTCTTAAAGTAATGATTTTAGAATTTTTAAGATTGAAATTTTGGAATATGTACTTTGAACCAGCAACAGTGTGCAGCATTATTTTAGCCCCACTCACTGTAGACAAAATGTAAAGTTCAGAATTACAGTTATGCAACTTCTGGCATTTAACAGGTCTTTCCATAGAAAATAGAGTTGAAAAAAGGTGATTTTGCTATTTACTTTCCTTATATACATAATGTATAAGGAAAGTATTGTGACGGGGTCGAAAATTCGAATTTGAGTTTTCGACGGGTGAGCACATTTCAAGCATCCCTGATCACAAATCGAACATTTTTGAGATGTCTGTGTGTCAGTGAGTCTGTGGAGATGTTATCTCACGAACGAATGAAGCGATTCGAATGAAATTTTGTGCAAAAATCGCTATCCATGAATACTGGAAGCCTATTGTTTTAAAACACAATCGAATGTTCAGAACCCTCCTAAATTTTCGAGTGAAAATTTGAAAAAAGCATCAAAATGTTTAATAAAGGGAGGCAAATAGACATTTCTTATGTAATTTTTCCTTAGAAAATGATTGACATAAATTTTAGAATGCTAGCAAGAACCGTTCTCGAGATATTGCACATTTTTCAAATAAATTTATCAAAAAGTCCCATAAATTAAAAAAAAATATTAACTGTTAAGAAATATGTTCACTTTTCATATGTAATATCACGCGATAAATTTTGTGACATCATTCTTGTGGATCTATCTCATTCCATTCACGAGAAAAGATACTTTGAGTAATACTTTTGTATTTGAATGCCAATAGTCATTTATCTACTGTAAGAATAACTTATTTTTCCATCCATAACACTTGACGAGATTTTGGCGACAAATTTAGCGCAATGTCGCCAACTTGGCGACATTTTTAATGTTGCCAAATGAACGAAAATCCCACCAAATAGATATAAATGACGCTAAATCAATAAAAATGACTAATTCAAGAAAATTCAATATATTTGAGAGAATATAAGTATCTACTATAAGAATAACATTTTTTTAACTATTAAAGTAGTAAATTCATTGTATTATATAAGGAAAGTCATGTGTTGGCCACATCAAATTTTTTTCTTTTAGTTTGCATCCGCACAATCATGTTTAGTCCATAGGTTTAGCATTGAAAAATTACCTTTTTGCTATTGAAAGGTTTATTGGTGACAAAGATGTTTTCACTTTGTGTTGGAACTTCAAGAATTACAGTAATTTTTTTTTTTCAGCACAGTGCTTAATTGCATACTGGAGGCATGGAAACTGGATGGGTGCCATGCGTTGTCCTGTATGTCGCCAAACTGTAAGTCGTTACTCGTTTCATTTATAAGTAACAGTTTGTATATCTCTCTTCAATGTGTGTGATGTTGTAATACGTGCCATTTAAGTATAATTACCAGCAAAGAGTGCTATACCCATCCAGGTACACCATGGTCATGCATGGGAAACAGGAACCAGCAGACAGTAACTCCCTCTGACCCTAATATCTAGTCACAGGCAAGCCATTTACCCCTCCCGTTTCAATATTACTATTTCTTATACGACTCCCTATCAAAGCATAATAATCTACCAACCCATAGCATAACAATTAATTTATGCTCCTCTAGATCCTCTAGCAAACCAATTTATCAAGTTTATTACCTCAAACTTTATCTCAAGTTTTCAATTTCTGGCTATACCATGAAAGAAAAAGGACTCACTCTCTCTAACTTAATGAGTCATACAATTCAGCTCCAACCAATCTATCTATAAGCAAAGTTTTCATTAATTGCATAGTTTAAAAGATGAATATGAAGGTAAAAGCAGGAAGCAAGTCTCTCTAACTCCATGGCTTAAATATTCATATTTTGAATTTTTGAATTAGGATGATCTCTCAATGTTAACTTCCCTGTTCAGCTAAGTCATGGTGGCAGACTCATTTCTAACTCCATGACCTGAATTTCTTCAGGCATTAAGGTCTCATGACCGTGCAGTTGTGTCACGGTATGGCAACGCTTTCAGCCTGAGAAACATAAAAATAGAAATAAAGACCAAAATTTTAAGAGGCTACTTTTCCAGATCCAAGAGTTAATTTGAAAAATGAGTTTGAAATTCCAATTCAGTATGGTTGAATTAGTATACATGAGTTTTTTCAGCCCTTGGCACTGCATTTGGTGCTGTCTTACTGATATTGTGCTTTTAGAGGTGATAAAACAGATTATATATGGTGTAAAGTATATGTGGTAAAGGGGGCATAAAGTATGTGGGTCATGGTTGTCCTAAAATTCCCGAAAAAAAATTTTTTGTTCTAAAATGTACTTTATTTTTGCTCTTTGTCCTGAAATATCCTAAATATTTATATTTGTGTAGTTTTTTTAAACATCCTAATGACGCATATATATGTAAGATTACAAGTTCTATTGGAATACTTTATACAATATTTTGTTTTAATGACTTTTAATATTTATAAAAATTAAAGAGAAAGTCTTGTGTTGTCATATTTTGACGAATATTCTTTACTTTTTATCAGTGTTTTTTAAATTTTTTCATCATGCAACCCCTGGGCGCGGTAGCCTATTGGTTAGCGCGCTGGAGTTGCACTCGGTAGGCCCGGGTTCGATTCCAGCCACTGCCAAAACTGCCGCCGTGTTCATGCGGAGTACGATCACGTTAAACATGTGGGTCCGAAAGTCCTTCCGAGAGGTTGGTGGTAGGGGAAGGAGGGTACGGTCCCTGTGGATGCCTCCCCCACTGGGTTCCGGTCTAAATTGGGTGGCACTTCCCGACCGTCCAAACAGTTACCTTACACCTTTCTGGTAGGTCGGACGGTCTGGGTTTCATCATCATCATGCAACCCCTTAGAAATTAAATTTGATGGCAGAAAATGAAAATAATTTATTGTGGTCCAAGTTAATACATTCAAATTTTAAGCTTTTCTTATTCTTAAAAAAATTTGCACATCACAAAATCCCTGGAATACTGTTGTGAAACACATTTTTAAAAATGTTGCCTTAGGAAAAATATAACAAATTTTAAGCATCGGACAGTTTTGAAGGATTTACTTATTTTGAGCATCCTTAAATACAAATTAGTGTTTATTTTTCATTCCTAAATAGAAAGTGTTTATTTTTTACATAATATCTCAAACAAGTTAAACAATTTTAATGAAATTTGGTACAGTTATTTCAATCGGTAAACACAAGAAGCCTATTGATTTTTAGAGACCATGGGAATGCTCCATTTATTAGAACCTTCCCTCTCCCACCTCAAATAAGTAAATAGATTTCAATTTATTAAATATTTTATATGCAATCTAATTTTAAAAGTGAATGACATCATTTGTAAGATGCAAATACAAGCAATACCTCGCATAGTCCTGAGAATCGGTTCTGCAAAATATCCCGAACTGTTTGAAATTGGACTAATTGAGGAACTAAATACATACAAAAAATGATAATTGGTTCCAAAAGAAATATTTTCTCCCTGTTTTTCAATAAATAAAATGCGATTAATAAATTCAAATGTCTTCATTAGAAATAATTGGGACATTTTAGGTTGCACTTTAGGGACATGTTGTGGTTGCACTGAACTGCAGTTGGAGTAGCGTCTTTCACATCAATAATCACCTGACAGTGTCACCATGCCCATCAATTGCGCTGGAGTTGCACTCGGTAGGCCCGGGTTCGATTCCAGCCACTGCCAAAACTGCCGCCGTGTTCATGCGGAGTACGATCACGTTAAACATGTGGGTCCGAAAGTCCTTCCGAGAGGTTGGTGGTAGGGGAAGGAGGGTACGGTCCCTGTGGATGCCTCCCCCACTGGGTTCCGGTCTAAATTGGGTGGCACTTCCCGACCGTCCAAACGGTTACCTTACACCTTTCTGGTAGGTCGGACGGTCTGGGTTTCAACAACAACAACCATGCCCATCAAGCAATCGCTGCTATGGCTGTCTAATGCTATGTGAAAACGGCACTTAAGACGTTGAAAGGGGAACCACTGAAACATAATGCCACGTTACATTCTTGCCGTATTTAGGTACATACGTATACAATGGGGAACCCCAGAAAAAATTGAAATATATCTCATATCACATAACTTTAAAACTGCACAAAAGGAGACTTGACTGCAGAAAAGGGGAAAAAAGCGATCATTTTTGTATAAAAAAATAATTTTTTGTACTAATTTTTTAGAATGTATTTTTATTTTGCTCAATTAAAATTTAGTTTGTTTTGAAATTTTCAAACCCGACTATAGTGAATCCAGACTGATCGAAGCCGGACTATGCGAGGTATAGCTGTATGCCATTCTTGGGGTTGATTTTTAAAAACAAAATTTCATAAAAATATTATTAAATAGTGTTATCTTAACAATTTAACTAGCAAATGTACCTTGCATTGCTTCAGAGTACCAAACATTTTTCTCAGGGTTATGCACCTCATAAGAAAATTTTTTTTTTTTTTTTTGAAGAACATTCTTTTAATTATAGAAACCTGTAATAATGGAGAATTACACCCATTCTCATGAAATACCATATCTTTTGTCTAACTTTGTTTTTCTTCACCTTAAACACTTTCATGTAGCATTTCAAAATAGTGATAACATATGTTTTGAAATGGAAAATTAAGCATGCATAGCAGCCATGTTTTGTCCATTAATTTCAGATTTTAACATTTCCAATAAAGACATTTCTTGTCCAGTATTTTATCTTGCTGAAACTTCTGGTATGTCTTCTTTTCTCATATTTCATTCTGGCATTTCAAACATGTACCATATTGTTTAACTCCATTTGTATTATAATGAGAACAACCAGAATTGAACGATGGGCAGGGTTAAAAGAGAGGGCCTATATCATTACTGGGTTCAAGATAATTACTAATACTTGAAAAGAGTTTCACGTGCACATATTTTTAAGGTGTTTCATTGCCAGCACTGTGCTGACAAGTCAAGGGGCAAAACCATGGTCCATGGGTGATGATGAATGATCAGTTGAGCATTTTCTTTCGTTTATGTAATGCTCTGTTATGTGACAGAACTTCCTTTACTGCAGTCTTTCTGTAAGTGCTGTGGTTGGAATACATTGTTATTATATAACTGCACTAAGCAGGAGGAAATAGGATATTTCTTAAGAACTTTGCAAAAACTCTGTTTTTGTTTCTGAGGCAATATATTCTTAGTATCAAATTGTAAGCTAAATTGCCTGTTTGCATGGATGCTAAATGATTGATAGGCAATAGCAAACTGATGTGTTATTACACAGGGCAATTTTTATTGCCAAACTTCAGTAATCCTGCCCATCAATCATAGTTTAGGTTTTTGTATAATTTGAATCTTTTATATCTCAAAGGTGTCTGTAATTTGGTAAAAGTTCTATTATTTTTTCATCTCCAGACTTTAGCAATTCTGCCCGGCAATGATACTTTAGGCTCTGCCTTTCTAACACTCCTTTCTAATGCCACCAATTTCATTCCAAGAAGCATTCTTTAGTGTTTTTTTTCATATAACTTGGATCTTTTATATCCCACAGGTGTCCATAATTTGGTAAAAGTTCTATTATATTTTTCCATCTCCAGATTCCAATGTAGTTGTGCTGCTTCGATGTGCTTGCATTGTAGTCGCCATCGCCATCTTGAATGCAAATAAGGAGAAGAAAGGTGGAGCGAAGTGATGTCCAGTCTTATTGTCCTCTGATTGGTTTGCCACTCAGAAATTGAGTATTTTTTGTCGAGTACGAAAGAATTGTGACAATTCTGTGGCAAGATTTCTTCTTATTGAAATGTATGGTGTTGCTGAAAAATTATTGGAAGGAATTGCTCCATGTAATAACACCATGAGTATTCAAGCAATTTCTTAGGAGTCTAGTCGAATTCCATACCATGACATGGCTGCCAACTCTCTCGGTTTTACTGGGAGGATCCTAATTATTCTCTGGGCAAATCATCCAATCTTGGTTTTTAGCGACTTTATTTACCTTCTTTCAAGGTTGAGATAATTACAAAACCTTTTGTCCCCATTTTCATATTCTAATTATTCCACATTAGAGCAATAAAACTCTTACTTTTGTAGTGTGGGTAAAAGTAAATGTTTTACCAAACCGAATAATTTTTACATAGATTGTGCCATTCAGTTTTTATACCTGTGTATTGCACAATTTTCCATCCATCTCCATCCTCTAATTATTGCACAATAGGCAGATTAAACCAGCTTATTTTCATATTTTAATTACTTTTAAGTAATATTTTGCATAATTAACCAAATATTATGAGAATTAACTATTTTGAAAGTAAGATGATTCCTATATATGCTGTGCTGCAAATCTAAAGCACTTTTCTTGGCTTTAAAAGATTTAATATTTTTAAATGATAGAAATTGTATTTATTATAGTGAAGTTTATTCTAAAATGTATTTTTATTGATAAGGTATTATTATATATACTACATACACACACACAGTTTTATTTGTTGAAAAGTTGTGCTTACAATATTTAAATTGAGTATAGCTGTCAAGGATGTACTTCATGTTGTTTCATGAATATCTCCTGGAGAATCCATATTTGGAAGTTGGCATGACTATATAACTTTGCTAAGGGTGATGAGTAAAAAATCTGAAGCCAAATCATTGAATTTTCCAGACTGTTTTATATGGCCAGTGAATTATACTGTTCACAGAGCCCTTATTATCTTATCAGAAGGTACGTACATGTAATATAAAAATAACATCAATGGATTATATATTTATAATTTTGTGACCCCATAATAAGAGGTATATTTTTAGGCTGTAATTGATAACCAGAAATAAGCCATTTGCTTACTCAGAGATAGGAAACAAATAAATTTTAAATAATTAATTACTAGTATATTCTCTCAATATATTCATCATCCACCTTTAGTTCTAAACTTCACAATTTTCATAATCTAGTGTGCAATAATAGTTTTATGCAATCAGTAATTCAATATTTTTATGCCCACGACAGACTTCCAAACACAGCTTAATAATCTGTTATCTGTTTGTGGCACCATCATATACTTTCTGTTTCATATTGTCTCGTGAAAGAAACACATATCATTGTGCTATTTTCTAAATGTTTGAAATAGCAACTTTTAAATGTACAGTGATGCTAATGCTGCTGCCATTGCTCTAAATCATTCCTAAACATTGGATTTTGCAAAATTTCAGTCTATTTCATAAATATCACAAATTCTGATGGTTTTTCAGGTGCTTAAAAAAATGTTTTATTTTTTTATTTATTTTTTTCATTGTACAAAATAGTTTAATTTTTACATGTTTTAATGCTTTAAACACTGTAATGTTTATACATCACTGATATTTAATGGATTACAGTAAATATTGCAAACTTGTTCTATTTTGATTTCTTGTGCATGTACAAGGGTACATGCTTTGTATGGCTGAAGTGGTGTAGCTGCTGACTTGCTTTTGGTCACAAAAAATCAAGAGACCTGGCTCTAAGAGAAACTTCTGCAGAATTGTTTTATTTTGATTTCAGTGTTTAGAAAAATTCTTGAACCTTCCTGAAAAACTTCTGGAAATGGATTCTTTCAAAAGAGTATCTAGACAGAAACCCTGCCTTAATAAAATAGAATAATTTAAAGGGAAATTATTGAAATACATAATTTTCTGACCATTGTATCAAAATGTCAAATATGTCAAATTAGTTATGAATGCACATATGAAAAAAGTTGAATTTTCATTTTGTCATATGTATTATCTGCAAAATTAGCTTGTATTTGGAAACTATTCATGTACTATATATGTTTCATAGCCTTGGTCATGTACATTTATAACCTTAGTCTTATAATTTAAGAAACAAACTCTAGTGTCAAACATTTCTACCAGTTTTGAAAATGTTTTATCTATGGGGCAATGTTGATTATGGGTTACAAATTTCATTTGTAAGAAACTGGAATACATTTTTAATATGAAATTATTATGAAACCGGTTATCTTCTGATTTTTAAGTTTTTCTTCTTTGTATTTTCGTCAGAACGTGCAAGAATAGTATATTTTTCAGGTGACTGTCCTTTTACAGTGTTTTCGAGAAAACCCAAATGCTGATATAGAAGAAAGGGATCGAATATTATATAACATTAATGATTATAACAGACATTATTCCGGTGACCCTAGACCTGTAAGTTCATTTATATTTTTAGATTGCATTAATTTTATCAGAAAGCTGTTGTTTTTATATCAAATTTCTCTTTATGATGCAGGATTTTAGAAACTTAGTAGTTTTTATACCAAGTGACAAATAAATATTTCTAACCTTTGGCCAATACAAATTCTGTATATTGAAGCCTTTTGTGATCCAATTTTGTCCGAATTAATTTCAATTCTTATCTGAAATTAAATAGGACTAGAAATGGATGCTTCTGAACTCATAGCTCATAGTACTTACTGTATGACACTCCAACCAAGTAATCACTCTGTTAGCACACTGCATTGCAAGGTTTTGTAAAAATCACATGACATTTGCTAATTTTAACAATTTTTACATTGCCAAGATAAAAAAAAATTCAGAATTTTGATACTTTATGGTAATAATTGAGATAGGTCTGATTATATTAGGGCTTTTCAAAAATAAATGGCAAAAACTAAAGAACCCTCAAATATTACTAATTAATACATTGGCCATTTCTGTTGTACAGCAGAAAAAAATAGGAGTCTTAACTTTTGTCATTAAATTAATAATTTAATGACAAAATTGTAGATGTAACACTACAATGTTTTGGACAAACTCTTGCTTAAAAATCTTTAAATTAATTGTATACTAGGATTTCTGCCCTGTTTACTGTGTTCACCAACATCTATTTTGATACATAAGTATAAAAATTTCAAAAACAATATGCATTTTATTCTCGCCATATATGTGCAAGATTTGTCATTTGTCACATATAAAAATTGTACACGATCTCTTAGAAACATTTATATCTCCTGTCGTGTGCTTGGGATGACATGTGCACTTCAATCATTATGATCTTAGCAAACTTACTACCAATTTTAACTAAATTAAAAGTTACTCCCCAGAAAAGTAGATAATTAAGTTATAAAGTTATAGAACAGAAAAAGTAGCTGAATTAAATTACTTAGGAATGTAACTAAATTAAACTAAAATGTCACTTTTGCATTCAGATTTCAAATTCAGTTTTACAGCACAATAATATTTTTCACAAATTCTAACACAAAATAAATCAACTTTGAACAAAAACTTTAAACAACTTTATTAAGTTTTAGCTTCAATAGTATTTTAAATGTTTATCTGCTGTTTGGCTTCATCTGTTACTCGGCTAATTTTCAGGCTGGATGATTAAACGTTATAGCACAGCTATCCAAATAGAAAATGGTGGGAAAAAACACATAAAACTAATTAACTGAAATTTTGATACTTTTAACTGAAATTAAGTTACTTTTTAGAAAAATAGTAACAAATTAAAAGTTAATGAAAATAAAAGTAATGAAATAATTTAAAAATTAATGTAAGACATAGCTTTTTAACAGCAGTCCCAAGTCTGGCTTTTAATCACATAAAATGTTCATTCACCTTCAATGATAATTTTAAATTGTGTATAGTTAGTTCCTTACTCCATCAATTTAATCCTTGTTGAAAAAATAGCAATCACTAATGTTTTTTAAATAGCAATCACTATAGTGTTTTTCAAATAGCAATCACTATAATGTTTTTCAAATAGCAATCACCATAATGTTTTTCAAATAGCAATCACCATAATGTTTTTCAAATAGCAATCACCATAATGTTTTTCAAATAGCAATCACCATATTGTAATGTATAGATCAGTGATTCTCAACCACGGTTCAGTGGAAATCTGGTTCCATGAGCCTATTTTTGGAGTTCCATGAGAATTTGCAAAAGCTTACGGAAAAAGTACAACTTGCCACTTTTTTGTCTTTTCTTGAGTAAACAAATTATATTATTAATACTTTACCATGATCTATGAATGAAACAGTGAAGCATTTAGAAAGTTTGACTTGGTTACGTATTGGAGTGATAGTTAAAATTTAAGTAGCAAGATTCTTATTTGGTAAGAAAAATTTTAAAACCGGGAAGTTTTGTAGCAGCAAGAAATTTTGCTGGCAGTAATGAACATTACCAGCACTTCTGCCAACTATTCACAGGGTTGTCAGATAAAAAAATTGAAAAAAGGCCAAACAATAATAGAAAAATGTAAAGCAGTTAAAATATATTTTTTTAATCGCATCTCTCATCACTGGCAAATGTGAAGCTTACATAATAAAAGATGTTTGTCTTCATTGTCTGTACTAGCCAAAAATCTAAGTGTCAGAAAGTGGCAAAATTTGGAACATTTAAAGCCGAAGATCCATTGAAATTTCTACTTAAATCTATTTTATTCCATTCAGACAATAACAGATAATATGGTGGATATGGTTTGCAAATAATATCTTGGGAGATGCTTTATTTGCTAATTTGCTATATATTTTTTTAATTTGGAAATTGAAAAGATAAATTTTCATGGTTTGGAATATATAATTATTTCAAAATTATATGTTCTCTGGAAATTTGTCTCCAATTATTTGTCTCCAATGAAAACTTGCTGAGATACCAATTTTTTTTTTTATTTTTTTTTTTTAATTTTATTTCTGGTGTTAACACGTTTGCTGCCAACCACGAGAATACTCATAGTTGGCAAACTGAGTTTACTTGCCAGCTACGAGATAACTCATTATTGATCGCCTTAACGAATCACTGAGTACAAGTATTGCCTTAGCAAATGTATGCAATGTTTAGGTGTTTGGTGTACAGGAAGGGACTAAATAATACTCTTGGCATACTGAAATGGATCATTTTTTTAAAAAACGTAGATTAATAACTAAATGTTTAGAACGCAAAAACATTCATGATATATTTTGAAGAACACAACAAATAAGATATTTTTACTATATTATGTTGAAATTGTAATAAGTATAATGAAACAAAATTATTTGTGATAAGTTTTAAAACAATTTTCCATGCAAAATGCTGGCTTCACATACCGGGCAAAAATATCTTGTTTCACTCCTTATCTTCTGTCCAGTAAGTAATCTGTTATATCTATATTTAAAAAATAAAACAACTTAAAAGCATAAAAATGCAGATAGGATCTTGGCGCATGTGAACAGATACACCATATCTGCTAGGGCATGGTAGACCAGTAGTTAGCGTGTGGAAATTGCACTCGGTTCCCTCCGCTGCCAAAACTGCTGCCGTGTTCACACGGAGTGCGATCATGTTAAACATGTGGGTCCATAAGTCCTTCCGAGAGGTTGGTGGTAGGGGAATGAGCGTACTGTCCCTGTGGATGCCTCCCCCACTGGGTTCCGATCTAAATTGGGTGGCTCTTCCCGGCTGGCTAAATAGTTACCTTACACCTTTCTAGTAGGTCGGACGATCTGGGTTTCAACAACACCACCATATCAACTTTGACAGTGAACATGTTAAGGAACTTTTTACTTTTTCGTGACTTTGGTAATGATTTTGGTCTGAAAGACATGATTTGGAAATTGAGTGGTGTTATCTAAGTAGCGGGTGCTTATTTACAACTCTCGAGCAATTTTTCCTAGTGTAATATAGAATAGTAAAATGTAATTGGTTTTTGTTAACAATTTTATGAAGAACAAATTAACACAACATAATTACAAAATATATACATGATGTCTGTTTGTAACTAGTAAGTCATGTAAAACAAAAATGTTTATCATTTTCTTACTAACAGTAATTGATAAATAGAAATAGGCAATAAATATATCAATCAAAAGTATGAGTTATTATTTATGAACTGTACTGCTTAGCCCATTTAATAATTTACCCATGTTGAACCTAATATGTGTCAGTCAATTAGGGGTTTCAGAAAATTTTACAAAATATTTCAAGGGTTCCCTCAAACAAAAAAAGGTTAGGAATCACTAGTATAGATACACACAGTATACATTACAATCCTATGTTTTGTGATTAGAAAACATGTTCTGCTCGACTTAATGTTCGTAGCTTAGTGTGTGACGTGAAAATAGGATCACAAATTTGTAACATTTTTGTTTTTGTATGTGTATAGCATGTACGATTAGAGTTTCTCTGGTAAAAAAATGGGAGCATTATGAAAAATTTAAGAGAAGTGTTGTGCATTTAATAAGAGCATTATCAATGCTCATTACAATGAGGAAAATTAGCAATAATATTTATTTGGGGGAAATAGAATAGGCAAGTTTGTTATCAAATCCTTTTATCTGAAGGTTTTAAGTTGAAGTTTGTGATTAGGAAGAGTCAATGTTTTATTATACATGTATTTAATCATAAATATATTAAAACGGAAGAGTATAAAATAGATAAGAATTAAATTAGCATTTCCAACTTTTTTGTAACCTTTTATGGATAAGATTCAAGTGCCATCAGATATAGAGTCCTGATTATTGATTACCTTTTTTTATGTAATATTAGACAATAAAGCAAATAAAACCACTCACACTATATGATAAACTGTTCTCAAGATGATTTCAGTTATTTTGAATTTTAGCAGCTTGACATTTTAAAGTGTACTGTTGCCAAATGAAAAAGAAAAATTATTTTAAAGAATTTTTTATGTGATTACAAATAAGTATCCATTTTATGTTATTTTGTATAATAAGACTCATGTTAACCCATAATATAAATGAAACAGAGATCAATCATGCATAAAGCTTTGATTATGAAACACTTTCCAATTCAAATGCAATTTTATTTAAACATCTCTAAAATGTGATATATTCAGAGATGACATATATTTTAAATTATCACAGTACTGCAATAACTTATTATATTCGAAAACTTAAAACTTCATCCAAAAAGAATTAACTTTATTCAAATGACATCATTGAAATATAAATTGCCTGGCTCTCTATGTAAAAGCAGTGAATATTTCATTCATGCACTTTTATTTCAGTCTCCAGAGTTAAATAATTTTGCATGAAAAAAAATTCAGCAATTCTTATACATCTCATCTTACAATCACTTTACATTCTGCATCCATTAAAATTAGGCTTCGTTGTAGAAATTGATGATCATTTAAACTAAAAAAATATTGTAATTGCGTTGGCACAGAATATAGATGTGCAGAAAATACGCAAAAATAAAGCGATTTTAGAACGGATGCAACACTCAATATAAATTTAAAAGAATAAAAATCACGATTTTTACATTAGTGAAAAAAGTTGGATGTCATATTTTATTTTGAAGTGTGTCACGTGATTATATGTGTTCATATTATATGGGTGCAATTATTATTTTAATTTTTATTTAAAAAACTACCGAACCTATTTTGCTGAAATTTGTTTTATATATTTTGTGGGATAATTTAATTATTTCCTAAAATTTTCGAAGCAGTTTGTGAATTTTAACCTTGCTTAAAAAATATTTGAAAAATTAGGGCCCCCATGGGGTTTAATGTATTTCATTTTTTCAACCCGGGTTCAATCCAAAGCTAATTGGGTGATATTATTCATTTGCATTCCCGTATGTCCCACAGACCGTCTCAACAACGTAATAAAATTTCATTTTGATAAAGTCATTTTTACGGCAGTTGTCGTGCGAACGAAAAAACAGACAGACAGACAGAATGAACATAGTCATAAACACTTTTCTACTTCATTGTAAAGTGTTAAAACGTAGAAATGTGTTTAAATTCCTTTCCATGGGACATTAAGTTTTCTTATCAAAAATCGATAACTCACAAAGGATATCACAAATAAACTCCAGAATTCTCGCCTTTAGTGTTAAATTGGTCCCGATAATACATATTTTGGACTGTTAAATGACCTGAAGGAACGATAAGGAAGGAATGAAATACTTCAGACATTGATTTAATTTTGCCGATAAAAAGTCTGTTAGATGTTGAGAATAGAATGCAGTAGCTGGAGAATTACGACATCATCTACATACTGATAATCATCAGTTTATGTACATATTCAAATTAAAAGATATTTAAAAGTTTTAAAAATTAAGACGATAGTACTTAGGGTATTTTTATATTGCGCACTCACTATCGTACATTGCAGAGTCAAACTCAAGTGATGGGCAGTTATAAAGTTAATACTTTGATGTTATTTATAATTTTCTTTGATTGATTAAAAGCTTACTAGTTAATGCTTACATTAAAATTATTATATATTAATATTAATGCATAGTAGCTATATAAATTTTCACAATCAATTATTAGCGAAAAAAATATAGCTATACGATTAACTATTTGTTAATAATTTATATAGTAATGAATTGAAATATAGAATAATAGAGCTAATAGTTTTCATATGCTAATGATTAATTCGCTTTGTAGTTCATAAACGTTCACTCAATAAGTAACAGCGGTACCCAATAATAAATAAACAAGAAAGATCAATCATGCATAAAGCATTGATTATAAAACACTTTCCAACTGAAATGCAATTTTATTTAAATATCTCGAAAATGCGATACATTCAGCGGTGATATTTTATACATTATCACAGTACTCCAATAATATATTTTACTTAAAAACTTAAAACCATAAAGGTAAAAGTACTTTATAACTCCATGTTTAAAACTTCATCGAAAAAGACAATGCTATAAAATTGTCTGCTTCTCTATGTAAAATCAATTAATATTTCATTCATATCACCTATATTCCAGACTCCAGAGCTGAATAATTTTGTGTTGAAAAAATTCGACAATTCTAATACAACTCATCTTACAATCACTTGTTTACATTCTGCATCCATTAAACCTAGGATTCGTTGTAGAAATAATCAGAGTTTGATCATTTAAACTCAATATTATAAGTATGTTGGTGCAGAATATAAATGCACAGAAAATAAGCAAAAATAAAGCGGTTTTAGGACGGATGCAACACTAAATATAAATTTAAAAGAACTTTAAACATCACGATTTTGCCACTGTGAAAAAAGATGGATGCCTTATTTTATTTTGAAACGGGTCACGTGATCTCTTCATACACTATGGGTGTCATTATTTTAAATTTTATTTAAAAAACTGCCAAACATATTTTGCTCAAATTTTTTTTTATATATTTTATGAGATAATTTGTATATTTCCCAAAAATTTCAAACCAATTTGCCAATTTTATCTTGGCTTAAAAATGTTTGAAAAATTAGATCGCATAGAGTTCAATGTATTTCACTTTTTCAACCCGGGTTCAATCCATAACTAATTGGGTGATATTTTGTATTTACCTTTCCATATGTCCCACAGACGGTCTGAACAACATACTAAAATTTCATTTTGATAAAGTCATTTTTACGGCAGTTATCGTGCGAACGGTAAGACAGACAGATTGACCAAAGTCATAAACACTTTTCAATCAACTATGGTGGAAAGTGTTAATAAATGGTTCCCAATAATAAAGCATTTTTCCCCACAACCTGACTGTCCTGCTCACTAGAAGATTTCTGCCTGGAAATAAAATTTCCCAGTACAAAAGAACGCTGGAAGTGCCCTCGCCCTACTAGTAAGCATTTATTTAAATTTAGAAAACAACAATAAAGCAAAAATAAAGCGGTTTTAGGATGGATGCAACACTAAATATAAATTTAAAAGAATTTTTAAAATCACTATTTTTAACACTGGGATAAAAGATGGATGCCCTATTTTATTTTGAAGTGGGTCATGTGATCTCTTTCTATTATATGGGTGTTATTATTATCTTAATTTCATTTAAGAAATTACTGAACCTATTTTGCTGAAATTTCTTTTATATTTTATGGGATAATTTGAATATTTCCTAAACTTTTCAAAGCAATTTGTGAATTTTATGTTGTTTAAAAAATATTTGAAAAATGAGGTCCCATAGGGTTCAATGTATTTCAATTTTTCAACCCGGGTTCAATCCAAAATTAATTGGGTGATACATTCCCATATTATTATGTTATATACATTCCCATATGTCCCACAAACCATCTCAACATACTAAAATTTAATTTTGATAAAATAATTTTCATGGCAGTTATCGTATGAACGGACAGACAGAATGAGCAAAGTTATAAATACTTTTCAACTATATTGTAAAGTGTTAAAGAATTGAGTCTGCTGCTAGTACTGCCTACGTTAGGATTTTTTTTTTTCCTTTTTGAAGAGGTTAATTGGCAATCACGAGGTAAGTATAGGACTAAGTGCATTTTGGTTTAACATAAACTATTGAAATTTTTTGTGTTACAGATGAAATCTGTTTCAGCGATATTATATACTCTCCATAAAGCTTGGTGTTCGTTGAACTTCAAGTAGATTATCGATAGACCATTCAGTATAATATAAAATCTCAAAATACTGCAAGCAAGCCAATTGGCGGGTATATTTGGGATGCAGCGATCTACATTGAAAGAGACTGTATAAAAATTTCCTTATGGTTGGGGTGATTTGAAAACAATATTAGAGCTACTTTCTTCTAGGTATGTATTTTTATGATAAATCTGAAGAATATAGTTATACTATTGCTTGAAACTGTTTCAGTTCATGATTTGTTAAACTTATCTAACATTATTTGCCAGTTAGAGGGTGAGTGTTTCTGAGCGCTTTTCTAATATTTGATACAGATTAGGATCTTGCTTTTTGAATTCTGTCAGTAGCTAATATCAATTGGAGTGTATTTTGTATAGGAAAGGTAAGTGCTTCTCATGTTGAATTGTGCAGTTCTTGCAGTGTAGACAACGCACAGCTGGCAGAGTTGCCGGATTTTAGCCAGACCAAAAAAAGCCGGCCAGCTTTTTTTTATTTTAACTGCTTAAAAAAAGCCGGCTTTTATTAAAAAAAGGTGATGTACAACCAATTCACATTAAAATTTGCATTACTTTATCTTTGCACTCCTAAATGTTTTTTACTAAATTTTTATAAACTTCTATTAAATATTACAAAGTACACAAGATTTTATGACTACTAGAAAAATACTATGAAGGTAATATGTCTAAAAGAAAAAATATATATACAGTGAGGAGAATGCATTAAATTAGACACCAAGATGGTGTTTTGAAAGCCTCTGTTACATAATGCATTGCTCTACATTACATATACTACACATTTTAAGGACTATAATTAATTAAACAGACAAATCACCACATATCAAAAAGGAAAAAATCAATTTTACTTCAAAAAGGAAAAACATTTTTTTACACACTATTTACTTTTAATATATATTACAGCAAATTAATTTATATGTATTTAATAAATGAAATTATCTGACATAATATTTGAGAACATCCATATTTTAGTTCTAATTATTGGGTTCTGATGACATATAAAAACGATATATTTTATCAAGTTTTTCTGCTCTTAAGTGGTTTTGTAATTTATTCCAGACAAGTCTATATGAAGAGAAAATTCTCTCTATGGCAGCAGAGCTTGGCGGACAACTGTGAAGCTTCACCAGAAAGTCACAAAATTTCTGGGATATTGGATTTTTCTCTCGCTTGTTCAGTTTTATTTTCATCAATTGCCACCACTCTTTAGCTGTGAATTATGCCATTACTTCCTCTGAGAATGAAAACATGCTCGCTGAAAACATATCGTCATCTTTTATTTTCAATTTCAATATATATGGCAAAAAATCAGGATGCCTGTTGAAAAGCCACTATAATTTCACACAATCTGCAACTTCTTGTTCAGCATTTAATTTCTCACCAAAATATTTAGAATCAGTCATATATGCCAGAAAATGGAATGGTTCAAAGGTTTGATGAAATCTTTTCTTTGATTGTTCATAGTAGAATTCTAAGATTTGGTCTTGCAATATATTTAGCCATATTTCTACGTCTGATAATGTTGCCGTGTCACTCTGCAGTTTATCAGTGGCAACTGAAACTACTTTTAATTGTTCTAATAAATGTGATGCCTCAGCAAAAATTCCAGCATTTGTTAAAATATTACTAATTTGATGTGAAACTCTTCCATACGTTCCAATCGTATTTCATTATACTTGTGAAAGTTTTTTACAAAAGTTCTTAAACAATCTTCTTGAAAATTCCATCTCGTATCATTAGGGATTTGTGGCATCAGGCCTTCTTTCTCTTTCAACCACCCATGAGCATTATGCTTATTTCTGAAATATTTCTGCACTTCAATCACATGTTTTATCAAATTATTTGGTGTTATTTCATTAGCAAACAAATTTAATATGTGGGAAGAACATCCATATAAGATTTGGATGTGCTATTTTTAACTTTTCTCTCATTGCAATCATTTTATTTTCATTATCGCTATAGACAGCAAATATGTCCTTATTATATTTCTTCTCAATTTCCTCAATTGCTGTTATGATAAAATTAGCACAATATTCTGCAGACTTTTTTTTTGCACCACAATCTGTGGCTTTTAAAAGATATGATTTTGTTCCTGTATGAATACTACAAGCAATAATTGCGTAATTTTTTATGTTTGACCATCCGTCTATCATAAGCGTGAGACTGACTTGACTCAATAATTCGCTCTCTAGCTTTCCCTCTACTTCATGAATATCATTCAATAATTGTTCTGCCAATTGTTCTCTATTTGGTGGGTTATATCCTGGTCTCAGACTTTGAATCATTTCATTAAACTCTCTGTTTCTTGAAATATTAAATGCAATGTTATTTGCATAAAAAAAATCTTGCTATGGATTTATCAATATCTACTTTTTATGAGGCAGAAGTTACAACACCATAGGAGAACATGGATGATTGGGCTACTGAAGATGATGGTTTTGGTTGAGAATGGTCAGTAGATAGAATTATAATAGATTAATAGATAAATTAGAAAATAGATAATTAGATAGTGTTTATTAAATGACTTTATGCATGATTTTAAATATTTATGAGTAAAAATAAGACTCTTGCATATCAATAAAGTCCTTAAAATTAGTTAACTAGTAAAATATATCACTAAGCAACTATTGCCCTAAAATAAAATATTTCATTATTTAAAGCAATAACATTTTTTAAAAAATGTGTTAAAGGCCAATGTAAAGCAGTTGGTTTACCTTTTTAAAATTTAGATGGCTTTTTTGCAACCAACAAATCACTAGCAGGTATTCCAATATTAATGTTTTCATTATTGAGAAATAAAGTTATTTATTAAATTCTAACCCAATAAAATGCCTTTAAAATTAGTTAAAGAACACTTAAAAATGTGTAATTTAAAATTAAAATCCTTCACGCTTTTTTACAAAAAAAAAGCTAATTTTGGCCAATAAGAGCTGATTAAAAACCAATAAAAGCCACCTGCATAGCTTTTATTAATTTTAGCCGGCTCTTTTGCAACCCTGACTGCTGGCTATAAAACTTACAGATCTGTCTTCATGCTGAACAACTTCCTTCTTATACTCACAAACACTACGATTTTTTTTTCTTGTCTTTTGAGCCAGACCGTCCGACCACCCAATTTAGACTAGAACTCGGGGGTGGGGGATCCACAGGCGCTGTACATTCCTTCCCCTACCACCAACCCCTTGGAAGGACTTTCAGACCCACATATTTAATTGGCCCATACTCCATGTGAATACAAGGACAGCTTGGGCAGAACTGAGAATTGAGCTCGAGTTCTCAAAGTGCAATTTCCATGCCTTAACCACTGGACTGTTTCACCCCTCATGGTGAAAGAGTCAAGTATACTTTATTCAGGTCTGTGGAGTCTGTATACTCCTATTTTTTTCTGCTGTTCAACATAAATGGCCTGTATTAATTAGTAATATTTTTGGGATCTTTGATTTTTGCCATTTATTTTCAAAAAGCCCCAATATAATCAGACCTATCAGTCATTACCGTAAAGTATCAAAATTCTGAATTTTTTTATTTTTTATTTTGGCAATGTAAAAATTGTTAAAATTAGCAAATTTCAGGTGATATTTTTGCAAAACTTTGCAATGTAGTATACTAAACTGAGTGATTACCTGATTGGAGTATCATACAGTAAATACTATGAGTTCAGAAGCACCCATTTCTACTCATATTTAATTCATATAACCCTAAAATTTTATTTAATTAAAATGTTTGTGTAAAAAATCCTTATTTTAGGAAGATATTAATTTTTTCATGTCAATATTTTTTTAATTGGTAAACATTTAATACTTTTAATTTATTATCAAAAACTATTTTGAAAAAATTAAATATTTTAAAATAAAATTATTTTTAAATAATTTATTTTTGAATCTGGGTGTCAAGTGTGGTTTCTCAAAGAACCTTACTTTCCCCCCTATTAATTAGATTTTCCACTAAAGATTTACAGTTTGCAGTATACATGATAAAAATTCTTGTATGTGGACTTATAAAAATGCTGTTTACTACAATGTGGCCTTCAAATATTTAGAAGATTCCCCACTCCTGTCTTAGATGATGAGATCACCATCACCTCCCTGGCAAGTTGGCCACATCTCTAACATATTTGTCTTAAACATCATTCTTCAATAACTTATTTTATTTTGAACTGTAGTTGCAGTGAAACACACATCATACAAAATATCATACACACATCAACCAAATATAATGTTGACTGTAACCGGCTCAAAATTAACAGAAAAATATCTGTTTGAATTGCAAGAAATTTAGGAGGATTCTTGCAATTGCACTGCTTAAAAAGGCAGACCTTTTCCATTATTGAAACTTAAAGCAAGTGCAAGGAGGAAGCTGTTGATATGATCTGCAAGGTCATAGTCAGCACTACACTTTAGGCTACCTTTGCAAGAAAAACTGCACAGCGAAAAGCTTCAGTTAACCTTAGGAACTATTAATGAACCCCTAAAGCAATACAAAGACCTTTCAGGCTGATTTGTTCAAATTTTGGAATTATTCTTGTCCCTTCACCTACGGGTCATTTCACAAGAAATCATCCAGGCTTTGTTGCTGACCCCTTTTTAAACTTTCAGAAACTTTTTATGGTGACTGGGTATACATTAGATTATTAAAATCCTCTTTTTTTGTTTTTGAAGATCAGTTGCTATTTTATTTTAATAAGAACTCAAAATGGCAAGGTAAAAAGATCTTTGACAAGACTTTTTTTTCAGCCATAGAATAGTTTTACATTCATTCATGTTCTTGGAAGTCTTCTGGAAACAGAACATTTCACACAATCTGCTAATATATAACAATTGAAATGTCATACATTTTATAAATTTCAATGTGAGGTTCAAATTTCAATTTTGAAAATGGACTTTGAGCCATATTTGATTTCTTGTGTGATTTGAATTAATAAAGTAATAACAATCAACCAATGCAATTTGGGAGTTATATTGACCATCAAAGGAATCGTCTGGAAAACTATAAAAATTATTAATAAATTTATATTGTCTTTAAGAAGAGTAAACTTAGTTTTTTTAATAAGTCTAAAAGAAACTGATTGAAAATTTATACCACAAATACTTATTTATGCAGTTACTTTGGGAAAATTTATAATTTATGAAATATCAATTGCTATATATCCTGCTACTATATTGCTATATAGTAGTACAGTTTGACAGTTTTTCTTTTCAGAAAAATTTATCAAAGCACATGGTTGCAGTTGCAAAGTCTATAGACATTTTTTATTTTGTTTTTATCTGCACAACTGTGGTTGCAATTTTTAATTTAAAAAAAAAAAATTGATTGATTTAGAAAATCAAAAAGTAGATTTCAGCATATTAATGTATGGACAAATGCCATTAAATCTGATTTTTTTAAAAATGAGCCTGCAACACATTTCAGAAAAATTGGAGGATTTCTTGTGGAATGAGCTTTAAAAGAAATTTTATGGGGAATCCACTTCTAAAATAGATCGTTAGTATCCTAAGCATGCCTGCCAAGAGGATTTGCAGTATTCATTATAGAGAATAATGTTATGTTACATGTTAGTTTCTTATTCAGTTTCAGAAGCAATTTATACCAGAGTTGTCAAATGGATATACAACACAAAATTAACGGTGTTGAATAGTTTGGAGGCAAGAAACAGCCTCCTTCATCAGGACACACGAGAAATGCAACCTTCACTCTTGAGAGCAGGATCGGCAACTGATATTAAAACATCATGCATGTGGTAAGAGGAGAAGAAAAAAGTAAATTATGGAGGAATGATCGAATAGTAGGACATTATGAATAAATGGTAAAATGCTAAAAAAGAAAGTGAACATCTGGCAAAGGATTCAAAGCACTTGTTCAGCGAGTGCAACTACGAAAATAAGTGTTCTATTAAATTAATAAAAAGGCAACCAACCAGCTTCAGAAGTTACATAAATCGTTCAAACCAGCTGTAAAAATAAGTTTCTAACCAAATGCAAAAATTAAAAAAATATATATATATGAAGAGACTAACTAGTTTTAGAGGCTAAAAGAGCTATCTTCATCAACAAATATTTTGGGAAAAAATAAACATACAGGAAACAGGTGGACAAAAAAGTATTGAAAAAGAAAAATTAAACCAGAAATTTCTAAGCAGAAGCGAAGAAATTATAATTGTCATTAATAAGGGAGTTTGACTGAAAAACGTTCAAGAAAGTCCATTTAAAAAATGCAATTAGGAGTAAATATGATCTTAGCTTTAAAAATATGATTAGTCTAAAAAATATATTCAGTATTTAGGATTTAGATTTGTTTAGAAACATAGCTCATGTGTTCCTAAATACGAAATTTAAGAGCTCTTTTATATTTGACCAACATAACAAAAAACACATTTGCATAGAATGTGATAAACAACACAAGGATTCAAGAGTGGAATAGGTTGTTTAGGAGAAGGGAAATGAATTTTATTAAGAGGTTTAGAGATACACCTAAAATTTAAACAGGAGAAAATATTAACGACCTCATAGCTGGCAGGAAAGGTAGAACGATAGAATTACATAGAAAAATCTCTTGATGTTGAAGGCTAAAAACTTAATTTTGTTTTGTTGAATTTATGCAACCTCTTGTTAATAGTAGGATTATAGAAACAACCAAATATTTAAGGTAGTCAATCTCATAATTAAGTGTTTTATAGAATCAGAACACAAATTTAAGGCATGTTAAGAAATGTTAATGTATGTTTAAGAAACAAAAGATTTTTGTTGAACAGGATAATTAGAACAAGAATGAGGAGGCATTTAAACAGATAAAGGTGTACAGAAACCAGAAATTCAGAATGTGCAACCTTTTTTCATAGAAACATCATGAAAGGATATTTGATTATTACATTCCCTCATGAATAAACTGAATGCAAGCGTCAATGGAATTAATTAATCAATAATCAAACATTCTTTCTTGATGTTCTTTGTTATAAAAATGGCTCTACATTCTCAACTTCAGTTTTCAGTAAACCTTTATCTATTTTCATATCTCCTCATGCTCATTCTAATAATACAGTTCAAACATCTTCAGTTTTTTTATTCTTAAATTTACCTTGCCTTAAATTTATGTTCAGATTCTGAGACATTTAAATGCAAGATTGACTATCTTAAATCTTTGGCCATTTCTAGATACTATGATCTCATAAGACATTGCATAAATTCAAAAAGCCGAAATTGGTTTCTAACCGTCAACATCAAGAGGTTTGTCCATGTAATTCTATGATTTTTATCTTTTAATTCATCTATTAACTATAAGGTTGCTAATATTCTATTATATTTCAATTTTAGGCATGCCTTTCAACAAAATTTATTTCCCTTCTCTTAAATACCCCATTCCTGTCTTGAATCATTAGGGTGTTTATTACACCCCATGTAAATAACAAATGAGCTTTTGGACCAAACAAATATAGCTCTTAAATTTCATATTAAGCAACACATGATCCATGTTTCTAAATATGAAGTATTTAAATCTTCAATTGCTGAACGTTCTCTCTCTCTCTAGCATGAACTCTAGAAAGTTTTTAATTTTTCAGAAGCCAAGATCATTTTTGCTCCTAATCTCATTTTTGAATTAGACTTCCTTGAATAATTCTCAGTCAAACTCACTTATAAATGACAATTGCCCTTTCTTCCCCTATACTTCCACCTCCGGTTTAATTTCATTTGCTTCCTTTTATTTTCCTTTTCGATAATTTTCTAACTGTTTATAATGTTCCTAACTTTCTGCCTGTATTTATTGAGAAAGGTGTCTTGTTTAGTCTCCAAAACAAAACCAGTTAGTCCCTTCATTTTCTGTTCTACCCAAGTTTTTAAACATACAAAAATTTTTACTGCTGGTTTGGACCTCTTATGTAGCTTCTGAAACTGCTTAATTGCCTTTTTGTTAATTCAATGTCACTCATAGTTTTACTGACTGAACAATTGCTTTAATTCTTCGTTGAGCACCTACTTCTCCTCTTTTGCATTTTACTTTACTTTCTGTACTTTAATAGTGTCCTACTTCCTTGTTTTTTGTTTACCTCTTTTTTTTTCTTTTGCTATTGGCAACAACCTTTCAATGCTTGTTACATTTACTATTCTGACATCAGTTGCCAATTCCTCATGAGTGAAGCTAAGACAAATAAGAAGTGTAATGAAGAAGGTTGCTTCTTCTTTTACTGAAGTTTATATATAAATAAAATTTTGCAGCTGTTTTTTTTTTTTTGTTCGTAGATCATTGTGATGTCGCATTCATTCATCCCAACAGTTTGAATGATACATTCCCTGTTTTGGTGAAGATGCCGTAGAGCAGAAGTTAACATGAAATACATATTGTGTTACGATGAAGCAAAGTTATATTTAAGTCACCGTAAGGGCTTTGTGGTACCTATGAAACAGTGAGTGCACGAAAGAGTCAGTAGCTTATAAAAGCTGATGTTTTAGTTTCAAGAGAATTATATTTTATGCAAGATGTTAGACTCATCCAGCTATTTTCAAGTAAAGAAAAGTGCTATTCTCCAGTTGCCGGAGTTGTTCAGTTCACAAATTGATCTCGGAGAATGTCCTTTTGCAGACTATGTTTGGTCCATTTTAGAAGCACTTATTTTATTTGCTATATGTTTGTGGTGTTTAAAGACCATATCTATTTTTAAAAATACCTAACAGAGCATTTAATGCATTAAATGCTGTATTAAAAGTTTTGTATTTTTAAATGTGTCTATACTCTGTGCACTTCTGGAAATAGAAGTATGCCATTTCAGTATTATGTTGTGTAGAGTAGTAATGTTCTAGTTATTTTATGAGACCAAAAGAGATATTCACTCTGAAACCTGGATTTGTCTCTTTTGCATCATGTTAGTAACTGAAAAATGCTTCAAACATCACAATGGCATCTGCGACAGGATAGTATTGTGATATTCGAGGTGTTGTTCAGTTGCTGGTTTGCTGCAAAACATACTGACCCAGGTTTCAGAGCCAATATCTTTTATTTTAATTTTGCTCATATAAAATATTAGAACATAACTCTACATAATATAATGCTGGAACTGCATACAAAATGCTTTCAATACAGAACTCTGTAAAGATAAATAACATTTACAACATAAAATACTTTTGGAATGCAGCATTAGTTGTTTTTTAAATAGATATGACCTTCAAACATGTAAATAAGCACTTTGGAATAGTAGTAGTAATGGTGGTTGCTCGCTTCAAGCTCCTGGAGCATATAACTATGTTCACAACATTGGTTTTGCGCTCCGCAACTTAAAACCACAACATGCCGCCTTGGCAGCAAGAAACTAATCGTATGAAATTAGCATAAACAGCACAGCTAACACCTCACTGCTCAGGTCCTTTGGATGAGTTGAACGGCCTGGGTTTTCAACCTCACTGCTCAGAGATGCAAATTCAAGCCTCAGACACAATATAACACCTCAGCACAAACCACTCAAAAACAGAAAGCAAGGGGAGAACTGTCGCCAATTTTAAATTATATGAATTAGAAGAAAAAAAAAAAAATGTGTGTAGCATTCAGTGGGTGGCAGTTGGAATTTTTTATTTTTAACAATTCTTGTGTTCTTTTAAAAGAAACTTAAGAGGATAATTTCCCTCAGACTGCTTGTTTCATTTTTCTCTTGTTAACCTATAGAAAATTGTCCGTATCTTTAGGATTTTTTTTTTGGCCAAGCAGATTCCAAAAAAGAGGAAGGTTTGTGCTTTAAAAAAAAAAAAAAAAAAGGGTAAAATAGAATTTTTAATATATATTGAAAAGTATATATTCATTTTACAATAATACTTTAAGTACTTCTAAATATTTTAAATTTTAAAAAATGCACAAATATTCCTATTTTCAGCATCTATGCCCGGGAAAATATTCTAAAAACTAAATGAACTAGAGGCGAGGGATTGTTTTCATATGGGAAAAATGAAACAAGCGAGTGGAGGGAAAATATCCTCTTGGCATTTGATATAGATACATATTCTAAACTTATTAAATAAGTTTTCAGTTGAGGTAAAAAATATTTTAAATTGGAATCTTGACTATTCAGGAACTAACTGGAAAATGTGATAACACTCATGTTTTGGGTAATCATAGAAAATCAATTCATAGTAGAATTAACAATGAGATTTAAATTCAACATTTAATAGCACTAGCTTTCACAGTTAATTTTTACTTTTTCATACTATAGAATATAGTATAGCAATACTATTATTTTCACACAAATTTTTGATTTCAAAGTTTTCATACCAATATATGTCTTAGGAGCTCTTGAACATGTTTTGACTATTTATAGAACGTCTGTCTGTAATTAATTTCTTGTATACACGATAGTTGCCACAAATATTAATGGATTTTCACGAAACTGTATATCCAGCTTTGTTTTTGAAAAATCAAACTAAATCAAATTTTTTTAAATGTGAGCATAAATTCAAAGAAATTTTATATTTTTTTAACATGGCAGCATAGGACAAAACTTGGCATAATTATACATGGCTCAATGATCACGAAACTGAACAGTTTCAATCATTGTAGTGAAGAATAGCCACGATACAATTTTTGTGTTCATGGCGTCATTAATAACAGTTTTAGATAATGGTAATTAATAAATAGAATAGATACAGTCAACTTTAATAAACTTTTCACCATGCCCAAAAGCACTTTGGCTTTGTAAATTTATGTACTTTGAGGAAAGGAGTTTATATAAAGACTTTTTAAACATAGGTTGGTTGACTTTAATTTTAAAAATTTAGATAACTGTTTTATTTTTTCTATCTATATCTGATCTTGTCACAGATGGTACAGATGAGTTCTATTAATCTATGCACTCGCGTAAAAAGTAACAGTTTAGCTTTTTGAAACATTTAGGATAACAAGTTTCTCATAACTCTATTGTAAATAGTTTTTGGCTTAATTCACTCCCCTCATAGTAAAATCTTGTCTTTCACCTAATCATAACATCTTGGCAATTAATACTTTCATGTGTTTTTTGGTGATTGTTTTACCTTAATTCATAAATCTATATATTAATTCATAATTCTAATTCATATATTTGGAAAGCTGTTGCTATTGATTAGTTGAGTTATGCTATCTATGCATTAATTTTTAAGATCCCATATGGTAAGGATTTCAAATTTAACTACTTTATCATAAACTTAGTTCCTAAATAGCTACAGTTCTCGAAAGATCCCATTTAAAACCATATATTTCTGCCAGTTACTTTTTATATATTCAAGTTACCATTTAAAATATTTTGTTGGGCAATTTTTACTACTGTGGATAATTTAATATTAAACAAAATACCTACTTAAAAAACACAAGAGTTGTGTTAAAAACACTAAATAAAAAAAAAATGAATTGCTACTCACTGCTTGCAGAACAACTTTCCATAGATGTGATTTTTCTTCAACTTGGCTCATATTAACCAAAGATTTGTTCTTAGCCTTGACCTCTTCAAAGGATGTATTTTTAAAAAATAACATTGCAATGGTACTTTCTAATTTTGCCTTGTGTTTGGCATGTATCATATTCTATGGTATGTGGGGTACTATAAATTTAACTTGTTTTCATAACCTAAATGTTTAAGAGCCAAAAGCAAATACCACAGTATCAAATAAAAATAAACATTTTACTGATAATTTCTAAAATAAAACTTTTGGAATATTAGAAGAATTTTTGCATGCCAAGGTTAATATAAAATGCTTAAAACTGAACAATATAATTAATATAGAAGAACTTGCAGTAATGTGTACCCTAAGTAATGCATTATTCTTCATAATAACTTTAAAATTCCTTTTTCAGTGGTTAGATTATCTGTGGGACCTTCCTACGCTACTGCGACATGCAAGCTCTGAATTCTTTTCTGTTGGAGGCTTAATGTATATGTTCCGAATACGCATCTTTTTGTGCTTTTTTGCTGCAATTATGTACCTCATTTCTCCTCTCGATGTGATTCCTGAAGCAGTATTTGGTATATTAGGCCTCCTGGATGATCTGTTTGTTGTGTTTTTACTTGCTATTTATATAACGGTAATTTACAGAAGATTTTTAGCTACAAGATGGCAGGGTTAATGAATTGAACATATGTTAGATATTGAGCTAGTGTATAAATAACCATGTCTTAAGACTTGTAAAAGTATACAGAAATGGAAGAAGTAAATGACTATATTATAACTAGAAACATTAAACACAAAACTAGAAAAATAATAATATACATGTTCATGTCAGATTTTGTTTCATTTATTGTTGCACATATGCTGCAATCTCTAACATTTGTCTAGTGTTTTGTATAAAAAAAATTTAACTTCAAATGCAGAACAAAATCATGCAAAGATAAATGTGCCATACTTGATAATTTCATCTTTTTTCCCTTTTATGGGATAAACTTCCAAAATTTTTAGTCAAGATGCCAAAATTAGATGCATTATATTATACAAATTTTTGTTATTTTTCAAGCTTTTGGTATGACATTACTATTTGATACTTCAATATTAAGTTTGGTCATGCAAATGAAGTGGTTTTCAATTTCTGCCATTTTTGTTTAAATTTACTCAACTTGCAACATGATTATATGTACACTAACACCCACTCTATTATACTTGAATCAAATGTGATATTGACACGCACTGAATTGTGTGATGTATATGAATTTTAGTCCTATTTTTTTAAGTAATAAATAAATGACGACAATGGAATAATGATACTCAGATGTTTTCTTGACATGTTTGATACTGCAATTGTGATGTCCTATAGCTATATATGTTATTTTATTCAGAATTTGTCAATAGTTATGAGGATTTGTGTGGAAATTTGTTAATCATGTGTGTGTATATATCTGGATTTTAATATTAAAATGTTGTGCCGTAATAAATGATTTGAATTGTAAGATGTTATAGAAACATCCCTAATAAAAAAAAAATTAATTTTCCTTGCCAAAGTGCAATTTACTTTATTACAATATCAAAATATCTTTTTCATTTCCAGAAATTCACATTTAAATAATTTGTAATAAAGTATTGAACATGGCTGTGCACATAAGCAATAATAAACTAATTAACAATGTAAAAATCTGCGCAATTAAAATATAGCAAGTAGATGCATTTTTCAGAAATCTTTTATGTTCTTTTTTCAATGTGAACAAACTTAGACTTAAATGCCAAAAAGCTTTGTTTCAAGCAGTAACATAACTAGAATTAAGTACAGTTAAGTGGTGTTTTAACACTAGAATGATGAAAGCGGTCATTTTGACATCATAACCACTTTGAGAAACGATTCCTCCGAAACAGCTGATCCCAGCCCATTGAAATGACTTTTTTTATTTTCTTAGTTATTAAAAACACAGAAGAAAATTATTCTAGATTTTATAATAAGAGAGCATATCATCAATCTTCTTATTTTGCACATGCAATTCTTCGCAAATTGCTCGACTGTGCTATATTTTGAATCTTGTGAACGAACTGCGTATTGTCGTGTCCAGCAGTCCTCTCTTGCGGAAAGGTAGCGAAAAGTAATAAACATTGTCAATGCTCATTCTGCTGTTAATAAAACACAAGATTTGTGTTCATCATGCGATAAGCCCATCTGTGGCAAATGTCAAGCATGGTGCATCAAGAACGCTTATTGTAAAAAATGTGTCAAAGAAACATCCTAATGTAACTATGATGTTTTGGCTTTGAATTAAAGGTATGTTGTATTTTTTCTATGGTGGTTAAATTGACCGCTGCCCGTCGTTCTAGTGTTAAGAGTTCAAGAAACATAAGGATCCAGAACAAACTGGAATTGTCATCTAAAACAAAACAATTATCCCCTTAAAAATTGTATTGAAAGGTAAAAGTATGTTATCTATAGTAATAATGGAACATGTCTGTGTAGTGGAAAATATAAACATCAAATGGACATGAAATTATGTATCCTGGGACTATACACCTCTGTGAGATTTTTTTTAATTTGAATCATTTTCACATATGCATCCTATTTTGGTGTACTATGACGATTAGCTAAAAAGACTTGGCTCACTTCTGTTTTGAATTATTGAATCTACCTAAACACCATTTATACAGGGTCTTAAATCCATAGGATTTTACTGTGCATTTGAATAAGATATCACCAACATTTTGACAATTTAAATTTTTTATAAAATAGCACAAACTAGAAATTATTTTTATTAATAAATTATTATTATATTTATATTGTAATGGTTATTCTTCTTATAATGCTAATTTTTCTAAAAAACTTTTAACTACATTCCCTCCCATACATATTTGCTTATGTAGTTGGAGGATACCAAAATAGGAAGTAATAATATTCTTAATTTAATTTTTTTGCTACAGAAAAATTTTAATATTTAGTTTTGGAAAAAGGATAGAATTCATATAGCTAAATTTTTACAGTATTTTTATTTTTTTAGTTTACATTTATTAAAATTAAAAAAAAAAAAGTTAAATTTGGAAAGAAATTTATTAATATTAACCCCTCATCCATAGCAATAGGTCAAATTTGACCAATGTTTAAATTTATAAAATTTTTATTACAATAATATATCTGAAGCTGAATATCTGAGTCCTAGTTTTTAATGTACTACAAATGTTAAATGAAATCCTGACTGAATTATTATCAGGGTTTATATTTCACTTAAAAAATTACGAGTCAGCCTGATTTGCTGCTTAAGAAATTGTGAGTTAGTCAATAAAATGAGGATCATTCGTTGAAAAAACTTTTTTTTTTTTTTGGTTGCAAATATATCAAATTCTAATTTATGCTCTCCAAATGTATTTCAAATAGGTCTAAATCATTTAAATTGCCTAAATACATAACGTTTTAATAACATCTTAAAAATATATTTCCATTTCATTATATTAATGGGCGTGCATCAGGGTCGTAGCCCCAGGTGGATGCCAGGGGGTACTAAGCCCCCCCCCCCCCCAAGAGGTCTCATCCTCCCCCCTGATAAAAATATTAAATTTTTAGTAGTGATATGAAATTTCATATAAAATGGCACTCAAATTTTGCATACAAAATTTCTGAGATTTTTTTTATAAATTACTTCTTTTTAAGATTTTTTAATTTAGCTGAATTTGTGGTTATACTAATGATCCATTTATTTACATATTTAGTTTAAAAATAAAAAAATATGACAATAGTATTTGGAATACTTTTGTATTATTGTGGGGGTTCACTGTTATACATTATAATGTTAAAAATCAACTGATAAGTAGGTAAGAATTAATATTAAGCATTAACTTTCAGAATGTTTCTACAAATTATTAACAGCTTTATTACTAGTTAATGCTTACATTAAAATCAATTATAGTTATTATATATTAATATTGATGTATAGTAGCTATATGGATATTAATAATCAGCCTAATAAAGTCTTAGTTTTGTTACTTTTAGATCAGATCTTAGTTCAGTCCCATATTATCACAATGTATAAAAGTATCACTTCAACAATATTTGCAAACATTATACATAAACATAAAATTAAAGAAGAAATAATTATTGTAATGACAAAGGTAAAACAGTAAGATTATTAATATTTTCAACATTTGAGTAATGGATCTTCATCAATATATATATATATATAGTTATTTATATATATATATATATATATATATATAACTAAGTAAAAATATGTAAAGGGGGGATGCCAGATAAATTGCATATAAATGGCTGAAAGGGATAGTGACCTCTCATTCCCGTTTAAAGTACTTTTATGTCTAGACAACGCCCACGGAAACCAATGCAATATAATGACAGATCCTCGATATGTGCAAAATCGAAGGCACTAGAACGAAGACAGAATGGAATAATGAGAGGTTGAAATTTTTAATGTCAATCTGACAACCATACAATCCGGAATGCACAAAACTCTTCTTTAAGTAAACTTTTTAACGCATGCGTACATCGTTATACACTGTTATGATGTCATATTACCTATGTCTTGTCTAAATGAGTATTCTTCTTTAAAGAAGGAATTATAATGATGTTTAAGAAAATTTATCGGGTAATATTTGTTATATGCTTCTCGCATGATTCTTTTGTTACTTATTATACAATTATTTTTGAAAGTATTATTGTGGAGATTTCTTCTGAGGTGTCCTGTGATGATATTACGGAAAATATTCTTAGTCAAATTTGAATTCCATTCTATGATTTGGTTAATCTTCATATCAAAATTGTCACGTTTGTTGTACAATACCGTATTAATTCCTTTTATATTGTTGTATCTTATGATGATGTCTAGGAAATTAACTTCGTCTTTGTTAGTATTAAGGTTCTTGATCAGTTCCAGTTCCTGGGGATAAAAGCTAAAATCGAATTCAGGAGTATGCAAGTATTGTCCCAATAGCACATCGTCCACGAATCTATAATATGGTAATTCATATAATATATAATTACCTCTTTCAAAATATGATAAATATATATCTGCTAAGATTGAAGAGCAACCCCCCTCCCATAGGGATGCCTTTGATTTGTTGAAAAAATTCTTTTCCACTATACAGCACGTTTTCGTATAAAACCACTTTGATAAGATCCAAATACCTACGATAAGTGATTACATTTTTGAGATTGTATTCCTCGTGCACCAATAGAAGCATGTCATGTAGTTTTGAAAGGTCGATGTTGTTAAAAAGGTCACGGAATTCATAACTTGCAAACTGTATATCTTTATTGCAGAATTTTAGTCGTTTTATGACTTCATTGCTGTTTTTTATCATAATAGAGTTTTGTAGTAATAAAGCTTTATAAACAGGTTTAAGGATATACAATAGTTTCTTGTTAGCTAACATTAAATATGAATTACATCCCACTGTTACAGTATGGAATTTTACAGGTGTTTTATGCAGTTTTGGGATGAGGGCCAGATATGGCAAAGACACTGATTTTAATTAATGCTGATTCTTTTGTATAGTGCTTTGATCTTATTTGACATTACTGCAATATTATATGGTAGAGGTTTATACATAGTAGGTTCCATGTAAGATTTCTACAATGTTTCAAGGTAATAAGTTTTGCAGGTAAATGCGTAATTTGAAACCACTTTGTCCGTATATGTGATCACGAATCGATCTTGCACATATCGGGGACCTGTCATTATATTGCATTGGTTTCTGTGGGCGTTGTCTATACATAAAAGTACTTTAACGGGAATGAGAGGTCGCTATCCCTCTCAGCCATTTATATATCTGGCATCCCCCCCCTTTACATATTTTTACTTTTTCTTAGTTATATCCTGCTTCGGATTATAGAGCCGCAATGCGCCTTATCCTAGGTAGTATCATGGTAATTTGATGTAAATTGTATACATAAATTGAGATTTTGTTTTGAATATATATATATTTAATTAAATATTGAAATCCTCTCACCCTTACTAATAATAAAAAGGCTCTCTGACAGCCCATGTTAAAGGTATGAACAGTAAAAATATTTTTTAAAAAATTTATAAAAAATATAAAAGTACAAAAATATATTTTTACTTTTAAATAAATGTAGAGACATTTTATAATCTAGTGTAAAAGCGGTATTTATAATAGACAACTTCAGATACATTTTTTAGTTTAAGTAGCAGGGTAGTTCTATAAAATAACAAAATAAATAAATGTTATTCATAAAAATAACAGTGAAAATTGAAACCTGTCACTTGTGGAGACTGCTATCTACATTGAAATTTATTAACACACACAATTAAAATAACTATTTCAATAATCTTAGCACAATTAGACCAATTTATTTATTGGCCACATCTTCCGCAAATGTAATTTTTATATTTAAAAAAAAAAATAATGCCCAAATAATACTGATACAGATAACGGCATTCAATTTCTAAATAGTCTGTTTCAACTAAAATCATCCATGTGACACAAATGAAAATACTTGAAATCGCATTTCTTTAAACCTAAAAATTATTCCTATCTCAGCGAATTGTCATTCAATTTCATTCAAATTTTAGCAAAATACTCATGATAATATAATTCCGAATAAAAAAAGATAATAGGATGACATATTTGAAATTCGCAAAAGGAAAACCCCCAAAACTTTTTCCTCCAGACTAAATATCTGTCAAATTGATTATCAGCAAATCTACGGCAATGAAAAGCGAATATATTTAATTTGACAAAATGGTGGAAAACTAATTTTAAACTTTAAAAATTCATAATTATTAAACTAATTTAATTAAAAATTTTAAAAATAGCACCGATGTGCACTGTACCGAGTCCTGAAGTACCTGTGTACCAAATTTCATGGTCATACAACATTTAGATGAACACTACAAACTGTATATCTTTTTTTATTATGCAAAATGATTTCAAATGTATACAAAGAAATTTTAATATCGGGAAAAGTTTAGCAATGCTAAACATGTACATTAGTGGATAACTTTCATTCAATGAAAAAATACTTTTTTTTTTCTCAATTAAAAAACGAATTTGAAAACTGACACTGAAACTTTAAATTTAATATCTTTTTCTAGCAAACTTGTATATTTTTTATTCACAACCAAAAATTTATATCCGCACTGTTTTAAATTAATATAAACGCCTTGATTTATCTGTCTATCTATATCTGGGTAACGCTGCTACAAAATGTTGCAAAACGTGTTTCAATTACGGATAGCCATTTCAATGTGGATACTAACCCAGACCATCAGCATTTTCATAACCCTCCATGTGAACACTAAATTTTTCCTATCACCCATTGACTTTCCACGTTCAATGCTGCTTAGATTCAGTGTTCATATTAAAAACCAGAGCGTTCTTCTTAGCTAATTAAATTTTTGCTTGAACACAGTTCATTCTTTTTCCTTTGAGTGGTATCAGCAGATTTATATTTATAAAAATTGAAAAAAAAAAGTTTGACATTCAAAACAAATTTTGTTTCACAGACATATTGACCAATGGAAAATGAAGAGGATAGGCAAGAAAAGAAACGTTGTGGTTAAACAGAGAAAGAGTGAGAAAATGGTGAGCATGTCAAAGTCAAGAATCTTTGAAAAAAATTTGAAAAGAAAAGTCTGAAGCATATAGGCTGCAAATTGAGCATGAAACTCTACAGCAATCTCAAATCCATCACCAAATCGATAAAAATGACACCAAATGGGAGGTAATGATTTGTAAATTTTGAATTCCGTCGTATGACGGGCATACCTTCTAGTTTGATATGATTTCCTTCTAAATATAGGAATATGCACATTTTATTTGATGTAGAAATATGAATTTACCCCATAAAGCAAACCTAGTTCTACGAATTGTGTCAGAAATTCGAAGCTAAGAAATACACTAGATAACTCATGACTTTAATAAGAATTCCTTAATACTGAAAATAAATTGTTTCTAACAATATTTAAGCACCATGAACATTGGTATAAAACTTCATGAAAATTGTAAAATTGAAAAGTGACAGTTCAAACCTTGAAGTAGGACAGCACCAAGCACTGTTGTTATATCTTAGGGGTAACTCACTTATCTTGAAATTGAGAGGTAATGTTCGAATCCTGCAGCGAAATTTTATTAATGAACAAAAATAAAATGTTTATTTCAAAGATAAATATAGACATTTAAGTTACAATTTCCCTGACTCTAGTTGTACAAAATAAAAGAAGATAATTTCACGTAGAAATGATAAATTTTATAATTTAAAAAAAAAATAATAAATGGTTCCTCGATACAACATAGAATCTGAAAATTCCTAGAACATAATTATCTCTACTAAAGTTTAAACCAGCTAAATATTTGCTTTTACAATAAAGCTAAAGCTTCTCTTTAGAATTTACAAAAAAAAAAAAATAGAGAAAAATATTTCGCAAAAAAAAGTTATTCACTTGTGTATAGTAAATTAATTTCCACATCAATTTAAATTAGACTATTTAAAATATTTTAAAAATTAGTTATGGATTTACTTTTCACGAACATTACAGTTTTACTAAGGCGATTGTAATGCTGGTTAAAATTTCATGACAGTTGTATAGCACAAAATTCACATTCCAAAAATAACTTAGCAGCAATGTACAACTGTATGCATCTAACACAATAATATGCATCTGCAAATTTAACTTTAACACTAGAATGACGGAAGTGGTCATTTTGACGGCATAACTATATTGAGTTAGGCAGTCAAAATGACCGCTTCTGTCCTAGTGTGAAAGAAGCATGCTGCAAATAGCTTTTAAAGAAGCATACTGCAAATAAAACATAACACATTGAACAGTGTATAATTTCAGTGAATTTATCAAACTGGTTTCAATCAATATGAAATATGCAGAACAAATTATGTATTTTTATAGATATCACTAATTTATACTTATTTGAGAAAATGTCTATCAGTTTAATATGCTTTTCTTTCTTTGGATTAGTAATCAGATTCTTTTTTTAAACATTTATAATTTTTTTTCAGAATTACTGCGAATATTTTATTTAAGTTCTCCTCACTGAAGGAATTTGTTTCTTCTTTACTGAAATAAGATTGTTTTAAAACATTCACATTTCCCATGGAAATACGGTTGCAATTTAATTGAAGAGTATTATGGTAGAACCATTAACTCCTTTCTTTGAGTACCACGTTTATATGCAATACCTGTTATAAGGCAAAAGTGGCTTCACTGTTATCCTAAGTGCTCAGTTTTGTCAACAGTGGGCAGGGCTAAAATAATGACCTACACTGTTGCTGTGGTCAAAAGTTAATATTTAAGAAATTTTACCAGAAAATTCTAAAATCCTTGTTCATAGAAGTTTTTCACACTCTAATCAGCTCATAACCTTTCCCTTGCTAACGAATAGCAAAAGTTTGAAACTATAGTCCATAGCTGAAGTTGTGACCAAATAAGCACTTCGCTTGTTCTAGGGCAACAGTTGCTTCACTGTTACTACCTAGAGATTTGGGCTCAGCAGCCTAAATTGGGCTCTACAATACTAAATGCAATTCGGGCTTGGCCTCTAAACTATTAGAAAATGTTGATAAAGACGTAGAAATCATAAATAGTCTCATTGTATTTTATTACTAAAATATTACTGCTAACAGGTGTTTGAAATCTTATTTGTACTTACTACTTGCAAAATATTGAGTGAAAAGAAGAAAAGGCCAATTTTAATTTTGCTACTGCAAACTACCATATTGGTAGTAGTTTAATGTCTATATGGTTTTCATGAGACTATTTCTTCTACTTTCAATTTATGTTATTCCAAAGCTTGAGCACTCAATTTAATTGTTTATGCATTTTTTGTGTTTGATATCTAAACTTAAATCGCGCATTTTTACAAATGGACATTTTTGAAAATTAGTAACAATTAAGTAGTAAAGTTAAAAACATATTTCTGTTTTCGGGCGAGTTCGGACTCCCTAAATTGAGCCCAAACTCAAATCCTTGCAATATATATATATATATATATATATATATATATATATATAATAAAAATGATTTTTTTTTCACTTTTACAATGTTTATATTTTAGAAATTTTTACGAAAATATATACATTTGTTTAATCACCACTGCTTTTAAAACACTACTAAACCTATATGACCTCAATAAAATCGGATGACTTGCTTAATTTAAGGTAACTATTTTTTCCTTAGGGTTTCTTGATATGTTGGATTTTTCTTTTAGAGGGCCTTTCCCTACTTCTGGTAGGAAATGAGTCTTTACAGTTTAAATCTTTATACATTTTTTATTTAATAATACGGTAAAAACATACACAACAAATAAAAAAACTCAAGTGCTCAATGCTACAAAAATAACTACAAGAAACCTATCATCGAATCACCTTGATGTCTCGTATATTACTGATCACAGCCCAGGGCTGAATGTTGCTGAGACTAGTTATAATGCCGCCAGATAAGTAGAATTTTAATAGCAAAACTATTGTATTCAGTCTCATATTCATTATTTTAAAAATTTAAAGAAGTACTACCGATTCAGGGATAAATATATGCCAGAACAAAAGTCTGGTTTTGATGACAAATGGTCACTTTAACTTAATTGGAAAATACATCACTAGTGATTCCCGTAAGCTTCCCAGTTACAAAATAAGGTATACGTACTTATATAATGGCTCAAAATAAATTGCATAAAGGTAACTTTACTCACCACTGTATGCGTTATTCTTGAAGTAGATAACTAAATATACATCATAGCTGTCAACCTCCAAATATGAAAAACCGGGAGATTTTTGTAGAAAAATATGAAAAAAATGGGAAATTTTGATCAGCCCAATTTTAGACAATGCAGACAGATTGCAAATGTTGTTGTTGAAACCCAGACCGTCCGACCTACCAGAAAAGTGTAAGGTAACTGTTTGGACGGTCGGGAAGTGCCACCCAATTTAGACCGGAACCCAGTGGGGGAGGCATCCACAGGGACTGTACCCTCCTTCCCCTACCACCAACCTCTCGGAAGGACTTTCGGACCCACATGTTTAACGTGATCGTACTCCGCATGAACACGGCGGCAGTTTTGGCAGTGGCTGGAATCGAACCCGGGCCTGCCGAGTTCAACTCCAGCGCGCTAACCAATGGGCTACCGAGCCCCCAGATTGCAAATGTGGAAATTGTGGAAATTATTTACACAATTAAATGAAATATAAGGAAGATCGAGCACAAATGCCATTTTTTGCAATACTGCTGCAAAATAGCCTTTCATTTCATTAATATTACGTTTGAACAATAGTTTTCTGTATAAAATACGAATTAATTATAAAAAAATTTGACTATGCTGACAGATTGCAAAAGTGGAAATTATTTTCACAAATGAAATATATGGAGGATCGCGCACAAATGCCGTTTTTCGCGATACGGCTGCAAAATAACCTTTCATTTCATTAATATTACGGTTGAATAATAGTTTTTCTGTATAAAATACGAAATAATTATAAAAAAATTTGACGATGTTGACAGATTGCAAAAGTGGAAAAATAGTTTCATAATAAAACGAAATATAAGGAGCATCGCACACAAACGTCATTTTTAGCGATACTGCTGCAAAAAAGACATTTCATTAATAATACTTTTGAACAATAGTTTTGTATATAAAACAAAATAATTTAATAACATTTTAGTTGATGCAAATGCATTTTTCCCACATTAATTAGATAATCATTGGTCATTATCTCGTGGCGCTGTGGGAATAATCGCCGTTTGCGAGCGCCGATTACGCGATAGCTGGGAAACGGATTTTTAAACAAAGAACGGGAAAACTTCGATTTCAAAATTTGTGACTTCGTGATCTATTTCTAATTCTTTTACTTTTGTAACCTGTAGATACAAATACAGAAATACAAACGTTAATTGAGGTCCATTCCTACACCGTGGTAGAAGAAAACTGCACAATGGAAAACAATTGAAAGTCACGATTTGCATTCACGTGATTTCTGCCTAGAAAGGGGGGAAAATAAGGGCAGCTGAGTGAAGACCGGGAGATTGAGCGACTTACCCAGGAGAGTTGGCAGCTATGTATGCATATAGTTTTTTTTATAGTAAGATATAAACATAAAAAACCTTCACAAACGTCACAACTATTCTACTGATAAAATAAACTTTAAATACAATTTTTTATATAACATTATACACAATATTTTACATAAACTGAAACAAAAATTCAGAAAAGGTCAGAAAAACCTGGTTAAGACTGCAAAACCCAAGTGGGCTGCCTTTTTCTAAATTAGGGTGGATTTTTCTCAATCCTGCTCGGGGCACCAGTATGTGGAATATTATACATTTGGAACGAGTCCACATTTTACAAAAAAAATTCCAATTTATTTTAAACACACAATACATAATTAAAAAAAAAAATAATGCTTGTGAAAAACAATTCAATGTGACCATATAATGAATAATAATTTTATTTTTGATTTAAATACTACAATAGCTATAATTTTGCAAGAATTCTATAAAATGCCATCATCAATTTAACAAATACTATTTTTTAAATACCAAAATACAAGTTTGGTATATTATGTCAATTCAAATAATTTATTCAAAAAGTTTCTGAATAATTGAGCTTCAAATTCAATCACAATCATGTGGTAATCCAAAGCTTACAAATAAATAAAACCTTTAAAAAATATACAGCTTTGTACAACACTACAAGTACATGTGAAAATGTGAGATTTATTTTTCAACAAATTAAAGAATAAAATCTTTAAAATCTGATTCTCATAAGATGTGTACTTAAATTTTTAAAGAGTTAAAATGTAATATGAAAAAAAAATATATTAACAACTTTTCTAATAATCTGACTGCATTGTTAAAATTGCCACACATGCATATTTTCATAGGGTAAATTTCCTCTTGATTCTATACCTTAAAATAAATGAAAGTTTAATATTTATGTATGTAATATAATTGCAGTTTGAACATTCTATTTTAGGCTTCAATATGCTTTTTCAAAAAATTTGTCAAAAGAAATAATTTTGGCAACACTGCTTACATTTTCCAAAATATTGATATACATTTGTGAAACAGAATTAACCGATGAACAGCATATTAGTGACACGAATAAAAAATATTTTAAGGCTGTTTTTCCTATGAATGGACACTTGGTAAGGTTAGGAAAATATGTTCTGGTAAACTTGGTATGATTATTGCTTGCCCCTAATAATAAAAAAATGCATACAGTTAAACCTGCCTTTTAAAAACAGAATTTTAAGGTTTCAACTTGCTATGCTATCTAAATCAATAGAAAAAAATTATAGAAATATTTTACAAAAAAAATCCCAGCAAAGCACAATATTAAACATTTAAATAGACAGCAAAGAAACATGTGGTTCTCTCCCCCCTACCCTAGGGGTAAAATATTTTTACCCCTATACAACCAACAATGGAAATATAGGGGTAAAATATATTTACCCCTATGTTTCCTTTGTTGCCACATCAATATTGTCAAAAAATTCTACATCTAAATTTGTTGTACATAATTTTGATAAATCCTGCATCTAATTTTCCATTCCAATCCACATATTATACTTAAATTTTGAACACCTAGAATTTAAAACCTATAATAACTTGTTTCTGTTGCTTGGTGCTTTTCACTTTAACACACAGCAGCTTTAATTTAAACCCAAAATGACGGACGTTTAAAACTGGTTTATTTAGCTAGTTGAGTTATACTAAAGCATATATTAAGAATTTCAGATCAACTTCATTTTCCCCAAGCTGCTAACCAATGTACTATTTAATTTTGAGGAAAAACATGATCATTAATTTATTATTATCACTATTGCAGCTTTAATCATCCAAATAATCAATCACTATCATTTTCAGAATCAACTAAAGCATTATTAATTTCTTTTGGTCACAACTCCTTTCCTTATATGCTACTTTTAAAGGCTCTGTATTTGTCCCAGAAAACTTGGAAGTAGTTCTTTTGTGTTCAGCATATCATATGCTGACATTGATACTACAATATCCTGAAGTAAAAAAAAATGTCAATTTGGAATTATGGTGCTTTTGTAGTCAGCATATCGAGTTTTACCTTTAAATGAAACTTCATTTGTGAAAAACCAAACACAAAGGATTAATTACTGTTGTTTGTTCTAAAATCTATGTAAACCAATGGCTGGTTTTAGGATTTGTACGGAAATGATCAAATATTTAGAAATCAAAGGCTATCGAACCAAAATGGTTTTATTGTGCCCCTGAAATTCGTCAATCAGAATTTTTTTATTTTTAATGCAACAAGATCATTAAAAAACCCCGCATATCAGTATCTTTAAAATTAACAGAATTTCGATAAAGGAAAAAATCTGACTTATGCCACTTTTCCGTACCATGTGAAAGGCTATTTCGTCAGTGAAAACAGGGATCATAAACAAATTGATGAAGGAAATTGTTAAGATCAAAATACGGTAATATGTGTCAAAATTTTTTTATCACAAATGCATCTAAATAAAGCATTACACAGACAAAGATCATATAAAGCAGTGGTACTCACTACGCGGTTGGGTATCCTATGTATTATCATCCAGTTTTATCTTTTTTGTGATATGTCACAAATTTACATTTATGATTTGATATATGGATCCATTCATAATGTCAATTTTCAATTAAATATAACTCGCTCAATTTTAAAGATACAGGTATGCAGGTTTTTTTTTAATGACCTTGTTGCATTAAAAATAAAAATTTTCTGATTGACCCAATTTGTCTAAGGGGGTCGTATAAAAATTTAAGAAGTGTAACATTTTGAAAATTAATGGGAGGACTATTTCATTAACGTAGTCTTATTTCCTATCTTACTTTCAACATTTTTGCAATTTACATTGCCTACTTATCTCCAACAGGTAAAGAATTAAAGCTTGTTTCAATCTTTTTGGGACACCCTGTATACATACATATATATATATATATATATATATATATATATATTAAAAAAACCTTGTTTTACAAAGATCATAATTTTTGTGCAATTGCTCTGCCATGTTTGAAAATTGAAAATTTTGCATTTTTAAATATTATAATGCCTATATCTCAAAAACTAATAATGAGCAATAAGCGAGTGATTTGAAAGTCATAAAAGGATATATAATCAGAACATTATTGGAGTTTTTTTTTACAAGATGTTAACAATATAAAACTGATAGCCACTGCTAATTTTCTATGAATTGTTATTTATAATTTTTGTAAACATAGGCTACCCAACACATGGTACAATTCTCTCAAATTGAGCCTGGGCTGAAACTAGAAGGAATCTGGCCCAATCCAGTCTATGCCCACCTCTGTCAACAAAACCCAGCATGGTAAGTTACAGCGGACACATTAAATTCCTTCAAAATATTGACTCTCTCAGGAAATCCTCTTTCAGTTGAATTGCTATATTTTCTTACAGTTTTCAAATATATTTTTGACATTATTTAACCTTATGGTAAAAAAAGGAGTTGTGACTGCCAAATAATTTTACTAAAAACAGTCTTGAAATTCAAAAAAATTTTCCATATTACTAATTTAATAGCAATAAAATTGCCAAACTCAAAATAAATATATAACTAAACTTGATAAAGATTTTCAATTGCTTTCTAACATAGACGGATAAGTTGCACAGTTACTTTGTATATGAAATTTCATGAAACAATAGAAATAAAAACATGCCAATAGGTGCAAAAATCAAAATAAGAATTGCAAAAGTTCAAAATTGTTTTAGAAAACTAAATAAAATATGGAGATCTACTAACCTTAATTTAAAAACCAAAATCAACCTTTGTAATTCCTTAGTGAAAAGTGTTTTACTGTATGGAGCCAAAACATGGAAATTAACAAGGGGCCAATGCAACAAGTTAAATGTCTGAGGAAATTTTTGGGAGTATTTTGGTCTTATGTTATTACTAAAATTGAACTCTGCAAGAGTACTGGACAGGAAGCAATTGAGAGATGGAAATAAAGAAACGTAGATGAAAATGAACTAGACATGTCTTAAGAATTCCACAGCATAACATCCCTGCTGTGGCACTTACTTGGGGGCCTGAAGGAAAAAGATCTCGGGGTCGCCCCAAACTGAGCCTGGTGGAGCAGGAGAGAAATTTGATGGGATGGGCGAGCTGGTCAGAAGCAAGGACTGTGGCACAGGATCTACCACGGTGGCGGCACAAGCTACGTGCCACTGGGCATGAAGAGTTAGGATGGTGATGAATAGGAGCAAAAAATTTTTGAACTTTAAAAAAGGTTTTAAATCAGGGTGAGTATATACTTTTTATAAAAAAATTTCAAGGACTTTCCAAGTACCATGCAATTATTTTTCAAGGTCATTATTTTTTCCATATTATGAAGTTGTATGCATTTCTGGGAGGAAAAATCATAGCAAACTAACATTGTTTAATGTTGAAGCTGTTGAGGAAATTTTTGGGAAAAAACAATGTTGTTTAGGAAAATTTCAACGACAGCATAACTGCTAGGGAAATTTCCAGAGAAAGCAGAACTTCAGAAAAAACACAATGCTGTGAATCTGCAGAACACTTTCAACCCCATCCTTTTCAAGCACGTTCAAGGACTTACAAAGAAAATGGAAATTTTCAAGCCCTTTTAAGTTTTTGAAAATGTTAATCTAAAATTCAAGAACTTTCCCAATTTTCAAGCACTCGTATGCACCCTGTAAATAAAAATATTACGATTTCATAGCCAATTTTTTCATCAAAATGTTGGCTAAACTAGAAATAAGAATTTCTTTGGGAAAATATTGGCAATCACAATCAAATTTCTCTTCTCTGAATCTACTTAGCCAATTTGCATGATCTTTTTCTAACTGAAAGGTCTCAATTAGCAGATTAGCCTAAAACATTGCTTCAATCGACAACACATTTAAATTTGAATTTATTTATAAAATCTTTACCAAATGAGTTTTCGGAATCAACACTGGCAATTTTAATGACTTTATTTTTAAACCAATCTGCAGTGCAGATCAGCCTATAATTTTTTCAAAACTTGAGATAACATTTAAACATGAATTATATAATAAAACATGCTGAAATCCATCTGTCCCTAGCATGTTCTTGGAATCTACTAGGACAGTTTTCATGATTTTGTTCTTAAGCAAAAGAAATCTTCCTGTGTGTTAGTCATGCTATATCACGTACTAGGTCATTTGAAACTTTTAAAATGTGAAACGAAACTGAACACTGATTATTGTACATAAAACCATTTGATGAATTCCTTATTCACTAACAGCAGTGAAATTTTTACGTGTTCAGCTAATTTATAAATAGTTAGAAAATTTTCATGCCTAAGTTCAAGAAAATGGCACAATTTCACTGAGCCAACCTAGTTGTATAAAGAAACAGAAATAGAGGATAATAAAAATGAAAAATATCTGCATACATAAATGTTGAAATAAATTTTGCTGCAAACTTTATATGTACAACTAATTATGGGGTTAAATATTACAAAATAAGCATGCTTTGATTATATATGCAGTAATAAATGAGATATTCATATTTTATAAGTATTTGCAAAATTATAAAATAAAATTGTAAAGTATCAGTGCACGGCACACACGTGTCTACATTCTACAGCTCTGAGAAGGAATTCTATTAAAACATGAGAAAATCCTCCCCATCATGTAGTTGCAGTTGACATTAACAGAAAAATACTGCTACTCATTATTTAAAAACTAACAGATTAATTTCGAAAGAAACAATTTTACATATTTATTTAAAAATGAAATATTTTTCAAACACACAAATAACAGTAGAAATTTATAAAAACATCAAGCATTTTGAAAGCCAGCCCTTTTGGATTACCACCATTGCACTTTATTAAAGTTGAAATTTAAAACCCTAAGTATAACTTATCTTCTTTTTTTTTCGCTGCATAACACAAACATGGATGCTTGTACTAAATTTGGAACTGTTTTATTGGTGTTGAAGATCTGTAGCAAATGCAAAGAAAATCTAGCAGTTATTTGTCGAGTGGGTATCACAGGTGTAACTGAATTTCTGCAGTACATTAGCTACAATATGTAGCCGCATGCTTTTCCCATAGGTATAAAACAAGCGTACACATATACACAAGTTTATTCATCTCTCCTCCAGGGTGAGTGTTTCTTTTGGATACAGTTTTAGTTCTTCTAGAGTTTTATGAAGTTCTAGTGTGACAAGCTGAAAAGGAAGCATCAGAAAAATTAAATCTTTAGAGAGTATCACTTAAAGATCTAATACAAGTAGTCCTCAACATATGACTAGAATTTTCAAAATATATATTAAAAAAAAATATTTAAACATTTTCAATATTCTTTGAATAATTTCACTTTTCATACTATTATATAAAGTAATTTCTATGAATTTTTTTAATTCAAGATTTTGCCAAATAAGCATATTTTATAAATCTCCTGAACCCATTTCAAACAGTTTTGGAAGGATGTGTAGTGAGAACGTGGAATCGCCATTGGCAGTGCCAAGGTTTGATCCTAGGGCCAAAATGTGCAGGCCAATATCATAGCATTGAGCTAAGGACGTTTCCAGTTCAAGGCATTTAATACTGTCTTATGAGCATTTACTACAGTACTTCCCCTCTCAGTAAGTTTCATTGAAATTCAACAAAATTATCACTGTGTTGCAGATGAAGCAGCAAGCTCTAAGTTGAAGTGAAGAAGTTATTACAAGCGGCCTTGCAGTGAATCTCAAGACCCGATAATGTATGGTGAGTCAATGTCAGAAGAACGAGTAAGTGTGGTGGCACCATCTTATGGGAAGTACAGAAAGTACATTTATGCAATGCATGTATACTACTCCGGAAGCTGAATAACTAGAAATAATTCAGTGAAGGATGCTTCGTGCTCGTATCTAAGGTCACCAACATAGTGAAAACATAAAATCACTAACTTGGTGGTGTTGGGGTTTGGTCCTGCAGCCAAAGTGTGGTATGCCGGTATCATAGCATTGAGCTAAAGACATTTCCAGCTCAAGGCATTTTAATACTGCCTTATGAACATTCATTCCAAGGAAGAAAAGCAGCAACATCACAATGGCCCGAAGCAAATGGGTTGATATTTTAAATGATCTTATCTAGTTTCATTCAAACAATTTCCATCCTCCAAAGAGTTTTCTTCGAAAGACATTTGTTTGCCAGATCATTTAGAAAATTTGTTACAGTAATGAATTTGCCATGCTTAGATGATGCAAATGGCACATGTGCCATGGCCTGTTGGTATAAAAGACATAATAGTAAAAAATATATAATGGGAATTAAAACATAAGGGGGAAATTTATACTTTAGCCCCAAAAATCTTAATGCCTATTTTCATGTGCTGATAAAATTTCAAGGGGTATTTATTTCGGTACTTATCAGATGCATATAGCATTTTGGTGATAATATAATATGATAATATATTTGGTGATAACTAAAAGAAGGGTATTTGTGTTGACATAATATTTGTGTTCTATATCCTTAATATTTTATAAGGAATTAAAAACCTCAACTTTATTTTTAAAATTACCGTCATATTTCTAGTAGATTAAAAGAAAATGCATATAGTATAACAATATTTTTTTAAAGAGGTGCTTTTTAAAAATGCATATTTACTTTTTTATACTATGTTTAAATTTAAAAATGGGAATTTTACTGACTTATCCAGGTGCTTTCTATTGTTAAAATTACTTTACTTTTAAAATTACTGCCATATTTCTAGTAGATTAAAAGAAAATGTATATAGTATAACAATATTTTTTTAAAGAGGTGCTGTTTTAAAAATGCATATTTATTTTCTTATACTTATAACTGGTGCCACATAATGTGTTAAGTGTTTTTATAGTGATTTATGAAGCAACATTTAAATTAAGAATTAAAAAAAATACAACTTAAACAAACTTTAAAATTACATACATCTCTTCTGGGCCAGCTTGCAAGTACTTTAAATTCTTCTGTTGGATAACCTTGTGACGCAATATAAGTTAATAACATCGATAGAGGAGTGTCCACTTTGAACCGACGGGCCATTGCACCACCAGAAGGTAGCCTCACCCGTATATGACTAATAGGGAAAGGAGCATCTACAGGAGGTTCTGGCGGTAACTGATCTGCCAGAGACTTTCTCACAGCCTACATAATACACGAGAAAGATAATTCATGTAATTATGTTGTTTCAGTATGTAGATGCACAGAATTTAAGCAAAAATAAAGCAGTTTTAGGACGGATACAACACTAAATATGAATTAAAAAGAACTTTAAAAAATCACGATTTTGAAACAAGATTGATGGCATATTTTATTTTGAAATGGGTCATGTGATCTCCTCATATAAAGGGTTGAAGACCCAGACCGTCCGGCTCGTCAACAAGGACTTGAGCAACCATTTGGACGGCCGGCTCATATAAAGGGTGTAATTATTATTTTAATTTATTTAAAAAACTATTAAATATATTTTACTGAAATGTTTTTTATATATTTTATTGGCTAATTTGATTATTTCCTAAAACTTGAATATTTCCTAAAACTTTCGAAGTAATTTGTGAATTTTAAATTCGCTTAAGAAATGTTTGAAAAATTAGGTCCAATAGGGTTCAATGTATTTCATTGTTTCAACCCGGGTTCAATCCAAAACTAATTGGGTGATATTATTCATTTATATCCTATGGCCCCACAGACCATCTGAACAACATACTAAAATTTCATTTTGATAAAGTCCTTTTTACAGCAGTTATTGTGCTGACAGACAGACAGAATGAACAAAGTCATAAACACTTTTCAATTATGTTGTAAAGTGTTAAAAATAATGCTTTCTACAAGAATAAATAATATACAATTAAATCTGTTCAAAACAGAATTAAAGGAGCTGAGGAAAAAATGCATTCACTTTATAAATTTGGAATACAAAATTCATAACAACTTGATTTCACTTGATAGGTCTCATGATGCATTTTATATGGCAAAATTCTAAGAATAATAAAGTAACATATAAACGAGCTGCAGTGAGTTTTTTAAACTCACCAACCAATAGTAGCTGTTGGCATTGCAACTTGTTTGATTAAAAGTGTCCAATCACACTATGCAGACAGATCAAGGCTACCGAGACACCAAGAGTATTCAAACAGGATTAATAGAACAGTTATGAAATTATTTCTATAAATGTTTCTGAAAAAAAAAAAAAAAGTGCAATATGAGAATGGTTCATACTAGTATTTTAATCCATTCTATTGATAAATTGGGTATAAAATGGTGGATTGAATGAACGATCATGCATCCAATTAAAAAGTAAACTAGGTCTTAGCTCCAGTTCTGCTTATATGTCTTATTATGCTGAATCTTATTTTGATATTTCACAACAAATAAAACTTATCTGCAATCTACATTATTAAAACTCATTGCGAAGTGGGAGTATTCTTTCAGGAAGACCTTTTAAAACTTGATTTTTCATAGTTTTTTTTACAAATTATAGCTAATGACATCTTTCCATAGAAATGATACTTTGATTAAACATTAACATAAAATTTTTGAGTTTGTCAATTAGGTGATAAAAATAATGTAGATAAACACATAGTTGCAGTGTGGATTGCATTCAGATTATAAAAGTAATCAAGGCAGATTGAGAGATAGTAAACATTCTACCAAAAAAATAGAGTTATTAAAAAGAGATTCCATCTCCTAAATAAAACTATTTAAAAACAATTTTTTTTGGAATATTTAATTTTTTTTAATTGTTTTTAAAATAATTTTTATGCAACAAATAAAAAGAAACATCCAGTGTTTACCAATTAACACTATTGATATAAAATATTTATAATTAACAATAAATAATTGCTTATTATATCAGAGTCAGATATTAGAAAACAAGTGGAGTCGGAATCAAAGGTGTGTGGTATCGACTCTACAGCCCTGACAGACAGGCTTTCCAAAGGCTTTTAGTTTCCAGCCTTTTTAGTTCCAAAAAATAACTCTTGTTGGAACTAAAAAAATTCGACCATCTGCTTAATTTCATACCATTTTTATTTCTGCGGTTTTTTAATGAATCAATCTTTTTATTGTATACTGGAGTAGATGATATAATTTTATATTTTAACAAATATTTTGAGACTTAAAAATAGATGGTTAGGACATACAAGAACATCAAAGTACTTGGTACAAATGGTATTCAAAACTAAACCAATACATGAGAGAGAAGCTGGAAAATCAAAAATAGGATGGACTGGTAGCAATGAAATAGTCAAAAAGTGGAGAACTATTGTGGAATCCATATTAAAACACAGATATGATCTGCAGGTATTAAAAGACAGGAGATTTATAGCACCAATGATGACTACAAAGTGTATCGTAACAATATCTGGATTGGAAAATAAAAATGTGAAGAATGCAAATGATATACAGTAAAACCTCGAAAATCCGGACTTTGCCGATTCCGGATTTTCGATTTTTCCGGATTATAGAATTTTAATAAAATTCAGATTTAATATTAACTAAATACACTATAAAGTACTCTTTTTAGTAAAAATAATGGCAAAAATTAAGTTAATCAATTAAAACGTATTATTTAATCTAAAAAAGGGCAAAAGAAATTTCTAAAAAAAAATATACACATTAATAATTTAGAAGGTGTGAACGAAACGAAATGATAAATTTCCATTTAATCATTTCGTTTAAATATTTGAATTAACATTTGTTATTTCATTAATTTTGGTTTATGGCAAAGCAGTTTTCTTTATCCTGTAGATGGACATTATTTCTGCTTGATTATAAAGCTTCTTTGTTCAAGGCCATTAATTGCATTATTGATTGTTTACATAAGATTATCAATGGGTATTTTTTCTTCTCCACATTTATCGTCTCTACTTTGATCTTTTTTTGTTATTTAATATATCACGAATTCCTCTCAATGATTTTTCTAAATTACGATGAGCCATTACTAGGCTGCAGCTGCACCGAGACGTGGCGGGGCAGGGAAAGCAAAGAAAGGAATTTGCTTAGTTCTTAATCGTAAATGCAGCCGACCACTTTGAGAGGTCTGTGTGTTAATGACCTTGTTGCTCGGTTCTGTGTGTTACGATATTTAGTTATTTATTTGCTATTTCTAGTATGTAAATATGGCTTTCTGAACAAAAAAGGCAAAATATACAGTCGTTTTTAAGCTGACACGTTCGACGAGAACGAAAAAATCGTCAGATATCGGGAGGGGGGAGGAGATTCTGCAGACAATACAGAATACATTGAAGAATGAAATTCGTACTACGAAGTGAACAAAATAAATTTCTGTGAGCGTTAATATGAATTCACGGGATTTTTAGATTTAATTGAATGATCTGTGATAAAATGTTATGATAATGTTTTAAAGTGTTTAATATTAAAAATTACATTGTTTCAGAAAAATGTCTTTTTCAATAATGAGAAAAGGAAATTTTGATAATAAAAATTCTGTATTTAAATAACGATGTATATTTTAAGCAAAATAATTCATCGTGAGTTGTGACTTGAATAAGGGGGAGAAGTGATTAACGCTAACAATGTAATTCACGCTCCAACCACGAGCTGATCTACGGCAGTCAATCTAAACTTTCGTTTCATTTCCGAGTTCAAAAAGTCGACCGGAAAATACGGTATTTGTTTATAAAATATAATTCCATATAAATAATCTTACCCTGTTGTTTTAAATCCGAGACTTCGTCAGTCCGGGGGGGGGGGGGGGGGGGGGGGGGGGGACGAAAATTTGGAAAACGTCCGGATTTTCGAGGTTGTACTGTAATTGAATGTAGAAAAAAAAAAAAATAAGTAACTCTGCTACTCATTAGAGACTGATGTGAAACATCATAATTCTTTTTGCATATTTCGAATGGGAAAAGATTGGTGTGTGTTCTGTGTAACGCTGATACAAGGTACCTAGGAAAAGGTTTCAATATTTTTTGGTGGTGCAAGTGATAAATGCATATTAACATAGCATAAATCTAAAAATTACATTTTTTACGCTTTTCTTCCAGAATTGTTTTATAATATAACTAAAAGGGTGTATATATAATTAGAAGAAAAAATAACATATTGGGTTCTGCATTGAATTCGGCAGTGCAAGGTATAGTGGCACTTTTGTTACAAAATTTTGTTTCTTTTCCCTCACATTTCTTTCATGATTTAGTTTGTACCCTTTGCCCAAAGATATTTAACATAAAAAATTACCTTCCCCAGTATAATTAAAGAGTAATTTTCCCTTAACAATGAAATAGATTTAAAAAATGATTTAATACTGTGTAAAATCATTGTTATATGTAACAATAAAATACCATAGGTGCATTACGAGACCAAATTAAAAATTAAAAGTCCATACTTCTTTCCTTAAAAATGGTCATAAAAAATAATATATTTTGTACACTGAATGCAAAAATGAAACATATGTAAAACTATATACAGAGATGCCAACCTCTAAAAGCTGGGTCATCAGTAAAAAAATAAGGAGTTTTCAGTAAAACCACGTTGACCATAAGTAAGATTTTAGGTATATTGAAAATATATATTTTAAAGCCTCAAAATAAGTTCAAAATGTAGTTTTGCTAACTTAACTGAGTTAATTAAAACTGAATGGCACTATTTATGTGAAAATAATTAAGAAATTAACCTTTATAATTAACCAAAATATGAAAATATGCTAGTTTAGCCAAGCTAGTGTGCAACAATAGGGAGATGGTGATAGATGGAAAAGGATAATTTCATACTCTTGGCAATGCCCGTAGAAAAAAAAACTGAATTTCACAATAGTACAATATGAAAATAATTAAAAAATGAGACTTTATAATCAACTAAAATATGAAAATAAGTTAGTTTAGTCAAGATAATGTGCAAAAATAGGGAATGGAGATCGATGGAAAAGGATAATTGCGTACTCTTGGCAACGTCTATGAAACAAAAAACTGAATTTCATGATTGTTCTATTTATGTGAAAATAATTGAAAAATTAGTCTTTATAATCCACCAAAATATGAAAATAAGTTTGTTTAGTCAAGTTAATGTGCAACAATAGGGAGATGGATGGAAAAAGACAATTGTGTACTCTCAGCAAAGCCCGAAAAGAAAGACTGAATTTCTCAATCTTATAATTTAACCCTTTCGGGACGGCGGCATTCCGAAACTACCGTGGCCCAAAGGACGAAGCGCTTCGTTTCCGAAATGTGCCCAAAAGACGGCTATTTTTTTGCGCTAAGTCTAACTCTCGAAAAAAATTCACTAAAAATCACCCGTTCAACACAGCATTCTTCTTTTTTCAGGAAGAAAGGTAATACTTATTTTCTATTTGATGTATAATTTTTATACAAATTTTCTTTTATCAAAATATTAAAAATTTTAGTGTATATATGTTTTAGGTACAGATGGATAATTCTTTGGCATGTCGTTCCGATTTTTTAAAACTGTACCACATACATACGTATTCTTAGACAACAAATACTTTGCAAGTACAGGAGAGGTAAAAAATTTATCTAAATACAAAGTATATCCTTTTCCTAAAAATTCACTTAGAAATGTTTACACAACGTGTTCTCCATACCCACCATCAGAGCTTGATAATCCTGTGTCCTTTCCAGTATACACAAGGAAATTCCATTTATGGCCTCATTCCGATTCTGACGATTTATATATTTTTATTCCATATCTGGAACTTTTCGATGGGATATATTAACGAAATCCCAGCCTTCCTTTCCATGAGAACATAAATAACCTAATCATTTCATTGCCACACATTCCTTTACCCCCCCCCCCCCTCCCCCACCCACTCAAAAAAAAACTCTCATATATTCCTCTAATTCAACAACAAAATCAATAAAAGACAAAATCAGAACGAGACCCGGAACTCAATTATAAAATTGTTGATGCTACGAGAAGTGCTCTGTTTACTTTACAGAACCATGTGTTTCACCGCTCCAAATGGAGAAATAATTCATTGAATTCTCCTTGTGCCAAGGTCAAACATCTACAAAATACATTTAATTTGCTTCCACGGGCATTTAACGCCATCTAGGAGACAAATACATTCAAATTAAAACATTCCACATAGAAACACCAATACGTGCCAGTCGTCCTTTAGGGTAAAATTTCCTCCGGCCCGTGGGCGTGCCGTTCGTCCTTGAATGCAAGTTCGCAGCTGGCACCTCGGCGTGCCATTTGTCGCGAAAGGGTTAAGAGAAATATAATTTGATTAGTAAAATATTTCTTTATTTTTTCATGCACTATAAAAATAAATTATGTCAATTGTTCTGATATGAAATCATTAGAAGTAAATGGATGCAAACTGATAATTTTGGACTGTCTGCAAAGCAGGGAATATGAATTGAGTGGTAAGATGCATGGATTTCACGGGATTTTCGTAGTTTTGGGAGTAATGTCTGCAAAACTGTAAGATGAAGTAAAAATCCATACAAACTACGGAAAATCCGTAAAAGTTGGCATCTCTGTATACATACTGAAATATATGTAAAAATTATATGTAACAATAAAATATCATAGGTAAATTAACACTTTGCTGACCGGTTATGAGTATACTCACATTTGCATGGCTGAATGTTGCTGACCAGTCATGAGTATACTTGTGTTTTCATGCACATACTGTTTATTGAAGCAAGCTTACTTAGATGTTTTCATTTTATATTCAACTGCGGAAAAATAGCCAGTAGCACAGAATAGTTTTGGTTTGAAATAGTCGGTCAGCAATGTGTTAAGAGAACGGATTAAAAATAAAGTCCATATTTATTTCCTTAAAAATGGTCCAAAATAAAAAAAAATTATATTTTATACACTGAATGCAATATACATACATCTTTGATAGCTTCTTCCTGTTGTCGCATCTGTTCCTGTTCCTCTTTTTTTAATAACTCTTCTGCTACTTGCTTCTGCTGTTCTTCGAATTCTTGTCTGCGAGCTTCTTCCTGTTACCAACAAACCAAATAAGCAAAATTTATGAACAAAGCAGGGCTGTGGAGTTAAGAGTCGGAGTTTGTAGCACTTTTGGCGGAGTCGGGATAAAATATGCCAACTCAGACTCCAAAAGAAAATTATTTAAAAATAATTTCATTTTGGAGATTAATTGGAAATTATTTGGAAATTAATTTGAAAATTATCTAAAAATAATTTTATTTCACTTTTTTATATTATTTAAATAGTTTTTAGGCAGTAAATTGAAAAACATTAAATGCTTACCAATTAAAATACCAATATGAAAAATTAATAAATTTAATAAATGGATTAACACAGAAATATATTTTGACAAAATAAGAGTTATGCTTATCTGAAATTAAAAATGGATAGAAACCGATGTTTTTGAATTTTCGGGATGCGGAGCGTTTCAAGCCAAGTTATAAAAATAAAACAGTACTTTTATATGAGTAATGTGCAAGTGGTGCCAAGTGTATATTTACTTCACACCACAAGATGGGGTTTTCAGCCGCCTAAAGGAATATATTTTTTTTATACATCTGTCATAGGATATGCCTAACTATTATGGGGCATGCTTTCAAAATGCTATCACGAAGCATTTGTAATAAATAGACAGTTTTCAGGTTTTCAGAAAATAAAAAAAAAGTTGTATGCTCTTCCTGCTCTCTATGTTCATCATCGAAATTTATGTTTCATCCACACACACTAAAAAATATCACTTCATTGACTAACATTTTTGATCTTGTCCAAAAATTGTATGTGTTTCGATTGAATGCCAGTACAAGATATGGACTTTTATTAAAGTACAGGAAATAAATGCTGGGCCTATTATGCATGTAGTAGACACCTGCTGGACCGGTGTCTGCAATCAAACTGGCTTTAAGCGATATCAATTCATGACTTGTGAAATTCAACTTTGATGTGTGCACTGAAGGAACTTTATACACTAATTATTAACATGACAGAGCAGCAAGATATATGGAACCTTTCCATCCTCATTCTCTTTCGGCATTTTGTCTATTCTAATTATAAGTGGAAAGCATTGATGGTACATTCTCATCTGGATGAAATTATACTTGGCAGCAACGTTTTCCATTATTTGGTGGAATTGTTTCACAATACAGTTGATTTTGTTTAGAGATATCATATGATTTTGCAGTGAACATTTTTTGGTTAAAATGAAAGGGAGTTTTGTGCTTGCATGCTTTGCTCTGTACTTAACTGTGGTTTATGTCTGGTTTAAATTTTTAGAAATATAACATTTTTGTTAGTGTGTGCTTCGCATGCATTGAACATTTAGCAATTTTCAATGCGAAATTCGATCGGAAAATACCCAAGCCTGCGAGTAGGAAATATTCTAAATTCTGGCAAAACCAAAGTTGGCTGGATAGAAAATCAATAAAACCTACACTCTGATTTTTAAACCCTGGTTTTGGCATAACCTGATACAATTTGGAAATATTTTGAATTTCAATCTTGGTAAGATCCAATTTATAATAAGACAGTGGTTATTAAATGTCCAAATAAACTTGCCTTGGCTCTATCTGCAAGTAAAGAAGCTTCGTATGCTGCATCCTGCTCTCGCTTGACATTCTCTCGAGCTTCTCTTTCCTCCTGCAAATCGGAGAAAGATCATTACTTTTTGCAACAATTACCAACATTACTTTGATACATGGTTTTTACAGCATGATTATATATATATGTAATAAAGATGAATTAAAATAGAATTATTGAAGAGAAATTGTAAAGCATCCATAACAAAACAAAAGTATTCAAATACCAACCAGAAAAAACTCAAAAGAATGTCAGAAACCACCCATTATATTTAAAACAAAAATATTAATGAAACATAGAATATCAATTAATAGAATGCTGAAGCAATAGTAAAATATTCAGAGGGCGACTACTATACATCAGCTTCAATTAGTAGATTTCATTTATTGATGTCAATAGTAGCCCATATATGCTAAGAATGGAAAATGATTATATATATATATATATATATATATATATATATATATATATATATGCATAAAGTTTATTTTATATATATATATATATATATTAAGGTGTAGAAAGGAAGAAAAACTCTTGGCTACAAAGTCAGAAAAGTCTAGAAAATTTCTCAACTTAAAAACCAGAAAGAAAAGGGCAGATCATCTAAAGTTTTCTATTTAGAAAATAGTGGTTAAAAGACATCAAGGATAAATGAAAAATATTGCTAATTTACTTCTGATTTGATTAAAAATATGATGTACAAGAGATATCAATAGCATGATTGAGTTACTCTAGGTGTTCACAACACACCTAAATATACAATACAGAACTAAATATACAATGCACAACTAATTATAAGTGTATTGAAAAACTTCATTATTGAAAAAACATTATTGAAACTTCATTGCGCCTATGAAAATAAATATATTAAATATCATTATATACATAGCCTATAATTAAATATCAAAATTAGATACTTTTAATGAAGTAAATATATCAAAAATGGGAATTGAATACTATTTATGCTAAAATAATTTTAAAAATAACCATTTAATGATTTATGCTGAATTAGAGTAGACAACTTTTGAAAAAGCATATATATTTATTACTTCAATAAAACAGAGATAGCGGTCGCGATCTTAATTTACATTACATGCGACCGTAAATCCCCATCATTATAATTGACATTACCATGCCCGTGGCCGTAAATTTACATTGGCCTAGACAGAAGGGAATTTTTTGTAGGAAACTATGTAAATTTCATACATAGTATGTTTGCCGTAGAAACTACGGAGATTCCATAGTAATCGGCATCTTTGTGGATGTCAAAAAATCTACCAAAGCTACCCAACGAATCAAGCGCAAATGAATGAGAGAAAAAGAGAGAGAAGAGAACGAGGAGTTGCTCTGGCACTGTGCCAGAGGCTCTACTTGTTTCTTTTAGTGACGCCACTGTCGCCCGTAAACTGTGAAACTTTGTTTTTTCCTCACAGTTATCAACTATCATGCTGCAAAAGCCATTCATAGTCCATCGCTGAATAATTAAGACTTTTCTTTTTGTCCTTTTCTTTTATACGGTTTTAAATGTTGAACAAAAAATATTTGCTGTAGAGTGCTGGTTACTCGATTTCGGCTATCGATTAACTTAATCAGGTTAATGTCAAATAAATTTTTATTACATGCCCGACCTGGCATGTAATAAAAATTTATTCAACATGTATTAATCGAGATGTATTAAAAATTAATACATGCCCGGTTGGAATTTTTATATGCCCAGGGCATGTCGGGCAATAGATTTTTCGAACCCTGCGTTACAGGGCTTAAAGTTTGGTGAGGGGATCCCATAGCTTGGCCTCCACAATCGCCCGATCTGTTGTGTCTTGATTTCTTTTTGTGGAGATTGACATTACCATGCCTGTGGCCGTAAATTTACATTGGCCTAGACAGAAGGGAATTTTTTGTAGGAAACTATGTAAATTTTGTACATAGTATGTTTGCCGTAGAAACTACGGAGATTCCATAGTAATCGGCATCTTTGTGGATGTCAAAAAATCTACCAAAGCTACCCAACGAATCAAGCGCAAATGAATGAGAGAAAAAGAGAGAGAAGAGAACGAGGAGTTGCTCTGGCACTGTGCCAGAGGCTCTACTTGTTTCTTTTAGTGACGCCACTGTCGCCCGTAAACTGTGAAACTTTGTTTTTTCCCCACAGTTATCAACTATCATGCTGCAAAAGCCATTCATAGTCCATCGTTGAATAATTAAGACTTTTCTTTTTGTCCTCTTCTTTTATACGGTTTTAAATGTTGAACAAAAAATATTTGCTGTGGAGTGCTGGTTACTCGATTTCGGCTATCGATTAACTTAATCAGGTTAATCTATATAAATAAAATTGAAAATCTGTCTGTCTGTCTGTTTGTCCCATCATCACGGGAGAACGGCTGAACCGAATTTGATGAATTTTGGTGGGTAGCCTAGAAATAGCCCCACTTAAAATTTAGTCTGTGTTTTGACTTTCTACGACCAGTGGTTCTCGAGATATTAGTAAAAAACGAAATTTTCGTTTGTCTCATCATCACGGAAAAACGGCTGAACCGAATTTAATGAAATTTTGTGGATAGCCTTGATATAGTCCTCCATAAATTTAGCCCAAGTTTCGAGTTTCTAAGACCAGGGGTTGTCGAGATATTAATGGAAAACGGAACTTTTTCCTATGAGTTATACTCTCCAACTCCGTGGTTTATTCAAACGGAAAGGATGAAAATCGTTTGTTTAAAACGGCGAAATGAAATAAAACTTTATTTCCGAGTTTGGTGCAGGATTTTTACATTAATTAGTCACTATCGGAAAACACGAATTGTTTGAAACATGAATTTAAATGGAAAAATCTACCTCCGTGGTTATATTTCACAAGCTTTTACTCAACGATTAAAAGTATAAAGAAATCAAAATGGCTATTTAATTTCGCATTTTATGAGGAAGATTCTATCTTATATCATGTTGCTCGGCAACGGAATGAAATTAAATGTGTTGTTAATATTTATTATTATTTTTTCTATTTGAATAATAAATAAATGGATGTAAAAATATATTTTAAATAAAATGTTTGGTTGTTCTTTTAATTATATAAATTGCGAACTACGTACATCATTTTCATTTATTTTAGCAAAGAGGTTTCCAGCTCATACATTGTGTTTAGCTAATAAACTCATATATTGTGTTTACCCAATAAATTCATTTAGCCGATTGTTGAAGCAGAAAAAGAGTATAACAGGTGTATGTATCTTCTAATACAATTTTACTGTTTTCATTTAGTATATACAAACGGGATCAGGATATTTTATTCTTCAGATCTGCAAATTCAGAGCTACGAATTTAGAGGAATAACTTGGTAACTTTTCTTAAACTTTACCAAATTAGTGGAAATGTCTCCAAATTGATAAAAATGACCCAAATCAATGAAATTAAATTTGTTTTTTTTTAGAATAAAGTACTGAAATGATATTTCTGTAGCATTTGTCGGTCAGTCTATCCATCCTACTTAGTAACACATTTAAGGAATTTTTTTAATATCACCAAATTGGTAAAAATATTTCTAAATCCATAAAAATATCATGAAATTGAAAAAATCGCGCTTAATAAATGAAATTAATTGTGTTTTGTTAGGGGATAGTATTGTGATGATGTTTCGTCAATTTGTCGCATAATGGGATTATCAGTTCTACAGTCCCACTTGGCGATACATTTGGCGATTTTTTAATTTATAGCTAAATTGACGAAAATGTCGCCAAACCTTCCATGGGGATTGCATTATTCAGATGATATGATTTCCATCAATTTATTTAAAGCAATTGATATTATGTCGCTTAGCAACAGATCCAATATGTTATGCGGCATATGATTTTTATTAAATCTTTTCCGATTTGAATAGTAAAAATATGTATATAAAATAAATTTAATTGACATTGAATTTTTGACTAGATAATATCAATTACAGTCTTCAGGTTTAAACATCATGATTATTGATATTTTCGGGGACTGTTGATTCAGGGATTACTGATATATTCAAATTATTATGGAATTGTTTTATTATGACGAAAATTGTTGAAACTCATATATAGTACGTTGTACGAGTAATCTTCTACAAATGCATGGGTATATCTTCCAATCTACGAGACTATAAGTAGTACAGGTATATTGGCATATATTTTGATATATATTGGCATATATTCGAATCAATTACGACCTTCTGGTATTAAGATTACGGGGATTTTTGATACTTTCAATTTTTTATGTCATCTCTTTTATTTTGGCAAATATTTTTGAGACACATATTGCAATACGGGTAAGCTTCTACTAACACACTGGCATATTTTCTAATCTGCGACAATATAAGTAGTACGGTGTTGCATATATTGATTCAATTCCTTTTTTTGTAAATTTGCTTACAAAAGGGGCCAGGATGTTTTATTCTTCAGATCTGCCCGTGAAGATAATTTTGCAGAGTGAGAACAGATATTCTTAAACTTCTCTTTATGAGCAACAAATTTAATATTTTAACAAAATTTGCACATGATTGCGAATTATAAATTTCTTTATATTATATACTCCGTACGAAGAACGGGTATGCTGCTAGTGTCAAATAAATTTTGACATAAAACATGCCCGACCTGGCATGTAATAAAAATTTATTCAACATGTATTAATCGAGATGTATTAAAAATTAATACATGCCCGGTTGGAATTTTTATATGCCCAGGGCATGTCGGGCAATAGATTTTTCGAACTCTGCGTTACAGGGCTTAAAGTTTGGTGAGGGGATCCCATAGCTTGGCCTCCACAATCGCCCGATCTGTTGTGTCTTGATTTCTTTTTGTGGAGATATCTCAAGACTCTTGTCTATAACGCTTCCCTTGAATTTGAGGAGGAACTCATCACCAGAATTTCAGCCTCTGCTGCCGAAGTGTGCAACATACCTGATCTGATCAAGAGAGTTTGCCAATCCCTCTATCGACGCAGTGAGACGTGTATCCAGGTTGGTGGTCTCTCTTTTGAGCCATTACTGTAATTATTGGTTATTAAATGTCATTTTATAACTTCTAATTCATTCTTTTGCTTTCGCCTCACCTCATCGGTTTCACCATTAAGCGCCCACTGGTGCTTTTACGTTTCATTTCCGACCAGGTAAACTATGGCGAAAAATGCTTGGTTTGGAGTTGTTGTTGAAACCCAGACCGTCCGACCTACCAGAAAGGTGTAAGGTAACTGTTTAGATGGTCGGGAAGTGCCACCCAATTTAGACCGGAACCCAGTGGGCGAGGCACCCACAGGGTCCGTACACTCCTTCCCCTACCACCAACCTCTCGGAAGGACTTTCGGACACACATGTTTAACGTGATCGTACTCCGCATGAACACGGCGGCAGTTTTGGCAGTGGCTGGAATCGAACCCGGGCCTACCGAGTGCAACTCCAGCGCGCTAACTAATGGGCTACAGCGCCCCGCTTGGTTTGGTGTTGTTGAGACCCAGACCGTCCGACCTACCAGAAAGGTGTAAGGTAACTGAATGGACGGCCGGGAAGTGCCACCCAATTTAGACCGGAACCCAGTGGGGGAGGCATCCACAGGGACCGTACCCTCCTTCCCCTACCACCAACCTCTCGGAAGGACTTACGGACCCACATGTTTAACGTGATCGTACTCCGCATGAACACGGCGGCATTTGAGGCAGCGTGCAAATCTAGCGCGCAAACCACGGGGATACCGCACCCGAGATGGCCAACAGCACGCGGCGTTCCGAGGTGGTCACCCACCAAGTACTAACCGCGCCCGATGCTGCTTCACTTCGGTGATCTAACGAGAACCGGTGTTTTCAGCACGGTACGGCCGTTGGCCCGCTTGGTTTGGTGTGTACTACCAACTCGTAAAGTTTGGCCCATCTTTTCTATTACCCCGTATAAGTTTAATACATAAGTTAAATAAGTAATAAGTTTAATTCTTATATAATGTAATGGTATATAGATGATTTCAAATATAGGATGGCTACAGGATCTCGGATAAAAAAAATTCTGATATTTCCCCAATTTTCAAATAATATCTTCAAAAATTCCCTGATATGTATTGCTATCTACATTTACTGAATATCAATTTAAGAAACATAAAAATGTCAATTAATAAAATTGAAAGTGATCATTAAGAATAAAAGATTAAAATCAATTACTTTCAGCATTGAAAAGTATAATAATCAATGTATAGTATTTATGCAAGAGTTATATAAGAGCAGTATTATTACAAGGATCCTTCAAGCATTAAAATTCTAAATAAGCTAAAAACTCAGCTATAAACTCAGTGCTCCATAAAATCCGGATAAGAATTCATATAGTTAAATATCACTTATTGCAATAAAATTATGCATAAACAGAAACAGTACATTTTAAAATCTGTTTTCATCGTAAATATCTTGACAACTTTCAAAATAATTAAGACTTGAGGAATCACTGAGAAGCGTTGAAATTTTAACTCTCATTTTTTTACTGAGGTGTCCAGTAGGTTTTTTCCTGTCACATAAAATGTGAATAAGGAATATTCTACACATGTGCCATACCTGCCAACCTGGGAAAATTGGAATGTGTAAAATTCTGCGTGAATGACATTTATAATGGTTTTTTTTAAACTACACGCGCAAACGACATTTCTAATGAATTTAACTATGTACAAGTACCTGCATTAAATACCAGGCACAGTACTGGTAGAATATGAAAATTCAGGACACCAATTTTATAAAATTTCAGGACGATTAGAGATATATATATATATATATATATATATATATATATATATATATATATATATAGCACTGAATTATATTCCTGCCAAAATGGTTTCCTTTTTATTTGCCTAAATCATTGCTTTAATACCACTTTTTGGAAAATATCCCTTCACAGAGTTCATACCCATTTTTTAAATAGAAAAATTTATATTATGCAAATATAATTAAAAAATTAACATTAATAATTAGCCATAATATGAGAATAAGCTAGTTTAGTCTATCTAATATGCAACATTAAAATGATGGAGATAGATGGAAAAAGATACTAACGTACTCTCGACAATTCACGCGAAGTAACTGAATTGCGCAATCGCACTGTTTATGCGAAAATAATTAAGAAATTAACCGTAGTAATTAATCAGAATATGAAAATAAGCTAGTTTAGTCGATCTAATATGCAACATTTAGATGGGGATGGATGGAAAAAGATAGTAAAGTACACTCGGTGTAAATTCACACGTATGAATTGCGTAATCGCACTGTTTATGCGAAAATAATTAAGAAATTAACCGTAATAATTAATTAGAATATGAAAATAAGCTAGTTTAGTCAATCAAAAATGCAATATTTAGAAGATTGAGATGGATGGAAAAAAGATTCTATTTTACTCTCGGCGATTCATGAGAACAAACTGAATTACGCAATCGCAGTGTTTATGCGAAATTGATGATCAAAATAACATTTTAGCGATTTATGATGAATTAGACAACCTTTAAAGAAGTATATTTATTACTTTCATAAAATAAGCGATCGAGATCTTAATTTACATTACACGCGGCCGTAAATCTCCGTTAATTTGATTGACATTACCCTGCATTTTATTATGGATTTACTACGATCCTGGGAATGGTATATATCAGTGCTAAAAAAGCAGAAAATCGGTGTTTCCGAGGAATTATACCATGTCTAGTTAATTAGTAAATTTCAAACAAAAAAAGCCGGAGAATTTCGCCGGAGATTGATTTCCTAGTAATGTTAAAAAATTCAAATAAATGCGTAAAATATAGCAATATATGCGTAAAAGCGTAAAGAGAAGTTAAAATGCGTAAATTTTACGCATAATGCGTAAAAGTTGGCAGGTATGATGTGCATTGTCGTGAGTCAGAAGAAAACTTAATTACCAGAAAAATTCCAGTTTCTCTGATTTTACAGGTTTTGTTTAGGAATTTCCTGATATTTCCAGGATGTTGATATTCCCTGATATTTCCAGAATGTTGATATTTCCTGATGTTTCCTTGATTTCCCTGAATTCCAGGTTCTGCAGCCACCCTGAAATATAGGCTCTTTTACACAGATGCCATGGTATGGCTGCGGCATTAGCGTACATTAGTAACAGCTACAGTAAGTGTCCTTTCGCAATGAAGTTTCATGACATAGTTAAGCCATTAACAAGCATTCAACAAGCCTTGCACTGTTATAATGATTATATTGAGCTGAGCAATGAATTGCATCTGGTATGAACAGCGAGCAGACGAATCTTACAAGTGCTATAGCATTTTGTAGGATAAACAAAAGCATCGGGAAAAAAAGATAATATGGAGATTTTTTTACTAGTTCTGATGAAAAATTCTATTCCCCATTGGAAAGTAGAAATTTTGTGCTCTGAAGGTTACAGCTTATTAATATTTATAATAAAAAAAATAAAATGAGAGATACACAATTGCTTCGTCAATAGGAAAAGCTGTGTTGAAGGTTTGCTAGAATGATACAATAAAACGTTCTTGTGTTATTTTAATTCCTTTAAAAAAAAGTTAGAAAAATGTGCATCTTTGATACAGTAAAAATAAGCAAGGAAATGGCTCACTTGATCCTTCGATCCCAAATATGGGGCAAATGTTATACTTAGAAGCTTAGGCACTCAATAGCAGAATCAAATTAACTGGAATGTGACTCAACTTGACTTTCTCATACCAGAATCCATTTCTAAGTAGCTTATGATTTATTTTGGAAGAAATTTTTTAAAAAATATGTATTGTTCCTCCAAAAGATCCCAATTATAGCATGTTACCCTTCATTTTAAAGAGCTTGAAAAAATCTTTCGATTTTAATATTTTTGTAAAATAAATGCATTCTTTTTCAATAAATATTAGAAATATAGTTAACCCTCCTATAGCGAGGCACTCTCATAATGTGGTTTCCATATAACGCGGAGCAAAAATTGCGACAGCCCTCTCATAATGCAGTACTCATAAAATGTAGTCTTATAATGAGGCTTCTCTTATAATACAACTCAATTAGCTTAAGCAGTCTCCCTATAACATGAATTTTTCTATTACACTTTTACGTTTGAAATTAATAGGGAATTTCCCTGTTTTTTCATCCACATACATCATCATTTTTCAATTTCTGTTATCAGGGAAATCCCCTGTAAAAAAATGAATACATTCACCTCAAATGCACTGGTAGATGAAAATATGGATAAAGAATGGGTTAAAAATTTCAATTTAAATGATGTAAAAAGGGGACTAAATTTGGGTAAACAATTAGAAAATTACTTTATTGAAAATGATCCTTCAACAGTGTGAAGTGCAAAGACAGTTAAAACAGTTAAAAGAGAATTACAAAATTGCTTAGCTCCTTATAGAAAGATTTTGGAAAAGTTATAAAATAAAACTTCATTTGAAAATGAAAATATGCAAAATGAAGAGGACATTAAGAGAAAAAAAATTAAGCCACTAATATTTGACAACAATGATGAATGTTAATAGGATTTTTGTTGTGGAAAAAAGTTATTAAGTTTATATTTCACATTGTTCTTTTTAATTTTCTTATATGAAGTCTTAATAAAAATAATTCAAAATATGTAAACATATTTATTGCCTTTTGTATCTATAAACTTATATTTCATAGCCATATTCATCATAACATGGTGCTCTAAAAATGCAGTTTTATATAACGTAGAACGAATCAGCCCAATTTATATGTTCCGAGTTTCACTTAACGCAATTTCCATATAACACTGCACAAATTGTTCTGTTTTGTACTAATTCTGAGTTTCTTATAACATAGTTTGCATACAACATGGTATACAGTTTCCATATAACACAGTACGAATTAATCAGTTTCTTATAACGTGGTACGAATTAATCGCTTTATAGGAGGAGTGTACTTGTAATTATTTTAGCTAATTCTTATAATCAGTATGCTAATCTACAATGTATTCCAAAGACACTATTTTAATATGTGTGAGCTCACCTCTTCCCATATTTCTGACTGCATTTCACTGTTGAAAACTTCAACCGCATGAATGAGACGAGTCATGAGATCATCTAAGCCAACATTGCCTAGAAATGAAAAGATACATTTCATTTAAATTACACTATCTTATTATTACACAAAATTGAAAAGAAAAGTTCTTTAAAAGTGGAAATATCCTGGCACTGATCTTAATCAGAATCTAAAAAAATAGATTTAACTGGCTTAAAACTGACAAGGTGAATGTGTATAAATAAGCTTGAAAATGGGTTAAAAATAAAATGAATTGTAAATAGTACACATGAATTTCATAAAAAACTAAACTTCATTTTAATAACCTCATTTACCTAGTCTGTCATTTTGGAATAAATAAATTAAGATAATGCTTCCCCCCCCCCCCCATCAAACCTTCTAAGAAGCAACTATTATAATTTTAGTATCTGTGAAGATTCTAAAAGTATATGCACAGTCAGCGCAGCCATTCATTGAACAGGTGATGCAACCAAAACAAACTAGTTTCAACAGATGCAAAATGCGAGTTTGAGATGAAGATTCTATTTGGTTTCTCTACAAAGTGTGAAACGAACCACAAGTGGAACACAAACAGTATAGAATGCACCTGTGATAGGAACTTCAAATAAGATGAAAATTAACTGAACATACCAGGTGTGCCGATTGTTCATCTGGCATTACACCAGGAATAAGCAGAACATCAAATGGAATAAAATAGCCAAAATGCATTGAAATGGGACCCATTAAACAGAACGGTTCATCATACGATCAAGCAGAATAACTAAGAGAAATGGAACGTCAAATGCAATGAGGAAATATCAGACAGTTGGTCCATTATGGGTTCTTAAGGGGATCCGGAATTATACAGACTAACATCAAGAGGGATGCATTTAAAAATACATCATCATCGAACTATCTCACATTTTTTTAATAGCTTTTTAATGTGTTCAAAATGAAAGCAAAAATAATTATAATTATTAGATACTTATACATTTATGATTTTAATATACATCGTTGATTTATTGTCATTATTTAATTACATTATAAAATGTAATTCAATATGAAAAGGTCAACCGTCTGAATTTTATATTCTTTCATTACTCTAAACTTTCAACCGTATGGTATTTAATGTCAGACTTACCAGGAATCACAGTCAGCACTTCTGGAGTGAATTTCACTTTAGTAATCACCATGAGTGCAGGTAAAGTGTTGAGAGCTATAGTCCTCACTGTGCTTGCTGCACCCATGCCCAAGTTCTGAGAGAGAACTGCTAGGAGACTGGAAATAGAATATATTCCAAAAGTAACAATCAAAATAGCTAAAATACATTTAGTTATCCTTTTTAACTAAAATATATACTAATATATATATATATATATAGATATATTCCAAATACAAATCCACAGTTTTTAATGGATTTTTTTTCATTTCCAAATTTCATTTGGTTATTTTTTACTTTACTGTTTTTACCCCATCCATGTTTCAATTTTCTATGCCCAGGGCTTATAGAGAAATAATAAGAAACATAAGATCCATAGAAAAAGCATTAAGCACACGATATTTTCTACATCTTTATTTGAAAAAAAAAAAAAAAAAAAAAAAAAAAAAATCATGTTACCTAACAACCTAATTAAATTGCTTACACTGTGTCCAAAAATCAAATATGTTTTTATAGTACACAATTTTAATTCAACTTTAGAGAAATTGGTAATAATATACATTTAATAAAATAAATTAACAGTATTATATCAGTTACAGCCACAAGATAATTAAGATTACAAGAATATTTGATATTTTCAAGATGATTGACATTTTGAATCTTTTTTTATTTTGGCAAAGATTTCTCAAATTCATATATTTCTGATTGTGTTTAACCAATTGTTGCAACAGGGAAAAATAGTATGGAAATATCTGTTGATACTGTTTCAGCTTCGCCATGTTGATATATGGTATCTAAGCTTCTGATTTTTTGTAAATTGGTTTACAAATGGAATCAGGTTGTTCATTTCTTAGATGTTCTTGTACACGAGTTACATAAAAAATAAATCAGATTAAACGTAATTTAATACCTTAGTTCACTAGAACTTTGGAACAATGTTAATTTTTTGGAACACTGTCTATTTTGTATGCCCATGTAGTTCTTGAGTTCTTGTGCCAGATTAAACTATTTGATTTATTTTATTAACAAATACTTATTGCTATAAAAATGGCTTATCAAATATTGTAAATGAGAATCACCAACTCTTTCATACATTTACATTTTATATCATTACAGCCTTGTTTTGTCAGAAGTATATTATATATATATATATATATATATATATACATATATATATATATATATATATTATAGGAGCTTTCTTAATTTTTAAATTCACTTTAAGTTAAATTTTTAAGCTGACAATATCAAAGTAATAAATATGCAATTAAGTTAACTAATGGGTATTTTATTTCATTAATATTTTAATGTCCTTTATGTTCTTTACAAAATATAAACTACAATTTTTAGACTACAGTTGAAAAAAGTTATAATAAACCCTTAATACTATTCATTTCCATAAAACCATCATTATTTCTCTATAGAAATTGTTATAAAAACTTAAATTTGGAATGTTAGTTATAACCATGAAAGTATCAATAAATTATATCTACTATTTTATGTGATCTATCAAAACTAAAAGGAAAATCCCATTATAAGACAGGCTAAAGTTGCAAAAAATTACCTACCATTCACTATTCATAAAATTATGATTTTTATCTCCCATTCACCCACCTGCAGTACTTGCACTCCCAATGTCTACAGACACATGCAAGCCATGCTATTATTTCTTATATGACTCATTATTATTTCTTATTTCTCTTCTTCCTTATCAAAACATATATATATACTACATACCCAACAAAACACAACTTATGATTATGCCCCTATCAAAACATACCATACCCAGGGTAAGTACACTTTCCTTAAAAAAAATTTCAAGGACTTTCAAGTACCATGCAATTATATTTCAAGGGCATCATTTCTTCCATATTATGAAGTTGTATGCATTTTTGAGAGGAAAAATCATAACAAACTAACATTATTGTTTAATGTTGAAGTCACTGAGGAAATTTTTGGGAAAAAACAATGTTGTTTAGGAAAATTTCAGAGACAGCATAACTGCTAGGGCAATTTCCAGAGAAAGCAGAACTTCCCAGAAAAAACACAAATGCTGAGAATCTGCAGAACACTTTTAACCCTGCCTTTTTCAAGCACTTTCAAGGACTACCATCATCCTGTATACCATCAAAACACTGATTACATTGTTTTTTTTTTGTTCTGCTGCCACAAATGAATAACATAAAAGTTATTACATTAACACAGAACTTTTCCAGGTTTTCATCCATTTTTCTCTCATTTTTAATGGCAAAATTTTGGGTTCCTTTCAATTTTCTGAGTAATCGAAATTTTTCTTATGACACTAAATCTGTAGTATTTAAAGTATTCTCTTTCCTAGTGCTTTTTATAGTTTACTAACAAGAAGCAAAATAAAGCACATAAAATAAGAAAACTCTCACAATGTCTTGTTGGATTCGGAAGTGAGGTCCCATGCCCATGTTGTGAAGTTCTGAGCTAGGTAACTTGCCACTGTTTCTGAACACAGCAGTTGAGTGCAGAACACATTCGTTAAGACACTGGCATCATGATGCAAATATATGACAAGAGGCCGTCTCTAAAATAAAAATTTTAAAATTAAAAAACCATTACAAAAAGAGCACAAAGAAAAATGCACACAAAATACAGGCCTAAAACAAAAAAAAAGGACACTTAATGTATAATATTATAATAATCTTCATTCACATTTTGTCTTAAAATGAACTACTTAATTAGTTGTATTGTGCTTTTCACAAGGTGCTTACATTACTCTCAATTTGACAAGAAAAAAAGTAAGTAACTATGTTACTTGTTATAGATTGATGTAACACAGGGGACCTAAACTTGTTTGACCGTCGACCCCATCAAGAATTTTTCGACTTCCTTTATTTTACTATTAAGCAATTATAAGAGGATAAGCAAAAAAATATGCTTATGTAAATGCTTATGTAATTTTAGTGTTCATTATTTATAGTACATGCATCTAATATAATTATATCTAATCACATGCATTATATTAAAACCTTTATGAAAGTAAAATTGACTGACATTGTCAAACTGTTCTTGGTGAGTGACTCTTGGCAAAATAGAAATGTTGGGTTCAAGATTAGTAAGTTTCGGCCTTAAATCGTCCCAAAATTCCATATCTAACTTATTTCTCTGTTTTGTTAGGCTAGAATTAACATGGCTGAAACCAGCTTCTACTATATACGAGCTTGAAAATGCAAAAAGGGAAGTACCAATTCAGAAAGTTTTGTTTAAATATTTTGTAAAAATATCCAAAATGTCATTTTGTAAAAATATTATACAGACACAGTCTACTTGCTTTAAAGCAAATTTTGCCATTCCCCTGGCAAAGCTCCACTGTAATAATGATCGTTAATATGAATTTTTGATATAGCAAATTTCCCTAGCGATTCATACTAACAAACGTGAATTGACTGTAAATTGTATTTTACTATTTCTAAAAGTAGTATAATAATTTTAAAAAATACCGGAACAAACTAAGAGATATTTAGTTATTATATTAGTGATTTTTAATTAACATTTTTTCAATCAATCACCAATTGACCCCAGAGTCCAAATCAATCCTTAACAATGTCATATTGACCCCTATGGACCTCTGATTTAAAACATCACTACTTTTGAATATTTCGAATGGGAAAGGTTAATGTTTGTTGTGTGTGACAATGGTATAAGGTACATGGGGAAAGGTTTTGATATTTTTACATTTTTGCAAAGGTTGGGGAGATTATACAGTTTTGATAGATTAATAAAATGCAGTTTATTTTGTCCGATTCAGACCACAAATGTTGAAATTATTAACAAGAAAACATTTGCAGTCACTTCATCAGGTGAGCATAATCAAAAGAGATAAGTGCATACTGGCATACAGTGCTGATGCTGATGCACAAATCTAAAATTTAAATTTTTTGCATTATTTTTTACTAAACTAGGAGGATGTGCCCCCTGCTCGCTATGTTTCGCCAACCCCCATAACTTGCTTCGTGAGTCGAGAAGTTTCGCCTCATACCCGATGCGCTGGCAGAGCTCACCTTCCGAGCTATTTCAAGCCAAACTAAAGTTTACATCAGTAAAGGTTTACTTCATCATGTTACCCTATTATTTCTCTATAAATGTACCAAATTTCATATTTTTGTATGCTATAGTTTTTGTGGTAAGAGACAAAGAAAATTGATGGGCGTACCAATATGAAAGAACACTTTTCACTTCAGAAGTGCATAAAAAGTAATAAATCTTATAAACTACATCGAAATAAAAAAAAAGATACTACATCTTGCAAAAATTCAACTATGTAGATACCTGCGTATAAAACTTCATGTTCTTGCTATTGTTAGTCTATCCAGGATGTGAAGTTGCAGCTCAAATATTTTGTCTTTGACATTAGATATTTCGTAAAACTATAATATATATTGAAAAACAGTTTGCTTCAGAATGTTCCCCAAACCTTTCTCTACAAGCGTACCAAATTATATATTTTTGTATGCTATAGTTTTTGCGGTATGAAGCAGAGGAACGAGAAATTTGTCAAACAGCGGCAGTGGCAGCTACTTTTTTTTAATATAGAGAGAATTGTTTTATAATACAGCTTAGAGAATATATATATATAGGGTGTCCCAAAAAGATTGAAGCATACTTTAAATCTTTACTTGCTGGAGATAAGTGGACAATGTAAATTGAAAAAATGTTAAAAGTAAGGTAGAAAATAAGACTATGTTAATGAAATAGTCCTGCCATTAATTTTCAAAAAGTTACACATTTTAAATTTTTATATGCCCCCCTCCCCTTAGACAAATTTGGTTAATCAGAATTTTTTTTATTTTTGATGCAACAAGATCATTAAAAAAAACCCACATATCTGTATCTTTAAAATTAACTGAATTATGATAAAGGAAAAAATATGATTTATGCCACTTTTCCGTACTATGTGAAAGGCTGTTTCATCAGTGAAAATAGGGATCATAAACAAATTGACAATGGAAATTGTTTAGATAAAAAATGAAAAATACTTAATTATTGAAAAAGTACTTAGTTATTGTGAAAAGTACTTAAGACTCTGTGATTGCATCATGAGCCTATACGGAATTCGCAAAAATGTCTCCTATGTATTATCATCCAGTTTTATCTCTTTTGTGATGTCACAAATTTACATTTCTAATTTGATATATGGTCCCCATTCACAATGTTCAATTTTCAATTAAATATAACTCGCTCAATTTTAAAGATACAGATATGCGGTTTTTTTAATGATCTTGTTGCATTAAAAATAAAAAATTTCTGATTGATCAAATTTGTCTAAAGGGGTCAAATAAAAATTTAAAATGTGTAACTTTTTGAAAATTAATGGGAGGACTATTTCATTAACGTAGTCTTATTTCCTACCTTACTTTCAACATATTTATAATTTACATTGTCCACTTATCTCTAACAGGTAAAGAATTAAAGCATGTTTCAATCTTTTTGGGACATCCTGTATATACACACACAGAAAAAAAATTACCTACTGAGTTTTCAGTATTGAGTTTGTCAGATACTTTTAATTACAACCCAACTGAATGATGCCACTCTGTGGAAAGTTCTAAAAAAACACATAACTTGTGGTTTTTTAGCACATTTACAAAATTCGAGAAGCTTCCAGAACTCAACAAAAATTCCCAAGTTGGAAATATTTCACTAAATTTGTTACCATGATATCAAAATTTGCTAGCAAGTTCAAGCAACACAGACCTTCAAATTTTTTAATGATATTTCAGTGATATTTTCACATTCTAATAAAAAAAATTTTTAATTGCTGTATTCCTGAATTCTTTATGAATTTTTAAGTGGGTCTATAAAAGGTATGATTTTCATTCGAATGCTCGCAGCAAAATATGTGATGTCATGAACACTGAAGAACACTGGAGGCATGTCCATAGCTATCAGTGATGTAGCTGGGCTTACTGTAGCCTGGGATCTATATGGTCTCAAAACATAGGCTGCTTGGCAGTTATTTTGGGTCCCTTCAAAAATGATGACAAATATATTAATTTCTAATTAAAATTATAAATGCAAGTTTCTAAAATCATTATAAGTGCCTAAATAAATAATAAAGTTTTATTAGCAGTATTTAGAAAATATACCTTTATTTCATTATTATGTTTGAAAAATAATATTTGTATGTAAAATCAAAATAGATATAAAAATATTAGCAAATAAAAACAGATGGCCAAAATGGAAAATATTTTAACATTACACAAAATTTGATATTTGTTAACAAGATTTCAGCGGACCAAATTTGCATTCCATGGATGCCATGATTTCACAAATTTTTTAGTCCTCTTCTGGAAATTTGTATTAAATGCATGCAATAGTGTCGATCTTACATGGCAGACAGTGATAAAAGGCATGCACACGGAATTCTCAGAATAAAGAACAATAAGATGAAACGAATCCAGTAAAATCAAAACAGCCTGCAGAATTATGCACACATTTTTCCTTATGCTTTTAAAATTTTATGCATCTTTTTACTTTTTTTTTTATTTGACATGCAATAATATGTCAGTGACATCACCAGCTATGGAGATTCGCCTGGTACAATTTTCTGTGTGCATGGAAAAATAAAGTATAGGATTTCTTTTTTCTAATTGGGTGTTTTAGAAATTAAGTTATTTTATCTGCATTATTCACATAACAGATGCTTACTTAGAACATGTTATGCTGGGTAATTCATTCTAGTTTTTATACAAATATACAAAATCTGTAATGAGATTAAAATGACAATGAATAAAACTATGAAATACCTAATTTTCTCTATATGTTGTATACAAAATTTCTTAAAATTATAAATCATGGCTGCAAAAATAATATTAAAAGAGCTCATTCATTAATTTAAAACATACATATAAGATATAAAAATTTGTGTCAAATACCTCTTTAGCAGGCTTATGGCATGATGACTGTAGAGCGTCAGCTAGTGTTCCGTGAAAAGAAGGATGACACGAACCATACCTACAAGATCAAGAAAAGCATGCTGATGTAACTGGAATGGGATTCTCCACATGACTTAAAGTACATTTATATGTACAACTTATAACAATCAGTTTCTGAATGAGAAAACATATACCTTATCATGAGTTTCTGTTCACAGGGTATTTTATTTGCAAAAAAATTTTTTACATTTTCTTTATACACTACCCGACATAGAAAATGCAACACCATTAAGCTTTGGCCGTATAATTATGGAAATTGCAAGACAAATGTAGCTGGCCGATGTATGCAAATGATCTGAAATACAAGTAGGTCAAGTGATTAGAGTGCAGGTTAAGGGATAGAAATGGCAGATGAACCAACAGTTGTTACTGTCTGTCACCTGGGGAAACCCATTTTCCAAGCTGTTTTTCATTTCAGAAGACACGTGTTGTTGAAGAGATGCCTGGCCGACGACGCCAAAATCCATTTCAGCATTTGTACGATAGTGCAAGAGGATTCATTTTAGGTCTACGTACGGCTGAGTGGTCATACCGTCATATCACTGCTGAAACACACATAGATGAGTCCACTATACAAAGGATTTGGAGAAGATGGATTGAAGAAGGGCATGTGAATTGTCGCAGTGGTACAGGTCCATCTAGATGTACGTCAGCACACATTAATAGACATATTCGAAGGCATGCGGTGGCGGCCCCACAAATGACAACTGTCGACATTCTACAGGATTTGCAAGGTACATTGGATGTTCCAATATCAGCAAGAACAGTTTCTCAACGTTTTGCCGAAAGCTGCTTGCACTCAAACCGTCTTTACAAAGACTGCCATTAATGACAAGACACACACGTGAGAGATTGCAATGGTTTCGGACCCAAGTCTCTTGGGCAACTGAATGAGACAGGGTAGTGTTCAGCAATGTGTCTAGGTTCTGTTTGTCGAATGACAGTCACCGTGTGAGTATGGAGGCGACATGGAAACAGATTCAATCCTGCTGCAACTGTTAAACGCTATATTGTTCAACAACATGACATCATGGTTTGGGATGCCATCAGCTTCGATAGCCAGTTACCTCTGGTTTGTATCAGAGGTACAATGACAGTATGACAATATGTGGATGAGGTGCTGCGGCCAGTTGCACTACCCTACTTTCAGCAATTGGAAAATGCTGTTTACCAGTAAGATAATGTGAGGCTGCACACAACAACCATCAGCAGACAAGCCTTGCAAGGTATCCAGGTGCTTCCTTGGTCTCCACTGTCTCCAGATCTCTCACCTATTGAGCATGTATGGGACGTGATTGCCTGTTGTTTGACTGCCTTGCCCCACCTCAGAGGAGCCTATGGAGAATGGTTGAAGGCATATTATCACCCATCAGTCAGGAAACTATCTGCATGCTCATTGCATCTGTTGCTCAAAGGGTTGCTGCTTGTATCACCACAAGAGGTGGCCCTACTGCCTACTGATCACCCTGTCTATACCATTACTGTAATGCCTTATTTTTCTAGAATTAACAACCTTTATTTATATAAGCCATCTCTGTCTGTGTGTCCTTTATGATCACACTCTATTTGCTCTTTCGTGGTGTTGCATTTTTTGTGTCGGGTAGTGTATATTGTTCAAGTGTCTATTTTTATGCTAGCAACAGCTTATTGATGCCAATGCATTTGCAGATATATCTAACAAATTTGTGTTAATATATAATTTTAACACTTTTTTTCCCACAGACTATTATCACCACTATTCCAAGAATCTATGTTATTAAAACATATCCTACCATGTTGTATGTATGCGCAAAGTGCCCAATGCTGGGTGTGTATTACTTTGGTCCTCTGATTTTTGCAAAGGCCAGTTATTCTGACAAAATATCTTTGTAGCATCAATTTACTTTAATCAAGCATTTTTCTGATCTATGCAACATCTATTTAACAACATATTTGTGAAAGATATATTTACAGACATAGAGTGGTTATGCACTCACAACTCAGACAAGCATGCAATTCACATATCCAATTCTGGATTGTAGCATCCTAAAAGCATAGAGTTTGGTACGATCAGAATTTTTGCTTGAACAGTACAAAAGTTCTAAAGTAAGTGAAATTTGTATACTTGCAATGTAAAGTGTAATGTAAATTGTACTGATGAATGCCACTGGTGAAAGACATAGTGAAGTCCGAAAGTGCTTTGGATTTATAATTTTATGTACATTATAGATGGTGCTAATATTAAAGCCCCCTTTTTTACCAAACAATTGATTGTATTTAATATATTGTCATGTTTCAATACATTTTTATAGTTAACCTAATTGAATAACTATCCATACCTATTCGAGAACTCTGCTTCAAAATTATTAACTGCACACGCTTCGTCTTCAACATCTTCTGGCACTGCAATCAGATTCATAGAACTTATAGATACACTCCTATAATCATTTCTCTGCAATATTAACATAGGAGAGAGAACATTTCTTACTTAGGGGCATGATCTTTTTGGAGGTCGAAGTAGCTTGAAAGATGTCGTCATCGACACCAAAGCATTCAGCAGCATCTTCAAACTCTGTTTCACTGTCACTTGTATCAGGAACAGCCTAAAAATAATGTCAAACGGATCAATATAGTAGCTTAAATTAGGATTATTTTGAAAATTTTACACACCATGTAAAATTTTACACACCATGCATGTGTGTGGGGCGTGGTAGCCCATTGGTTAGCGCGCTGGAGTTGCACTCGGTAGGCCCAGGTTCGATTCCAGCCACTGCCAAAACTGCCGCCGTGTTCATGCGGAGTACGATCACGTTAAACATGTGGGTCCGAAAGTCCTTCCGAGAGGTTGGTGGTAGGGGAAGGAGGGTACGGTCCCTGTGGATGCCTCCCCCACTGGGTTCCGGTCTAAACTGGGTGGCACTTCCCGACCGTCCAAACAGTTACCTTACACCTTTCTGGTAGGTCGAACGGTCTGGGTTTCAACAACAACACCATGCATGTGCACAAATGTCCACTGCTCACCATAGAAATGTTCAATTTGTGATGCCAACCCCCAACTAGAGAATGCAGCCCTTAGACAGTGGAATTGAAACTCTTAATTTTTATGCTTTTGTTTGAACATTCACAAAATTCAGAAATAAAGAATAAATAAAAAAAAAACATTATTAGAATGCGAAGATATACACATTTTTGCTAAATTACAGAATTAAGCTAATCTTCCATTTTTGAATACGGCTAAATAAGAATCAAATTACCTAAAGCATGCATACTTAAAAATTCTTCTAATGTAATAAAAGAAAATGTCTGCATGAGTGTGTTTGTGGAATCTGTAGCAAGAAATCTAAGAGTCCTGTGGTCATGAAATTCGGTACATGGGTACCTCAGGACAGAAATGTAGCCTAAGCGATGTTGTCTTTTTTTTTTAATTTGAATTACTTTTTCAGTTATTTTAAGTAAGAATTTTTACACAATCCCTTAGCGACTAAAAATATTATCACAGAGTTTACATCTTGACATCACCAGAAGGATCAAAGATCATTCTTCCCAATGATGTTTGAACCAAATCTGTGGAACAATTCCTTCATATTAATTTTTTTTTTAAATATATCAAATTTGCAATACTTCTATTGCTGCATCTAAAAAAGGTAACAGTACAATTCCATAGTTTTACAAAAAGTTCCGTGCAGTTATTCAGATTCTAACTCTCTTTTTTTTTCATAAGTAAGTTTAATTTTGGTGATTTATTAAGGGAGTGAACTGTTAACATTCTTAATTCTATTTTCTCCCCTTCGGTTGCTTACAGTATTGATGTGTAGATTTTTCAACCTATTGACTCTGCATTCCCATCAGATGGGTTTAAGTAACACCTATAGATGATCATTTCTGCATTTCTGTTAAATACGTTATGAAAGGTAAAAATATGAATTTCTGTGTTCGTAAGAGTAAGGATAGAATTTTTTGTTTTGGATGTGGTCGTATCGTTGCTCCAGTATACACAGATTGTATACAATTTTCACTATTATTTATATAAATAAAATTTAATTATTTTGTTATTTTTTTAGATTAATAAATTCAATTTATACCTGCTTTAACTCCTGGAGATTACTGGGTACATTTTCTAATACATAATGAATGAATATGTGTACCTATGTGTCTGATAGGGAAAATCTAAGCATTGTATGGCCATGAAATTCTGCACATAGATACTTCAGGACCTGGGACAATGTGCCTCTGCAAGTTTTTTTTTAAAGTTAGAATTACTTTTGTAGTTATTTTATGTTTTAGCATGATTTTGAGCAATTTTCACACAAATTAGCTCCTTAGCAATCAAAAAGATTGTCACATGGTTTCCATTTTAGCAACATCAGAAAAATCGAAGAATTCTCTTTCAAACAAATTTTGAATTTGTACAATCAATAAATTCTCAAAATACTTTTCATGTTTTGAAGAAGTCCCTAAATTGTAATATAAAAATATTGATTAGCAATCCAATTTTTATAATTTAACTGCAGCTCCTTTAAATATAACACACTACTCCAAAACCCGGTCGTCCAACCAGCTACTCAAATCCTCGGATGAGTCGGACGGCCTGGGTCTTCCACACTACTCCAAAACAAAAACAAAAATTTCCTGTAGTCATCCGTTCATTAATTATAACTTTTATATGTATAAATGTATCACTAATTTTTAATAAACTTTAGACTTCGCAGAGAATCAAGTGGGAAAATCTCTTTGTGCAAATATATAAATGCTAGTAGACTGGATTTGGAATGTGATGACTTCTTTACTTGTAATTCAACAGGAAACACCAGGTGTTCGGCAGATGGTGTAACTCACATTATCAGACACAGCCCCTGAAGAAGTTCTTTAAGGACTGTTTTTCCTGAACATGATAAGAAACATATAATATCCTGTGGGATTTTTTTTTTTATTACACGTATTTTGATTTAGTAAATGTGTTATTGGTTTTTAAAAAGTTTAACATACACACACCCATATGAATATACCCCACACAGAAGTGTATTCAAATGTGGGGTGTTAATATATTTAGGGCATATCGAAATATATTTAGGGCGTATTATGCTCACAAAGAGGGCAAAAGGCATATAAAAGGCATGAATTATATTAGGGAGCACTGGTCGATGTGCACAGCACCAGGATCAAGGTGTATTACACGACCACACAGTAAGCTAAGAAGTGTTCATAATAAGTGGGAGATATCCAAGCCTCAAAATGTATACAAGTGTGTGACATCACGGAATACAAAGTACAGGACTTGCATCACCATTGTTACCAATTGGCATGGAAAGTTGAGATTATGTAAATGAACACTGGAACCACCCAAAAAGTTACCGAGGAATGTTTTGAATTAAGATTGTTCAAAAATACCATCTACCACAAAGTTACCCCATTACTTCCAACAAAAAATCTTTTAAGTTGCAACAGTTTTTTTGCAGTAGATATCCTTAACATAGCAACTCACTACACCCTACATAAACATGCTTTTGCCCACTAAGAAAGTGTTTACAATCCAAGTACAACTGTTGCATGAGCAGTCTTCAAGTTAGTACACCTGCCATGCCCTCTGTCCGAGCTTAATATGCCTAAAATAATTGCCTAAGTATGATTCTGCCCACTGAGAGGCGTTTCAAAAAGGAACAATAACTCAAGATCAAAAATCATAATAGTGAACATGCAAGCAGGGCCAGTTAAAGTTAAATTGAGAAATAACTATTCCAATGAAAATTGAATATTAACCAGATCAATAGGGGATGAGATAGAAAAACAGCTTAGAGGGGGGGGGGGTTAGGTTATAGAAAAATGAGTCTCAAAATATCACTATGTTCCGAGATTGCCTAACTTTCAAGATGTTGCAATACTGAATGTTACACATTTGTCATATAAACTAGATTTCTCACCAACTTATTCCAGCCTCTATTATATCTAGACACTGTCATGGTTGTCTGCTAAAACACATTCGAATCAAATTGTTGAAAAAAATTGACAGCTTTTGCTACTTATTTTGATACATAATTTTGCATGCTTTATTTAGTATTACAGTTTGAACTTCCAGCCTTTAGTAATACTAAACAAACTTCTTTTCACAGTAACATCTTATACTTATTTCACATTGGTATATATATATATATATATATATATATATATATATATATAAATATTTTCAGAGACTTTAGCTAAAATGCTAAAGATTTCTTTTTGTCCGTTTAAAATCTGGATTGCAACATTAATTGCAAGGATTGACGTCATTGTTTAGGATTTACACACATCTGTTCTATAAAATTCATAAAAATATTCTTAAACATTAAAAAGTATATATCAAAATACAGAAAATACATGCAGCAAAAGTAATAATTAACTAACCTTTCTAGGTTTAAGATTTTCTTCTTTACTTAAAATAAGTTCTAAAACTTGGTTAGGAATATCCAGAGCAGCCAATTTAGTCTTTAAATAAAAGTAAAAAATAAATACATTTCAGCAAATAAAGTAAGTTTATTTATGATAAATAAAGAGCTCAAAAGCAAATAATTTTAACAACATCTTAAAACAGTTTTCAATTAGATATGTTAAATTAGTGATTAACCAGAAAGATCAATCATGCATAAAGCATTGATTATGAAACACTTTCCAACTTCAAAGCAATTTTATTTAAACATCTCTAAAGTGCGATACATTCCTAGGTAATATTTTAAAAATTATCACAGTACTACAGTAATTTATTATATTTGAAAACAACTTCATCAAAAAAAATGAACATCATTCAAATGACGGCATTGAAATATAAATTGCCTAGTTTAAACATCTCTAAAATACGATACTTTCCTTGGTAATATTTTTTAAATGATCATAATACTATAATAATTTATTAGATTTGAAAACTTCATCGAAAAAACTGAAATTTAATCAAATGACATCATCGAAATATAACACGCCTGGCTCTCTATAAAAGCAGCATTTCATTCATAAACATTTTTCCATTAATTTCATTCATCACAATACTATAATAATTTATTTTATTTAAAAACTTAAGACCATGGAAGTACAGGTAATTAAACTCTATGCTTAAAACTTTATCGAAAAGATCGTCCTCCTCTCTGTAAAATCAATGAATATTTCATTCATATCAGCTATATTGCAGAATCCATGGGATAAATAATTTTACGTTAAAGAAATGCAGCAATTCTTATACAACTCATTCTACATATTTTGCTGTTTACATTTTCCATAAGTGAAAAGTGGGCTTCATTGTAGAAATAATCAAATTTGGATGATCATTTAAACTCAAATATATTGTAATTGAGTTGTTTTAGTATGTAGATGAACAGAATTTAAGCAAAAATGAAGTGGTTTTAGGACGGATGCAACACTCAATATGAATTAAAAAGAACTTTAAAAATTACGATTTTGACACAAGATAGCTGCCATATTTTATTTTGAAGTGGGTCAATTGATCTCTTCGTATAATGGTCACGTGATCGCTTCATATAAAAGTGTAAATATTATTTTAATTTTTATTTAAAAAACTACTGAATATATTTTACTGAAATTTTTTTTACATATTTTATGGGATAATTTGAATATTTCATAAAACTTTCGAAGCAATTTGTGAATTTCAAATCCGCTTAAAAAATGTTTGAAAAATTAGGTCCCATAGGGTTCAATGTATTTCATTTTTTCAACCCGGGTTCAATCCAAAACTAATTGGGTGATATTCTCCATTTATATTCCCATAGGTCCCACAGACAGTCTGAACAACATACTAAAATTTCATTTTGATACAGTCATTTTTACGGCAGTTATCATGCTAACAGACAGCCAGCCAGACAAACAGACAGAATGAACAAAGTCATAAACACTTTTCAACTTTGTTGTAATGTGTTAAAAAAAGGGGCTCTAGGGAACAAAAACTTCTAAATAGGCTTTGTAAGTGTTCCAAACATTAAAATATGCATGTGCCCAGGTGTCCCATTACGTACTTATAAGAACAAAATTTAGATTTTCAAATGGTTACTTTTTCTTAACTTATACATAATGTCTATATCTCTCATAATGTCTATATCTCTCATATGAAAAAAAAAGTTGCTTATGCTGACACCGACATTTTGACAAATTTCTCATTTCACAAGTTTCGCTACTTTACCACAAAAAATGTAGCATACAAAATATAAAATTTGGTACACTTTTGAAGAAATGTTTCGAGGAACACGCTAAAATAAACCACTTTTCGATAACTTTAGTTTCATGTCAAAATAAATAGAGCTGCAAGTTCGCGTCCTGGACAGACTAACAATAGCAAGACCACGAATTTTTACAGGCATGTACCTACAAAGTTGAATTTTTGCAGGACAGAGCATTTTTTTTTTAAATTTTGATGTAGTTTATGAATTATTCTACTTGTTACGCACTTCTGAAGTGAAAACATCCCAAGCGTTTCTGTCTTGTACCACAAAGCATACGAAATTAACTGGAGTGTGGCTCTACTCGACTTTTTCATACCACAATTTATAATTAGTCACATTTTTTAATTTAAAAAAAAAAAAATTCAAAAATAGGTATCATGGGTCCAAATGATTACAGTTATACCATGTTGTTGTTGAAACCCAGACCGTCCGACCTACCAGAAAGGTGTAAGGTAACTGTTTGGACGGTCGGGAAGTGCCACCCAATTCAGACCGGAACCCAGTGGGGGAGGCATCCACAGGGACCGTACCCTCCTTCCCCTACCACCAACCTCTCGGAAGGACTTTCGGACCCACATGTTTAATGTGATCGTACTCCGTATGAACACGGCGGCAGTTTTGGCAGTGGCTGGAATCGAACCCGGGCCTACTGAGTGCAACTCCAGCGCGCTAACCAATGGGCTACCCCGCCCCCACAGTTATACCATGTGTCACCCTTCACATTAATGGGCTTGAAAATATTCAATTGATACTATACTTAGCAATGTGATACAATTATAGTAGTGTTTTGCTCTTACCGCTTATCCCATTTGTTATGTCAAAAAAAATTATTAACAAATTTGCATCAAAAGCTATTAAAAAGAATTTACAAAGACATGTACAGAGTGCATGGAGGGGATTGTATGAGTCATGCACAAGTTTATGAGTGGTATAAATGTTTAAAAGATAGCCATAACACTGTTGAAACTGATAAATGCTTTAAAAAGCCTGAAATCAATAAAACTGAAAAAAAGAAAAATTAAGTTGCACACACAAAACTGTGTAGGGAAATCAAAGCATCATGATTTGTAAGTTATCTGAAGACTAAGCTACACCAAAACGGTATGTTCGTTTGCCATCAGGTTGGCTACAGGATCTCCGATAAAAAATTGATATTTCCCTGATTTCCAGATAATACCTTCAAAATTTCCCTGTTATGTATCACTATCTACTTTTACTGAATATCAGGTTGAGAAGCATAAAGAAAAGTCTAATAAAATTGAAAGTGATAATGAAAAATAAATAATTAAAAGATTAGTTTAGGTCAAGTTTAGTCAAATTCTTATGAGTGATTTGGGTGTGATAAGAATTTCAGTCAAATGTATTCCGAAACTGCTCATTACTAAACAGAAACAGATTTATGTTGCAACTGCTAGTATCTTACTTAAGTACTTCAAATATATGAAAGTGTTTGAAAAACTATCATAACTGGCAATGGGTTTATAGGTGCTGCACCAAAACTAAGACTTAAATAAGGCTGGTGGAAGACCCCACACTCTCAGCTTCTAAGCACCACATTTTACATGTCTGTTTGCCATCAGGGTGGCTACAGGATTTCCGATAAAAAATTCCCTGATATTTCTCTGATTTCCAGATAATATTTTCAAAAATTCCTTAATATGTATCACTATCTACTTTTGCTGATTATCAGTTTGAGAAGCATAAAAAGAGTCTAATAAAATTGAAAATGATAATTAAAAATAAATAATTAAAATTAATTACTTTCAGCATTAAAAAGTATAATAATTAAAGTATAGTATTTATGCAACAGTTATATAAGAACAGTATTATTACAAGAATATTAATCTTTCAAGCATTAAAATTCTAGATAAATCATAAAACTTAGCTATAAACTTAGCCGTGTTCTGTAAAATCTAGTCAAGAATTCATGCAGTTAAATATCACTTATTGCAATAAAATTATATATAAATAGAAACGATATCTTTTTTATCTGCTTTTCCTGTCATATAAAATATCTTAACTTTCAAAGCAATTAAGATGAGAGAGATCACTGAGAAACGTTAGACTTTTAAAATCCTTTTCTTTTTATTGAGGTGTCCAACAGGCTGTCTCCTGTCACATGAAACACAAATAAGGAATTCTACACATGTGTATTGTCATGAGTCGGAAGAAAGCTGTAATTACCTTAAAAATACCAATTTCCCTGATTTTACAGCTTTTTTTTAAGGAATTCCCTGATATTTTCAGAATGGTGATATTCCCTGATGTTTCCCTCATTTCCAGGTTCTGAAGCCACCCTATGCAATCTCATTTGCCAGATCATGCTCCCTACAATTTCTTTCCCAAAAATCCAATCTGACCTAAAAAAAATAAATAAATATTCAGAGACAATTACGAGATAAAACATAATGTGGTGAAGCAGCTGGTTGCTATCTCAAAAGATGACTTCAAAACTTGTTTCAAGCAGAGGAAACAGTTCTGGGCTATGTAGTTTCGGAAGACTACTTTGAAGGGGATTAATTAACAAATGTGTAAGTTTTGTTCTTTAAATAAATCCAATCCTGATATTTTTTTAATCACACCTGGTATGTATGTCTCAACAAATATCTTGAACTAATTTTTCTGTTACATCCAAAATTATCCCTTTTATTTATAAATGTGAATTTGAAATAGAGCATGAAGCACAAAAATTGAAGCTTCTCACTATCCTAAGTACTGCAAAACATTAAAATATTTGATAAACTTTTCAAAACAGTACTTACATTTTCATCTTTAAGGGACTCGGGCCATCCTACCCAATGCTGGAATCTCACAGGAATGTTTGTTACATCTCGTAATCCTGACTTCACCTTTTGTAAAATTGAAAATTAACAAATATTATATTTTAAACCCAATCAAACACAAAACAGAACTTCAGAAAATAAAACAACACTTAAAAGAACCTAATAAATCTTGAAATAACACAAATGTGCAGAAAAAGTTTACAAATTATAACTTTTTCAAAGTTCTTTATAATGTTCCCTCCAATTTTTCTAAATCCACATAGAACTTTTTATAAGCCCAAACCCCAAAACTGCAATTTGGGGCTTTTGGCAAATTTGTTGACCAAAAACCTTTATTTATACACATGTGCAAAATCCACATAAACATTATATTGATATTCAATCTATTATAAGATTATATTTAATCTATATATAATTGATATTTAAACTATATATTGATATTAAATAAATTAAAAATTTAATTAAAACATAAAATTTGTGAGTGAGTTGGCATTGAATCCAAAACGATTATAGAATGTGTTTTCTCTTTTATACAGAACAGTTTGCATTGCTTTCACATTGGAATTTTAAGGTTGACATTTGTAGCATTCACAATTTTAACTCTTATAAAAAAAATTTAAAAATATGTACCTCTAAAACAGTTTGAGAACCAGGAAACTGCAAATCATATTCTTTGTTATTCGTAGTATCTATAATATGTAGTCTATACTTGGAAATGAGACGATCACTAAAACCAGGCCTAAAAGGAAAAAAATACTTTAGGAATCAAATAATTTTTATAAATTAAAACACAGCAAGCTTTTGCAAGAGCATTAGAAAAGGGCATAAACTGCAACAAACAATAATAGGATCGATCTTTTTGATCGAAAAGGGCATTTAATGACAGAATGGTAAGTAAAACTTCATAAGGTAGAGTATCACTTTAAGATATGGAGCCACTTAGAATTACTTCATGTTCAGGAACTATGTCATCATCAATACCACCACTTCATCATCAATACTATCACTCTATAACTGTTTCTTGGATTTTAATTTTATTTGGGGAAAATGAAAGTGCTATTTACCAGGGTTCCAAAAATCTATTGCCCGACATGTCTGGGACATACAAAAATTCCAACCAGGAATGTATTAATTTTTACCGCATGCCCAGCTGGGCATGTAGTAAAAAAAATTTCATTCAACACCGAATTTGGTCGGCTGGTAGTAAATAGCAATTAACCAACCTGAGCTACAAATGTTTTCCATTCAAAAGAAGGGTGAGAAAAGACAGAAGAGGATTAAAAAAAAAAAATTAATAGTGCATTACCCTCTCGGTACGATGGCGAGAAAATCAAGGTTGCAGCTGATAGAAGAACAGAGCGTGAAAGTCATGTCACTGACTGAAACAGAGGCCATCAGAGACTTAAGCTTCTGGCGCAGTGTCAAAGCAACTCTGTTATACTCTTTCTCTCTCATTCATTTGCGCTTGATTCATCATGCAGATTAGTCAGTGCAGTGCACAAATGTGTTATTAAGTAGATATGTAAGTAGTAGTGTATACTGTATTTTCTTGAATAAAGAAAATTAAACTATCATTTTCTCATTCGCTAAACTTTTTAAAATTTTTCGGCATGTCCCTTATTTTTGGAATGGTTTCAGCATTGCATATTTTAATTACTGTGGTGCCTTCAAAATCAATATTATTGTTATTATCCTTAGCTTTTACATATGCTTTTACCAGTTCACGATAACTGCAACAAAACTTGCCTATTAGCTTTTCCACAAAAATGCTGCATTTTAAATTCTCGCAGCAAAAATTGCCACGAAAACCATTAAATGTGGCATTTTTAATGTAGCTCACAGGATTTGTCATTGTGGCCATGACATATTTTGAACCCTACTATGCAATCATATTTTGTTTTCATTTCCATTCAATTGGCAAGTTTTCATTTCCATTCAATTGGCATGTTTTCATTTCCATTCGATTGGCATGTTTGCAGTTCTATTCAATTGACATGTTTGCAGTTCTATTCAATTGACATGTTTGCAGTTCCATTCAATTGGCATGTTTCCATTTCCATTCAATTGGCAGCACTGAAGTTTCAACAAAAAAGAACTTTTGGTAATCGATTTTACAAATGGAATTAATTCAGTTTCTAATTGCATGAATAGATGACAGCATATATAAAAAGTTAGGGATCATTATTAAATTGTCATTAAAAATTCATCTATGAACTTTTTTAAAATGTGAAATAACCAGTTTATTTTAAAAGCAAGATTGATTATTTATATAAAGTATTCATAACGAATATATTTTTATAACAATGCATAGTTTACTTTAGAACAATTTTGTTGCTGTGTTTATAAACACAAGCTGAGTTTTGCATGTTTAATTGTGCAAATAAAAAAAAGGTACACCATGCTCATCAATTAGTATTTTTTCCCACTTTTCCATTTCCATTATTTCAAATATTAAGTACAGAGGAATCTAGATAAAAACGCATAATCCCAACAAGACAGAATTCGTATGGTCATGTTTATTTTCATCAAGGCTAAACTCACTGCCATTCAGCAAACAATAATTAGGTTTTTATTTTGCACCATGTACCTGAGCAATATATATATATATATACAGAGTGTATATAAACTGATGGTCAGAAATGTATGGGGCTATAGAACTCATCAAAACAAACAACTTTCATAATACAATGTGGGGTCGGAAAGCAACAGGCGAGCTGCGAGAAGGTGCTTTCTCTGGAGTGGATGAAAACTGGAGAAAATGGCGAACACAGTAAATCCACATACTGCACATTCCAGATGCCACCAGCAAAGCTTCTCAGTGAATGTGTAGGCAAGGTTTATCCATGACCAATTAATTGGCCCATATCTGTTACCAGACCGCCTAGATGGACAGAAGTACCTCACCTTCCTCTAGCAGGTGCTGCCAGATTTACTATGTGTTGTACCAGCAAATCATCGAGTAATTAATTATGTGGTTCCACCACGACGGAGCACCAGCACATTACACCAGGATTGTGCGTAACTACCTGGACATTGCGATTTTGTTAAGTGACCTCCCAGATCTCCCGATCTGTCCTACCTGGATTTTTTTCCTCTGGGGACAGCTAAAAAGTGCTGTTATCAAATCACTAGAGGACCTTGTAGCCCGAATTAGTATCGCAGCTGCAGACGTTCGTGAAATGCTAGGCATCTTTCAAAGTGTACATGATTCACTCCATCGCTGCTGTGATGCCTGTCTCTCAGTTGGTGATAGTTCATTTGAGCATTTGTTCTAAACATTTTGTCAATAAATTTCCATTATTCATCTTCACTTAACTCCATTTTAACGTGACGTTTCATCCACTCCCAAAGAAAGCGCCCTTTCGTGGCTTGCCAGTTGCTTTCCGACCCCACATTGTATTGTGAAAGTTGTTTGTTTTGGTGAGTTCTATAACCCATACATATCTGACCATCAGTTTATATACACCCTGTATATTATATATATATATATATATATATATATATATATATATACATATATATATATATATGTATATATATATATGTATATATATATATGTATATATATATATATATATATACTGAGTTTATAGATATTATCTATCTACATCTTCAGAAACAAGCTTGTTTCGGTCATTTTGAACAGATACTAGGTGCTGAAGAAAAATCTGTTCAAAATGATTACCTTTTTAAGCCTAGTACTTTTCCATGTGTTTGGCTTTAATACTTGGTTATTTTCTGTTTTTCAATTTTCGAAATCTCACCATTGACATTTAAGTACATTATATATAGCTTGATGACTGGATATATGCATTTTATTTTCTTTTCGATTGATGAATCTCTATTATTTATATATTTATACATAGCTATCCAATATTTTAAATTATGGTTATTTAAGTTATAAATTATCTCTAATCTATCATTGGAATTTCATATCATATTTTTATTTGCTATCGGTAACCAATGGCTATTTCCTCAACCGTTAGTCACAGAGATATACTTCCAATTGCAAAAATGTTTTAAATTTTAAAATCCATTATCTTAGAAACAGTTTAAATCAATAAATGCATTTCTGAAAGAAATATGAAATATAAACTTTTATAGGGTCCCCCGGTCCTACAAATTATATTTAGGAAAATCATCCTCATACAATTTCATGCAAAATAAAAAAAAAATCATCCTTTTACAACCAAAATTCAGATTTATGAAGAATTAAACTTTATGACTTCGCTTTTCCACTTATAAAAATGTCCAGTTTTAGGCAACCTTTAAGGGACCATACAAATATTGAAATTTCCTTATGTCATTTAACACAAGTTGTATTTTCTTTTTACTTCTATTGTCAGTACAAGCTGTATTTTTGATATTTTGTGTTACAAATAATTATAACTTGAATATTGTTTAGAGTAATGTATATTGCTGCGAAAAATAATGAAATTAGTGAAATATTTGTCTCTCCAATTATTTTGTGTATAACCCCCATTTCTCAGCACAAAAAGTGTTCCAACTTTAAGCAGCTATAAGTCGCTGAATTTTGGTCGTAAAAGGATGATTTGTTGTTTTATTATTATTATTTTGCATGAAATTGTATGAGGATGATTTTCCTAAATATAACTGGTAGTACCGGGGGACCGTATAAAATTTTTTATATTTCGTATTTCTTTCAGAAATGCATTTATTGATTATTTAAACTGTTTCTAAGATAATACATTTTAAAATTTAAAACATTTATGCAATTGGAAGTATATCTCTGTGACTAATGGTTGAGAAAATAGCCATTGGTCACTGATGGCACCCTGTGTGTATGTATATATGTATATACAGGGCCCGCGCTAGGAATTTCAAACTGTTAGCCAACAAATTAGCCAGATTGAAAAATCATTAGCCAAATTACATGATTATTAGTCAAAGTTATCGTCGCCATCGGTGAAAAAATTTCTACTTTTAAGCCATAATGCAGCTAATAATATTAATTTCATTCTAAACAAGATAAAAAGATAGGTAGATTTCATTCTTTTAATCATTAAACAGGCTATTAGTAAATTAAACTTGTGGCTATTAGTAAATTAAACTTGTATTTACCAATGAAAGATTACAATGAGTTACAAAAATGACAAATTTATTTTATAATTCACATAGTTTCATTATCATATAAACCAGGCAAGCGTCGAATTTTTGTACTATACACCAATTTTCAAAAGCTGCCTTAAAGTTAAAATCTTTCATATCTGGCCCTTCACTATTTATAAGAATCAAGTCACTGAGATTTTTTACTCTGATGTTACTACTTAATGAAACTGATGTTCTGTTTACTAAAGCCTCTTTTAACAATGGTTGTTGTCATAGGACATGTGAAACCAATTCTTGTTACATCCATAATATTTTGATATGCAGTATTATCATTATATTTCTTTTAAATTAGGCACCAAAACTATCTAAGGGATAAATTTTTATGTCGGTTTTAAAATTCAGGCAGGCATAAGGATCGTACAAAAACCACAAAGATGATGATGAAGATGAAACGAAAATAAGCCAGACAGGCTTAAAAATTCGTAACAAAAAGATAAACTACGATTCAACTTATGACAAAAACAGCAAACCGCAAATTGGCATCTGTGATAACAATCAGCAGTGACCTTTTTTCAGTTGGTTTTAACTAAAATTAAATGTTTTTTTTGTTTACCGTATATACTCGCGTAAGTGGAGAAATTTGTGACAAAAAAAAAAAAAAAAAAAAAAACGCTTCAAAGTGTGTGTATGTGGGGGGGGGGGGGATCGATTTATATGCGGAGTCTAAAAAAAAAAATCGTAAGTCTAAAAGTTATTTTTTCCCGCAAGATGATCCTAAAATGATGCGGTAGTAATTACGCAATCGCACACTCCTAATTTCTCTGCCCTCTAGATGCTCCGGACTACCATTGTTTACGCGTCATCAAAAAATATACATACATTTTCGTTCGATGTTTATCACTTGTTTCTCTGATTACGGCTGATCGTTTTCGACAAAAAATGGCTCTTTTCAGAAATAATTCTGTAACACGGATTGTTTAAAACTATAATGCAGGATTTTAAGTTGAAAGTGTTTTTTTGTTTTGTTTATTGGAGAGTATCTAATAACTGTATTGGGGGTTAACGGTTGTGCGATTCAGGGTTAACGAAAAAAATCGGCTCACATAACGGACGGAATCCAGATAATGTTTTGATTGCCACGGTGGGTCAAGGACGCTTGAGAGACAGGAATGCGCTGTCTGATGTCCGTTTTGAGGAGCAGCATGCTGGGAATTAAAGAATACTTGGAGCTTGTCACACGAGAACGAGCGCCCCCAAAACAGACGGGAGACAACGCTCGTATGTCATAGGCCTACTTGTCTGGAATCCGACTTTTATTCCAAATTAAATCGGACTTTTATTCCATATTACTTCCCAAAAAAATATTTACGAAATTTTCACAGTTTCCAAAAAATCATTCGCCATTTTTTTCGCCAAAGTATTTTTTTTATCGCCAGTTTTGCGATCTTTTCGCATTTGGCGCATAGGCGAATGGCTAGCGCGGACCCTGTGTATATATATATATATATATATACACATATGTGTATATATATATACACATATAAACACACATATATATATATATATATATATCAAGCTCTATTTAGATATAAAGTTTTATAGTGATACATCCATTTCTTACACTTTACATATATACACTTAACATACACACAGACATTATTATAAGTGAACTAGCTCTAAATACAATGTTGAAATCTTATATTTAAAAATTTTAGAAAACAGCATTTCCTTTTTACTTTAAGAAAACAAAATTTCTAAAATCCTCTTCCAACCTAAAAATAATATTAAAAGGACAGAAAATTCAGCTGGTATAAAAGGTTGAATATTTGAAAACTAATGCTGAGAGTGAAAAGTAATCAATAAAATAATACTTACGTGTCTGTTGAGTTAGGAGTAATGTTAACATGATCTGGAGCTAGTAGAATCAGGTTGGTTCGTTGAGGTAGTTGTAGAGATGACAAAACTGTCTGAAATATACAAATCATACATACGCATGCATATTTTTTATTTTATCACATTTTAATGTGCTTTTAACATTTATCTTATATAAACCTTAAAGAAAACTTTTAATTTTAGAATTTTCTTTAAAGTACAGTTCTTACTCATACACTCTTCATACAGCCTATATTTTAAATCTTTATACCCAATTTTAAATCTTTGTTACCCATGTTGAAAACACCTGCAGGGACAGCAGCTAAATTATCCAAAAAATAGTAAGGAAAATAATAGGAGGGCCAAACCTAAAATATATGAAAAAAAACAGGAAAAAAGAGCTACAAAACCTACAAAATAGAGAAAATTAAGAATATAAAAAAGTCTGAAATGCTAGGACCCATCAAGAATTTAAAACTAAGCCTATATATAAAAGAAAAACTAGGTTGCTATACCTACAAACCTTACATGAAAACCAACAAATTTTAATAACATTTTTAAAAGGAAAAATAAGCTACAAAAAGTTGAAGTTAAAAAAAAAGGAATTTTTTTTTTTTCATATTTTGTGTATAAGAATAAATAAGTGCTCACAAAACTTTTATTAACTCATCCTTACTTTTTTCTTTTATTGCTTAATACGTTGTGAATATATATATATATATATATATATATAATAAAAATACAGATAAGGAAGCTAATATTTAGAACTTGAAAATTGTTATACCCTAGTTCAATAACATTAAATGATATCCATCAAAGAGGATTTGAAATATAATATCTAAAAAAAAGGAAAACAATAATACCAGAGAATTAAAATTGATCATCATTTTAAACTAAAAGGTGATATAATTAATTAAACATGGGAATAAATTAACAGTTTACAAGAGTGATACATACAATCTAAGCACATGTGTCAAAGGAATGGTAACTGCTGAAGACCCGAAATATTAAAATGACAAAATTTAATGAAGAAAATATGTAAATTGAAGAGATGAAATTGGATAGAACCTCTGTACATGCTACTTATCACAGATCTTTACATCCACAGTAAAGATGCAGATTCACAGTGACCAGGTAGCCATCGGCGACTAAGTTGACAGTCATGGTGACTAAAAGCATTGCAGTAAGTCACCATTTATGGTGACCAAAATTTCTCTGGAATCCTTTCTATCCCACAACACTGGTGGCTGATAAATCTGTACTGCCTCACAGACTGTGAACCGAATTCGTAGCTATGCACGAATCACAGGCCAAATCCATAGCTAAGCATGAATTACGGGCCAAATCCGTAGCTATGCATGAATTACAATCAATTCCGATTCTGCCACACTGAGGAGACAGGGCTGGCAGCTCCACGCTGGTAAACTAATTCAAATTGTCTTATTAGCTGATGTTTTAATGGCATACTAAGAGAGAGAACATACATTAACTGTTATAATAACCTTGCTCTTTTCAAGTCGCATCATTCGGATGGCATAGTCACGTACTATGTACTTCTAAATTAGTGAAAACTCTAAACCTGTGTGATCCCGTGTATGCCTGTCACAAATTCAATCAAATCATTTTTTTCTTTTTTTTTACTGGGTTCTTCTATGGATACGAAATTTTCCACTTTTCTGTTTTCCAAGTACTTCCACGCTTTTTTTAATCCAGAAATTTTCTTCTTTCCATGGTTGAAAACCCTTTCCCCTGTTCATAGGATATCTACAGATCACAAAAATCCTGATAAGTCATGAAATCGATCATGAATGTCCCCCAAAATATCGCAAAATTGGAACACAGCCACGAGTTTTGAGATCAAAATTTCCCCTTTCTTACATATGAAATCTGTTTTTCAGCGACTGTGAAAATCGGCACTCTGAAGCGGCAATTCTCATTGTGTCTGGAGAGAAAAGAACAATGATTATCTTTTCACCACTTTTACAATCTGTTTGCCTGGACAACAATTTTTATAATTATTTCGTTTTATATACAAAAAAAAATTTTTTTTCAGACGTATTATTAATAAAATGAAGGGTTATTTTGAATACATATTTTTATTTATAAACATCATGAAAAACTGCATTTGTCCGCAATCCTCGGCATATGTTTGCATAGACTATAATTTTTTAAATTAATTCAAATTTTATACAGAATTTTTTTTTTTTTTTTTTCAAATGTATTATTAATGAAATGAGGAAATATTTGCAGCAGAATCGAGGGAAACAGCATTTGTATGTGAGTTTTACATGTTAATGTATGAATAAAATTTTACTAATTGGAACTTAGGTGACAGAGGGACCATATAAAAAGTTAGATTTCTTATATTTTAGAAAAATACATTTTTCGATTTATGACTGTTATACACAGGCATGAGATTGCAGAAAAATCAAACAAGAAAGATTAACAATGCATAAAGCATTGATTATGAAACATGTTCCAACTAAAATGCAATTTTATTTAAACATGTCTAAAATCAGATACATTCAGCAGTGATATTTTTTAAATTATCACAGCACTACAATAATTTATTTTAATTGGAAACTTCATCAAAAGAGGCAATGCTATAAAATAATCTGCTTTTCTATGTAAAATCAATGAAAATTTCATTCGTATCACTTATATTTCAAACTCCAGAGCTAAATAATTTTGCATTAAAAAATTCAGCAACTCTTATACAACTCATCTTACGCTTGATTTTGTTGATGACATTCTGCATAATTTAAATTAGGCTTCGTTGTAGAAATAATTGAAGTTTAGTGATCATTTAAAATCAAAAATATTGTAATTACGTAGGCACAAAATTTAGATACACAGATAATATGCAAAAATAAAGCGGTTTTAGGATGGATACAACACTAAATATAATTATAAGCATTCCTTAAAAATCGCTATTTTCACTAAGCAAAAAAAAATGAAAATGGATGCCACATTTTATTTTGCAATGAGTCACGTGATCTTTTCATAATATGGGTGTAATTATTATTTCAAATTTTATTTATAGAACTACTTAACAATATTTTGATGAATTTTTTTTACGCATTTTATATGATAATTTGAATATTTTCTAAATTTTTGAAATCAATTTGTGAATTTTAACTGCGCTTAAAATATGTTTGAAAAATTAGGTCCCATAGGGTTCAATGTATTTCATTTTTTACTTTCCTTGCAATACATCGTAATGTATAGGGAAAGTATTGGAATCATACCGAAAATTGCAACTCAAGTTCTTGATGGATCACACGTTTTGAGACTTATTTAAAAAGAAAAACTATTTTTAGTATAATGTCTGTGTCAGTGTTCGAAATTAGAAGTCGTTAGTCATAATTTGCGACTAGAAATTTCATTTTCTAGTTGTTCCAATTTTCTATTTATTTTCTCTTGGGTTTTTTTATCAGTTTATTTTAAATTTTAAGAAAATTTAAAACAATTTTTAATACAAAAATCTGAATTATTCTTCGTTTATATCTTTAACAAAAATGGACATTTAAAAAATAGTTGTTATTGTTAAGAGATGTAAAAATGGCAACTAGCCGTGCCTATTTGGCACCTAGATTCAAAACTATAGGTGTCAAATGATGCCTAGTTCAAATTTTTAATTTCTAACACTGGTCTGTGTGTGTGTCTGTCTGTGCAATGTAATGTATATAGCCACTCTAACTGAAAAACTAAATGACCAAATAACATAAAATTTGGTAGGTAAGTCACTTGTGGGTGACCCTGGTGCTGATTAGATTTTGGTACGATTCCAGATAAAAGAATCTGCCGCTTTTTACAAAATGGCCCACAAAAATTGCCTGTATCTACTCTAGCTGACAAACTAATAGACCAAATTACACAAAATTTAGTAGGTAAGTCCCTTGTAGGTTAACCTAGTGCTGATTAGAATTTAGTGTGATTCAGAAAAAAGAATCTGCCTTGTTTTTACGAAATGACCCGCAAAAATTGCTAAATCTAAAAAAAAAAAGACTATGTATGCTCAAATATATCAATTAAATGCTTATTTTATACATAATTTTTGATGACGAAAAAAATAAGACCAACCCCATTATTCTACGACTAGCTGTGCTTGAGATAGTTTTTCTGCATTTTCGCTATGCCACCTATAAAAATAAGGCCAGTTACTAAATAAAAACGAAAATTGAATTAAAAGTGCAAATTCAATGCAATTTAAAATAATTACGGCTGTTATTTTATGTAATTAAACTCGATTTAATAAATTATTGAAGAAATAAAGAGAACATAAATATGAGTCTGCAGGGAACATCATGCACTGCCCATAACAGATTTTTCAAACTAATTGGGTGATATTATTCATTTACATTCCCATATGTCCCACAGACTGTATCAACAACATACTAAAATTTCATTTTGATAAAATCTTCTTTGCAGCAGTTATCGTGCAAATGGACAGACAGTCAGAATGAACAGAATCAAACACTTTACAATGTTGGAAAGCGTTAAAAAGAGAAAATTTTGAATTCACGTAAAAAAGTATGTGATAAACACTTGTTTATTTTATTTTATTCATTGTAAAATGGAATTAAAAATATATCCTCTCTATGGGGTGTTGAAGATCCAGACTACTCGACTGGTCAGAGGGCTTGCAGCAGCTGTTTGAGGGGCCAGGACTCTATCTGTTGTAAGACCCACACAGTTCGACTCATCCGAAGGCTTGAGCAGCAAATTGAATGGCCGGTCTCTGTTGTGTGTTGAAGGCCCAGACCACACGACCAACCCTAAGGCTTATGGTAACTAACTGTGTGGCCGATCGCTGTTGTGTGTTGAAAACCCAGACCGTCCGACTCATCTTGTGGACTTGAGCAACTATTTGGATGGCCGGGAACTCGCTGTTGTGTGTGTGATAATTAAATCTATTACATTAGAAACATCCAACTTTAAATACATATTTTATGAAAGTTGAATTTTTCTATCATACAAAATTGAAATATCCCATCTTCAGCAATTCTATAAATACCAAGAAGACAAGTTACAAACAATAAGATTTCTATACGACTGATCTGATACTTCTACATTGTAATACTATTGCAAAATAGCCCTTCATTTCATTAATATGTTTAAAAAACAACTTTTTTGTAAACAACTTGTAAGAATTATAAAAATGCTAGTTGATGCAAACAGATTGCATAGTTTGAAAATATTTTTATAATTAAATGAGATACACCGAAAATCCCATGCAAATATCGTTATTCATTATACTGCTGCAAATAGCTTTTCATTTATTAATAATGTTTGAAAATATAACTTTTTTGTATACAACTCATAATTATAAAAATTTATAGTTTTATACTATGCTTAGTGTAATTTTGTACTTGATATCTTAGTGCCATGAAAATAAAAGGAGTTATAGATAATCACCAATCTTAGAAGATGACTCCACTTTAAATTAATAATAAGTTAAAATTTAAAATGGGAAATTTTAATTTGCTTCAAAGTTAACTACTTCATGATACAAATGTACATTTTATAAAATATACAAATTTCCAAAGGGCAATAACATAGAGAAAATTTTATTCTCCCCCCCCCCCCTCCAGCCTTTAGAAAATTAATTATACTGTAAGGTATGTAAAGTGTTCCCACCTAATGAACATTAACAGGGAATAAGATTTGGAATAATTTCAGTGAGATGTTATTAAAAGTTCAGTGAGATGTTACTTTTTTCATTGACAATATATATATATATATATATAATAGTAATAATAAAAGTTTAAAAATCCAATGGAGGAATAGCTCAAAAAACCTTAACGAATCAAAAAACTTCAACTCAAAAAACCCCAATATTACAAAATGCCTTACAAATAAAAGTATCAAACAGAGAATCATCAATCAAGTGGAAAATAAAAATGCAAACCTCTAGTCATCAAGCTGAAGACAAACAAAAAACATCAATGGAAAGGAATCGATAAAATAATATCAAATAAAATCCAAGCATGAAAGCTTTACACATGAACAAACCCTAAGCCTAATAATAAATTGTTCATTTCGATAAAACTTTTTATCAAGTCTCAAGTATTTCCTAAAAATGAACACAAAATGCATGTTTCTGATATCAGTGATAGATTATATCTATAAACTTTGATAACTTACATAAAGATTGAAATATAATAGGAAACAAGAATACCTGAGAAAACACTGCATATGTCTAATCCATTGGAGCCTTGAATAAAGAGACCAATATTGCCAATCTCACAAAATAACAAGAAAGATCAATCATGCATAAAGCACTGATTATGAAACACTTTCCAACTTCAATGCAATTTCATTTAAACATCTCTAAAACGCGATACATTCCTCGGTAATATTTTAAAAATTATCACCATACTACATTAATTTATTATATTTGAAAACTTAAAAGTTCATTGAAAAAAATGAACTTCATTCAAATGACGTCAATTAAATATAAATCACCTGGCTCCTTGGTAATGTTTTTAACATTATCATAATACTACAATAATTTATTATATTTGAAAACTTCATCAAAAACAACTGAAATTTATTCAAATAACGTCATCGAAATATAACACGCCTGGCTCTCTCTATAAAAGCAGCATTTCATTCATAAACATTTTCCAATTCATTTCATTCATCACAATACTATAATAATTTATTTTACTTAAAAACTTAAGACCATGGAGGAACAAGTAATTAAACTCTATGCTTAAAACTTCATCAAAAAAAATCGTCCTTCTCTCTGTAAAATTAATGAATATTTCATTCATATCAGCTATGCAGACTCCATGAGCTAAATAATTTTGTGTTAAAGATATACAGCAATTCTTATACAACTCATTCTACATATTTTGCTGTTTATATTTTAGATAAGTGAAAAATAGGCTTCATTGTAGAAATAATCAAATTTAGATGATCATTTAAACTCAAATATATTGTAATTGCGTTGTTTTAGTATATAGATGCGCAGAATTTAAGTAAAAATAAAGCGGTTTTAGGACAGATACAACACTCAATATGAATTAAAAAAAACTTTAAAAATCACGATTTTGAGACAAGATGGATGCCATATTTCATTTTGAAGTGGGTCAAGTGATCTCTTCAAATAATGGTCACGTGATCGCTTCATATAAGGTGTAATTATTATATTTATTTTTATTTAAAAAACTACTAAATATATTTTGCTGAAGTTTTTTTTATATATTTTATGGTATAATTTGAATATTACCTAAAATTTTCGAAGCAATTTGTAAATTTTAAATCCACTTAAAATTTTTTTGAAAAATTAGGTCCAATAGGGTTCAATGTATTTCATTTTTTCAACCCGGGTTCAATCCAAAACTAATTGGATGATATCATTCATTTATATTATATTCCCATAGGTCCCACAGAACGTCTGAACAACATACTAAAATTTCATTTTGATTAAGTCAATTTACGGCAGTTATCGTGCTAACGGACGGACAGACAGACAGGCAGGCAGAATGAATAAAGTCAAACACTTTTCAACTTTGTTGTAAAGTGTTAAAAAGTGGAGAACTGCTATTGCCAATCGTGAGAAAGAAATAACAGTAATGCAAAAAGATGATAAAAGGTGATATTCAACATTAAGAACATGTAAATACATGGTAATGCATATTCAAGAGAAAGTGGATGCCAGGCTAAATATAAGATACTAAGGATAGAATTTAAGTATAATTTCCCCCATTCCAAACTTTTTAACTATATTATGTACTAAATAAGCAGGGTATTTATATAATTTGCTAGTAATTTTAAGTTTATTAATATGCATAGCATGAAATCTTTTATCAGATAATCTATAAATTCTAAAAAGCTGATTAAGTATAATATTTATAAGCAATTGAATCGAGTTATAGGAATTAAAATGTAATATTTTATTAATGTTAAAGTTAAAATAGTCTTTTTTATCATATAAATTAGTAACTATCCTATTAGTATGTTCAAGAATAAGATTTAAGTCAAAAAAATTTATGTTATTACTAATAGTGGCTTCATTAGGAATTAGTTCCAAATTATCCAGATAGAAATCTATATCTATGACACAGTTGTCCGTAAAGACCAAACAAATCAGATCATTAACATATCTGTAAATTTTATAATCTGTTGAAGTAAAAGATTTTTCATAATGATAAAGGTATAAATTAACTAATATACTGCTACTACAGCCACCTAGTGGAACCCATGAGACTTGTAAGTATAATTTATTGCCTTGAAATACATAATTATTGAAAAGAACAAAGTGAAGAAGTTTAGGAAATTTCATAAATATAGTATGAGTAGTATGATAAGTAGTATAAGCATTATATAGAGCTAAAATTACTACATAAAGATCAGAGATCTTAATATTATTAAAAAGATTTTTAAAATCAAAAGTTTGAAATCCGATTAGTTTATCAAGTGATGTTAATTTATTCGTTAATTCTTTACTACTATTTAGAATAAGGTAGTTATTGCTAGAAAAAAGTAAACTATCATTTATTACATTTAAATAATTTATTACTAATTATTTAATTATTTATTACATAGAAATAATTTACTCGTAGTAGTAAAGTATTATGACCACAAGTTACTGCTCTAAATTTAATAGGATTTTTATGAAATTTTGAAATAAGCACAATATATGGAAATTTCAAAAATTTATTATTAATATCTAAATCACTATATATATTGATAATTTTCAATTTGATACTATTAACGGAGTGTGAATCAAGTTTATTATTTTTTAAACAATCTAACAGATATTGTATATAGAATTTTTTACAGATAATAGCATAATTATTAGAGGCTTTATCAACATAAGTAATAACAAAAGATCTTTGTAAATCATTAATGGAATGTCTTAAATTATCAATATTATAAAAAGATCTAGATAATTTAATACTACAAATAGTATTTTTAATAAATTTTAAAAAATGAATGTTCACATATTAAATGCCTCTAAAGGCAGAGTGTATTTACAAGTAATTTATGAAATAAATATATTTATCAAGGTCAAGATTGATTGACTATAAAACCTGAATTTTGTACCAAATGACATAATGGTTCTTAACGTTTTGTCTTTAACTATTGCTAAGTCTCCTGTAACGATATGGCCAATATATATATATATATAAACAAAAAATCTCCAAGTATCAGAATTATATTTAATTATAATAAAATTATAAACTGGTAATGTAAGCTTTATTTTTATCTTGAACTGTAAAAAAAACATGTTAATATTTCTTAATATCTTGAAATATTTGAAGTAAAATGATTAGTTACATTTTATACACATAAAATACATGGAAAATCTGAGGTTTTCAACAGTGTAGTGGTATATCAATACATCCGTAGAAAATCACATATTATACGTAAAATGTAATTATGCATTCTACATGCCCAACCCTGTCTTAACAGTGACATTACAATTCAAAAAAATCTGATGAGGGCAGCACATGACTTTCCTTATATAATGTAATGAATTTACTACTTTTACAGTAAAAAAAAATAGGTTATTCTTATAGTAGATACTTATTTTCTTTCTAAGATGTTGAATATTTGTCAATTAGTCATCATTTTCATTGATTTAGTCATTTTTATCCATTTGGTGAAATTTTCGTTAATTTGGCAACATTTAAAAATGTCGCCAAGTTGTTGGCGACATTTTGCCGAATTTGTCGCCAAAATCACCAAGCATTATGGGCGGGGAAATAAGTTATTCTTATAGCAGATAAATGATTATTGACGTTAAAATACAAAAGAATTACTCAAAGTACCTTTTCACATGAATGGAACGAGCTAGATCCACGAGAATGATGTCACTCAATTTATCACATGATATTACATATGAAAAGTGTATTTCTTAACAGGAAATATTTTTTTTTAATTTATGGGATTTTTTGATACATTTATTTTAAAAATGTGCAATATCTCGAGAACGGTTCTTGGTAGCATTCAAAATTTTATGTCGTTTTCTAAGGAAAAATTACATAAAAAATGTCTATTTGTGTAATTTTATTAAAGGTTTTAATTTTTTGATGATTTTTTCAAAATTCCACTAGAAAATTTATGGGGGTTTTGCTCGAATCGGTCCATTCGTTCATCAGTTATAGTCTCCAGACTCACTAACACACATACACACACACACAGACATCACCTCAAAACATCTGATTTGTGTTCAGGGATGCTTGAAACGTGCACTCCTGTCAAAAACTCGAATTCGAATTTTCCACCCCGCCACAATACTTTTGTTATACATTCTATGTATATAAGGAAAGTAATATGAGGAATAGGGAAGAAAATAATTGTAATACTCTTTCAAAAACACTGGAAGATTGTTAATACACACTATGTACACAATAAATACAAATTAATAAACTTACATCATCTGCAATATGATTTTGTGTCCAACCACAGAGCTCTTGGCGACAAGGTGGAACTCCTAATTCTGCATGCAATGCACTTTTTATAGCAGCTGAAATAGAATACAAATAAAGTGGAAAAGCCAGAAAGGCAATCAAAAGCACAAAATTAAGTATGGCAATTAATAGAATAAAATAATTATGATCCCTGTACAGAAATCAGCATTGGTAAAACAATTCTAATAGTTGATCATTAACTGCAAAAATTAACTATTTATAAAGAATAAAAACTACAGAAACATACAAAAATTCACCTTGATATTTGTTGATAATTATATAATCTTTGAGTGATTAACATTTCTGATTTTAAGAATCATCTTCACTCACTGTAAGAACTAATTTAACCTGTCTTTATTTTGCTGATTTTTATAAACCTTACTTATATTTGTATAACCCAAAGAGAAACCACCAAGCATGTTTACAGTAGTCATATTTTAACTTTGTATGTTGTGATTGAATTGAACGTCTTTTGGCCACTAGATGACTAATTCATACTTTATTTCTTTAGATGCACCTAGTAAAGAGTGCTTTAATTCAGGATTTGATTTAAGCAGTATCATATCATAAACTGCAATCAAATTTGCATAAACAGCAATGGAGAAATTATGATGATTATCAGAAATTGCTTTCTTTCATAACAATGATAATCTTCTATCACAAATTTGGTTTCAAAATCCCCATGCTAACACATACACACTTTTAAAAGGGTGTATGATGCCACGATGCTAAAAAATGAGTGACATCATATCATGAAATTTCTAATAAAAATCATGTTTTTACTGAGAATGTTAGACCGTTTCCTTCTTATCACAGCTTCAAATTTGCTAAATTTAGCATGGAGCAAAAATCTGTCTTCAAAATACTTTGCAATGAATGTTATGAATGCAATAAATCGATTCACTTTTTGTGTTTTCTCCTTAAATTCTATTTTTCCTGAAAAAAAATTCAATGGCTTCATCCGAGGCTGCTGTGAATCATCATTCCATTTAAATTGACTATATGAACTGACTATTGGAAGGAAACAAGATATGTTTGTTCTTGAGTGTGTAGCGGCGAGAAGAGCTAAACATCAGTCTAATTTTCCTAAATTTGTTCAGTTTTTTATTTTTTTAGCTTCTTTTCAGGAATTTGATTTTTGGTAGATCCAGCTTTTCATATCATGAAGAAAGCATAATAGCTTTTGTGACATGCCTTCGATTGTGATGTGTTGCACAATTGTTGATTTCTGGGAGATAACGCAAACAGTAAAAAATTACCATCACCTCATTTGCAGTAGGGAAATTAGGTCTACTAATATTTTCTTACTAAACATCAAACGTGCATTAAAAAAAATTAATTTTTTGAAAAAAAGAACATTTAGTAAAGCCATTGTAGCAAAACTACTCAGATGATAGAAGTTTGAAGTAAAGCCACATGACAAAACTACAATTCTGAAATAAAAGAATATAAATCACAAAAGACTTTTAAAAACCTACAGTAAAGTTCAAGTACTTTCAAGGGTCCTTGAAAACCCAAACATAAATCAAGCTCTTTTTAAAAACTTTCAAGGACTGTGGTGACTCTGTAAAATAAATCAAAGGAACTTCATTTTTCTGAAAAATTCACCCATAAGTCAGATGAGAAATGTCATGTATGCTATCAGTTACAATCAGTTTTTAGAAAGTTAACAAAGGTAAGTCCAAAAGTAGTCACTTCACTACAAGTATAAACCTGTATAATGCATGAGAGAAAATTCATCTATTTTTATAATCACTAACTTAAATATTTAATTAATTTAAGCTGCACATATAAATCAATTAAATCTACTCAGAGTGGTAACACATCATAATTGTAAATTAATTTAAATAAATTAAAGATGAAATCTTTAGATTTTAAAAGTCATTTAATAAACATCCTATAGACGTACACATAATTAAAAGCCAGAGCGCTTTCGAGCATCAATATGCCCTTTCTAAGTGGCATTATATGAAAATAATGTTACCTCTGATTTACCTTTACAATGTTACCTCTGATTTTAAAATTAATTGCTTAATACATTCCATGCTTGATATAGAACTTGACAATTTGTCCTTCTAATTTTGCATTATAAACGTCTTCAATTTAAATTTCTTGCTCATGTTTTTATGTTGATGCCTTATCATTTTTGTTGTAATAATGCCGATTTGTAACATGCAAATTTTGCCTACCAATGTGGATAGTATTTAAGCTTGTTGGCAAGATTTTCATATAATGTCACTGAGGAAGGGTGTAATGATGCTCAAAAGTGCTCTGGCATTTAATCTATGTGTATGTCCACAGGATGTTTATTAAATGACTTTTAAAATCTAAAGATTTCGTCTTTAATTTATTTAAATCAACAATTAAGTCAATTTTAAGATGATTGTAACAGGTTTGAAAATTGTTTTGGTCTTTTGACCAACTGCAAGATTGTCCTGAATAATTAAAGCTAAGGACTTCAAATATTGTGAATTTTCAGGCTTTTGAAAAAATTTAAGACTGTACCTCTGTGAATCCTCCCCTTCATTGCTATTGACAGATCTACTAACTGAATTGAATGAAAATCTGAAAGATTCCTTTAAAATACCCAGAAGATTAGATAAAAATGCAGAAGGTTTTCCTTACATCCATTTGTGGCATGATCAGGGTGGCTACAAGATCCCAGATAAAAAATTTCATATTTCCCTGATTTCCAGATAATACCTTCAAAAATTCCCTGATATATATCACTATCCACTTTTACTGAATATCGGTTTAACAAGCATAAAAAGTTAATAAAATTAAAAGTGATAAATAAAAATAAATAATTAAAATTAATTACTTTTAGCATTGAAAAGTATAATGATCAAAGTATAGTATTTATGCAAAAGTTATACATAAGAACAGTATTATTACAAATATTAATCCTTCAAGCATTAAAATTCTAGATAAGCTATAAAACTCAGCTATAAAGAGAAGTGTTCTTTAAAATCCAGTCAAGAATTCAGATAGTTAAATATCACTTATTTATTGCAATAAAATTATGTATATGCAGAAATGGTGTTTTTTTAATCTGCTTTTCTTGTCATATGAAATACCTTGACAACTTTCAAAACAATTTATATGAGAGGGATCACTGAGAAACGTAAGGTGTCCAATAGGCTGTCTCCCATTACATGAAACTTGAATAAAGAATCCTAGATAGATGTGTATTGTCATGAGTCAGAAGAAAGCTAAGATTACAAAAAAAAATTTGAATTTCCCTGATTTTACAGTTTCTTGTAGGAATCCCCCAATATTTCTCCGATTTTTCCAGAATATTGATGTTTCCCTGAATTCCAGATTCTGTAGCCACCCTGATAATAAAATAATTTTGTGCAAGAGTTGTATAAGAGAAAAAAAATTAGTTAAAAAAACAAAACAAAGGTATCAACTATTTCAAATAACTACATCATTGCATTAATACTGCTGTTCAGAAAATATTCCTTCATTTCATTAATAGCATGTTTAAAAAATTATTTTCCCTATATAAAACATGAAATAAATATAAAAACTTTAATAGATGCAAACAGATTTAAAAAACTGAAAAATATATTCACAATAAAACAAAACATACCGAAAATTGTGTGCAAATGCAGGTTTTCGCAACATTGTTAAATAGTTTTTTTATAAAAAGCAAAAAAAACTATTTTAATTAAAATATATTTATAAAACATCCATGATAAAATTCTTAATATAGAAATTTTGCCCCAAAATAATCATGATCAGTTAAGTTATTAAAGAAAACAAAACAGTATAGTATTTATTGCTCCCTCTCATTTCTAACAAGTTATAAGTGATAATATAATCATAAGAAGTAGGGTCTAAATAACAAAATTCTCAACTTCATGTTTCTACAGCAGTGATCACAACTTTTTACTATCAAGGAACACCAACACTATGTTAAATTCTTCCAGGGAGCACCAACACAGTATTAAATTATTTCAGTGTTCTCAGAAGTGTTGTTCACTGTTGTCATCAATTAAACATTAAATCACTTCAAGATTTGACTTGCTCATGGTTGAATGGATCTGATATTACAAACAGATTTTGCTTTCAGTTGCGGAAAATGAAGCAATCTGTTTTGCTACCTTTCAGTCTCTGGAGAAAGTTTGAAACAATTAAAACCAGGTGAGTACTGTTATTTTGGTGAAAAAAAAAGAATAGAATTTTTATAAAATAACTTCATAATTACATTCACATCTCAACAATGCCAATGTGGGAAACAGAAAGACAATACGAATGAGAACATTATTACGACCACAGAGATACCAACCTTGAATGAGCCTCTTCAGGAGTCATCATGGTAAATTTAAAGAGTTTTAGGATATATTTCAGGAGTCAGCATGGGGAATTTCAGGAGTATCAATTTTCATTTTCAACAAGCAATAAAATTTTGTAAATCATAAAATTATATTTACATCAAATAATGATTTGAAACTAGCACTTAGCTTAATTGCTTGAAAATTTTGCCTGTAGTATTTTATTTCTTAAGTTTCTCCTGTTTTGGATAAAAAAATTGTTAACACTTTATCTTAATGATTGGGGCAGAAATCGGTCTGATTTTTTTGGACAATAAAAAATTTGGATCAATTTCTGGAAGAGAAAAAAGAAAGTGAAAAATTTTTATTGTGGTTAAACGTGTTTTATTTTCTTAATACTTTTATTATTCTCAGAACTCATTTAAAACAAGTTATTAGGATTACTATCATAATTTACATTGGGATTAAATAAATGTTATTTTTTTATTAAAAATATATCAACTTATTTTGCATCAAATGCTTCTAAATTGATTGCATTTAAAAGTACCCAAATTTTTAATTTAACTAGTTATTCAGTAAATAGTCCTTCATTTCATTAATAATATACTTGAAAAATAGTTTACCTGCATAAAACTACAAATAATTACAAAAATTTTAGTCGATGCAAACAAATTGCAAAAGTGGAAAATATTTCCACAATTAAAGGAAATATACTGACAGTCACGTACAAATACAGTTTTTCACAATGCTGCTGCAAAACAACCTTTCACTTTATTAATATTATATTTGAAAAATAACTATTTTATATAGAAGTAATAATTGTGAAAATTATAGGCTATGCAAACAGATTACAAAAGTGGAAAATATGTTCACAATTAAAGAAAATATACCGAGGATCGCATAAAAATAATTTTTCATGATACAACTGCAAAATAGACAGTCATTTCATTAATTATATGTTTGAAAAGCAGTTTATTTCTATACAACGCGAAATAATTATAAACATTTCAGTCTATGCAAACTGATTACAGAAGTAGAAGAAAAACAATTACTGGTGATCTCTCTCATGACAATAGGAATCGCCGTTTATGAGAGCGAATAAACTAATTTCCAGATGTAAAAAGGGAAAAACTTCACAGCACCAGGCATCATCGCTTGGAGCTACATAGTGTGAGAAATATGAACCTAGATTTTTGTGATTTCCGAAGAATTTTTATTGCTTTCCATACTTCAGTACTGATCATATAATTTCTGGGTACACTCCAGAATTTCCGGAGTAGTTGGCATCTCTGTGACCATATTGGACAAAGAATATTATTCTTTAAAAAAGTAAAACGATGAAGACAAAAATGAAAAAAAAAACCACATTTAATAACTACAAAAACTACTGTCAAAAGTATTCAAAATTTAAAGCTTATAAACTTGATTGCAATTTTAATTTCTTAAATTCAATGGATAGTGAATGTCTGCATCTCATAAATTCCAGCACAATAAAAGAAATTTACAAATTTTTCTATCTGAAAAATTAAATTTTATATAATATTTTTACTTCACATCAGTTATTGGAAATATCAGATATAGCAAATAATTTTTCCAGTCCCTAGGGATTTTGCAATATGGAAATTCTGACTACATTTTCAAAATCTCTTTTTTAGAATCCAACAAATTCTGAACATAAAGGAAAATTGTGAAAATACTACTAAATAAGCACATAAAATTATTTAATAATTAAGATATATTAAGAATACAAGGTAAAAAAATAAGGTTTAGACTCAAATGACAGACAAGTTATTAAAATCAGTTCTCAAAAATAATTTAAAATAAACATTTATCATAAAAGTTTTGTTTCCTCTTCATATGTCAATATATTATCTTACCTACAGTCTCTGAATCAGGTACTTCAAGCGGCAATTCACTTTCCTTATATTGTACACAAAAATTAAGCAGTCTATGTGTCAAAGGACTAGCATCTACAAGGACCGGCATAGACGGCATAACATCAGGTAGTTTTGGAATATTTTTGTCAGCATCTCCCACTGCTTCAGCAAGGCTTGCTTCAATCACTTCCATTGGAAGTTCTGGTTCTCTTTCTGAAGGTAAAGTCTGTGATTCTTCAGGCATAACTGAATTGATTGCATCCTAAATGGAAGAAAAAATGTTTATCAAATTTTTTTTTATCCTAACCTCAATTACTTCACCCCCAAACTGCTGCCGAATTACACTCTACAGCTCAGATATGGATCTGCTATATTTAGGCATAAACTAAAACTACAGTTTTGTGGCTTAATATGGCAATCTTTAAAAAAATAAATAAATTAATAAAACCTTGTTTAATAGAGGGCATGTTTTTTGTACTGCTTCCATGTATAAAACCCAGAAACCTTCTCAAACAACCTCTTTGCATTCAATCAATACTTATTTGAAGTGTTCCACCTTATGGCAGACAGGACTCTTGACAGTTGCCCTAACATGAGTTTATGCATATAGTCAACTGGCTTAAGATAGTGCAAAAGACTTGTATATCCTCAACAGGAATGTATATCTTCCACAGGATTACCTATTAGAACTAATGAGACCCATGGATATTCCGCCCTATAAGTAATTTAAAAAATTGGTTTATGAATGGGATATGTACAGTAGAATCGCTACAATAGCTTTAGGGTTTTTTATTTTCATAAAGCATTGAACTGGCGATCATTTAAATTTCAATCTGATCATTACCTTGATTTCGATCTTTTGTTTATAAAAAAAAATATACTAATAAACGTTGTTAGCATCCATGATAATGTCTTTTAATAAGTTAAATAAAATTACATCGTAACTTGTGCAATAAATATGTTACATAAGAGACCAATCCATGGAAAGGGATTCAACTGTACGGATCAATCAATTTTAAATCCCAATTCGTTCAAACTCTAAAATCAAAATTTTAGAATCTGTGCCAATGCATTTTACTGCACAGAGAGATAGTGATTGGCGAGTACACTATTATATACTCAATACTTCATTACTCGTTCATTGACATCACATGTGAGAGAACATCATTTAGAAAATGAGTTTTTCACCATTAAATCATGAAATCGAATTTTTACAACACAGTTGACTATATTTTTAGAAAGAGGAGCTTAAAATCTGTAAAAACTCTTCAACCGCATATTAGATTTTTTAATGCGAGTTATACAGTGCCAAAAGAAAATTTTTTATTAGCGTCAATGGGACAAAAAATTTCAAAGTGGACTTAAAATAGCCTGGATCGATGCTTTTGGAATTTGCATATGCTTAAATTTAAGCTGTGACTTGTAGTTCATCAGATTTTAGTGTAGATACTCTACACTTAATATACAGATATATGTATTTCATTTGCTAATTTTTGCTACAGTGAAAAAAAAAATTGCGGGCAAGTAAACTCAGCTTAAATTTCTTGGCATGTTAACATAATACAATGCCTATTTACATAGCAAAATTAAACACACATCCATAACAGAAGGTCTTTATATCACTTCCTTAAGACGTACAAAAGTTGCGCTTTCAAGCATAAGTATGCTCTTCATCAGTGGCTACACGGAAATAAAGTTTGAATCGTTCATATATAGACCAGATATAGCAACAAAATTTGCATAAATACAATCCACAAAAGAATCTACGTCTAGACAAGGATAAACCGTAAACAATTTTTCAAAAAATTTTTACAACAAAAGAACAACATATTAAATTACAATTTAATTACAGAAATCGAAAAAAGGGGGGGGGGGTGGCAATCAAGCATAATCCCAAAGAGGAAGACGTTAAAGATAACTTTACAGAGACTTGAATTGCATGGAGTCGAGAATGAGTCGCCAAGCGTAACTCAAATTCATAACAGGGTCAAAATTACAAACGGACTCACGGTACATATAAATAAAAAGGGATTCAAAAAGGAGAATATCACGAGGGTTATTACAACGAATCAAAAGGACAGTCTTTTCAAAAAGAGGCTGAAAATTATCTTTAACAACAAATTGAGCAAGAGCCGTAGAAAGTTTACTATCTCTGACATCCCGAGCATGTTCTGCTAAACGGATGCCAACGGTGCATTTAGTACTTCCAATATAAAATTTAAAATTACCATCGGTCTGAAAATTACCATCGATCCACCGATGGTAATTTTAAATTTTATATTGGAAGTACTAAACGCACCGTTGGCATCCGTTTAGCAGAACATGCTCGGGATGTCAGGGATAGTAAACTTTCTACGGCTCTTGCTCAATTTGTTGTTAAAGATAATTTTCAGCCTCTTTTTAAAAAGACTTTCCTTTTGATTCGTTGTAATAACCCTCGTGATATTCTCCTTTTTGAATCCCTTTTTATTTATATGTACCGTGAGTCTGTAATTTTGACCCTGTTATGAATTTGAGTTACGCTTGGGGACTCATTCTTGACTCCATGCAATTCAAGTCTTTGCAAAGTTATCTTTAACATCTTCCTCTTTGGGATTATGCTTGATTGCCACAGCCCCTTTTTTCAATTTCTGTAATTAAATTGTAATTTAATATTCTGTTCTTTTGTTGTTAAAAATTTTTTGAAAAATTGTTTACGGTTTATCCTTGTCTAGACGTAGATTCTTTTGTGGATTGTATTTATGCAATTTTTGTCGCTATATCTGGTCTACATATGAACGATTCAAACTTCATTTCCGTGTAGCCACTGATGAAGAGCATACTTATGCTTGAAAGCGCTATGGCCTGTTTTAAACTTTTGTACGTCTTAAGGAAGTGAAATAAAGACCTTCTGTTATGGATGTGTGTTTAATTTTGCTATTTAACATCAGATGTGATGCCAAATTATTTATGCCTATTTACATGTTAACAAATTTTATACATTATATTTACTACAATTAAAGTGTTACCAATAGATTCCATTGACAAGCTTCAAGATGCATGATACACTCTCCAACATCTTCAATTCCAGTACAGGACTACAAATTAAGAAAAAAATGAAAAAATATGGTTTAGTAAACAGGTACGGTTTTCAAAAATAATAATACGAAAAACAGAAAATGTTGAGTTTAATACACAGTTTTAAAAAGAAATGCAACAATGAACTCTGAATAAAAATCTAACATTTTTCTATTATCTGCATATGATGTACAACATATGTACAGATATATTCAACAAGTGACTAATACTAAAATTAAGAGTATATTCTCCCTCTATTCTCTTGTTTCATTTTCATGTTTATGGAAATACTAACCTACTAGACGAATACCCATTGAAAATCAAATGGTCTCGCAAGAAGCATTTTCACTTGAGATGGAAATTAGTTTCATTTTCACTTGAGATGGAAATTAGTCTCGATGTACCGAATGTTAGATTTTTAGACAAACAAAATTATAAATAAAGATGTTCTTGAAAAACAAATTCTGCTAATTAATTTCTAATAAGGATTTTAATTCGAATTTTTTCTTAATATTTCACACTTTAAAATGAAACATAAGCATTTAATGAATCACTTCTTTTGATTTGTTATTAGTTTTATTATTAATTTCCCGCCTACACACTCAATAAAAATATTAAAATAACAGAAATGTGTAACGGTCTTTAACATTAACCACAATTAAAACAACTAAAACAAACGTTTTTCAACTTTGTTGTTGCTCACTATTTTACGTTTGACAGCATATTTTCATGCTTTGCAGATAGATGGGTACCACTCATCTACACAACTCGGCTTGTAATGGTAATGACTTCTTGTATGTCATAAAACAACATAATGTTATAGTTTTATACACCAGGTGGGATATATAGTTAAGCCTTTGTTATCATATGCATTAGGAAGGTTAAAAAATCTGGTTTCAGCAATCAGTGCACAGGTTTTTTACATTTTATAGAATGCTGCTACAGTAAAATATTCAGATTTCTTCTTGTGCTCTTTTGAAGCTTTCTACACAAAAAATTATGCAAAAAGATGTCATAACTCAATTCGGAAAGTTGCCAAACCAGTACTTACATATATACAATTGTACATAATTCGTGAAATGACTATTATACCTATAGAATTTAAGAATTTAAATTTCAAAATTAAATTTGGCAAATCCAGATAATAGTTTCCCACTCGTTTATTTTGTTTTCAAAGTACAAAATCGTGCCATGTTGACAAAAAATTTCCCAGTGTTTTGAAATAGACTCCAACCCCACCCAGCCCAAGTGATGTACTTACTCTTCCATGTTTAGAAATAGGCTCCTCCCACAAAAGTGATGTATTCAACCCCGATATGAAATTAAATTTAGAATCTAAAAGATTATTTATTTGAAATAGAAGTTTTAATGAAATGAAAAATACTTGATAAGTTCCTTTGAAAATTATTCGGACATCTAAAAAACTTGGAAATTGACGTAATTTACTATGCTACGAATTTTTTTTTTTTTTTTAATATACTAGATTAGCCATTTATAGTTTAGAAAAACATTAAAATAAAAGAAATTTTATTAATAAGGAAATTTTGCGAACATAAAAGAAAAAAAAAATCAAAAACGAATTCATTTGTGGGACTTTGCAAATATTTCACAAATTTAATACTTAAAAAATTTCGAAATATTTGTGATACTTTACTAAATCTAAAACTTCAAAAAAATTTAGGATTTGAGCAATTTTAACACCGGAAAATACAAAACAAAATTTCAAAACATGGGATAAATTAAACAAAAGATTAACCTTCAGAACTTCTTGCAGGACTCAGAGTCGAAACAATGTTGAAATTTCTCCTTTTTATCAGAATCTCCATCATTTGTATGGAGAAGGAAGATGGTAATGATGCTTTTAATAAATTCTTTCCATGCTTCTCCAATCGAATGTCTCAACTTCTGCTTAAACAATTACTCATATGAGTTAAAATGTTTTCCCTTTGCAGGATTTGCTTATTTTTCTTCTATTGACAACCAAGTTCCCTCAATCAAATTGGTATGTGTGTGTGTCTTGGAATCCTTAAATATGTAACTGTGATTTACTTGAAAGTGCATAAAGCCTTTATGTTAAAGACAATCATATGCCTTCCAACAATCTGAAACTATCAAAGTTCCCTTCTCAATATAACCTTTCAATCACTTTCAACAAACATTCACTTGACCTATTGGAAACCTCAGCAAAAAAACATCTATTCGCCCCTCTTTGAATTCCTCCAAACACCCACTGTCCATTCACAGGCTTTCCTCTCCCATACTTATTTTTACAAACCTACTTTCATCAATTTCAAAATCACACCATCACTGCCAATCTTACTCCTTTTACTAAAAATAACGCTCGCACAAATGTCTTGGCAAAACTGTTTCCAATTGATTACAGTCTTGTCCGAAATATTGATGATTCATGATAAACTTGCACTAACAACTACCAAACCACATTGAAGTCATTAAAATTTCAATCACACTCCGCTTACTCTTCTCAAACCTTATACCCCCTCCTTACGCTCCTAGAATATCATCTTAATTCATTCCCTCCAGACCTCTTTCTACACCTCCATATCCATTAATCAATCACTCTCGCACAACTTCATTTCATCTCCACACTTAGGACATACATACTTTTCACTCATAAGTTCTTTCATTAACACGCCAATCAATAACTTCTTTCATACCTTTATTTTCCATATTATAATAACATTTCATGCTAGGCTTATTTAAACCAACATCCATTTGACCATGTTTATACCCATCATCCAATTGCTCGTGCTTACCAGCAGACATAAGGAAACCAGAATCGACAAAAAGAAATCCGCAAAAAAAAAATAATAAAGTTAAAATCGCATTATAAAACACAACAAATCAACAAAACAAATCAAAAGGGTTAATGCAAAAAATGTGGTTGTTGTCAAACAAATGGTAGCAACCATAGAACCGTATGCTTACTGGATGTAATGCATATGGAGGTTACCAGATTAGATTACAAGAAGCGATCACAATTGGAAAGCTTAGAGGTGATGGCTTGGCGGGTTTAGAGGTGTGGGGGATTATTTTTCTGATCAATCTTAAATTTTTATTTTTATGAGAAACTGCAACACGCATCTTTTAAATACTCAAAACAGATTTTTAAGTAGTATTTCACACAAACAATCGAAACTTTATATTTTTCTTGTTAACACATTTACTGAAAATATTTAATATGTTTGAAGTACGAATCTAAAACAGCGCACTGAAAATAAAAACAAAGTATTTATACATAAAGTTAGAAGCTTTGTTAAAAATTCGAAAATATGCAAATTCACGATTTGGAACGACTGAGCATTTCCTTTTTATGAAATATTTTTAATAAGAAAAGATTGGATTTCTTTACGTTGAGAAAACTATGAATTTATTTTATTCATAATAAACATAGTCTGTCATACATAAAAGTATTTCAAATTTTAATGAGTATGCGAGGTTATGTAATGCAATATTTGCAAGTCATAATTTAGTTAAAGCAAAACTCGAATATTTTTGAGTATATTCGCAAATAAAACCAAATCATTAATATGTATGTAATGTGTCATAAAATAGTTAAACAAAACAAACGTAATATAAACACAGGCACGTTTCTTATCACATTACTACAGTACACACAAGGAGAAATATTAAACATTTGTACTAAAATTAATTCTAGAAAAAGAAACAAACTTGAAAATCAGCAAGTATCTGTGCCCCGTTTTCATCCATGTGTAATATTTGGTATAAAGAATTTTATTAAAATCGCTTTTTTAAGCAATGAACATTGGATTACAATCAGTAGTCTGCATTACAGATATTCTATTATCTGATTGCAGCGACATCTACCGAACAGAGAAAGCATTTATTTTCTGTCAGTTTTTATTACAACAAAAATACAATGAAAATAAGGCATTAAAATTGCATTGCAATTTTAATCTTACCCATTTTCAAAGGATATTATCACTGTTAAAATAATTCAAACCGTTTCTTTCTGTAATATCTGAAATCCAGGAACAATTTTGTAAACAGTCGTATATGTGACTGTAACTGTTTCATATCATTTGTTTATTTATTTTTTGATTGAACTTGCGGCTGGCGAATTTGAATCTCTTGTCGCTGCCGGAAAAAAAATAATTTTCTATTTTTAGCATTATTGTCATGAGCTTTGAAAATTTAGGTTTGAGTATTTGATTTTCATTTTTGGCTTTACTATATTAACTAAATATTAGTACTTGCCATTATGATTTAACAATATTTGTAAATTTAAAGGTCATAGGTTACTGTGGTTCGGATATTTAGTCTTTTACTTTAAGCCGGTTAAAATTTAATTTTTCATCATTTATTTTGTTTGCATTTATCGTAACAGTTTTGTAATCTTTGTTTTTTTTTAATAATGAAAATGCAATTGTTTTTAAAATAGTACATTTTAATATTACAATTTGAAATTTTCACTTATGCACCTTGATACTTTAAGTACACACAAAATAGACATTATCATAATCTGCTATTTGTTTATAGGAATCAATAAATAAAACCATTGGTAACAACTAATGAAATAGAATGATTTTAAAATTTAGTTTTACCCAGAAATTAATTTTTCATTAGATTTTTTTTTTTTTCAAAATGGGACTCTATATATATATATATATATATATAAAAATAGAACTGCACAGACTCCTAATAATCATTTGTTAAAGCATTAAACAACAGAATTTAAAAACACTACTTCAAGATATTAAAACCAAGAAACTGGTGAATATTCTAGTAAAGAAATTTGTGAAAGAAATCTGATAAAAAGGGTTCAAGAGATCAAAAATATTGAGAGCTTGCTGCTGTTCTAAAGCATGGTTGTACTCCCAGTCAGTAGCTTTGCCAGAAAAAAAATTGGAGTAAGGGAGGTTGGTTGATAATCAAATATTTTGTTTCAGATTTTTTCCAAACTTCAATAGGTTCAAAGTAGATGAAGTGTACAGGACTGAAGAGAGGGGGAAAGCCAGACCTATCAACAAAAGGAAAAATTAGGTACAACCAGGAAACGGAGACTTCCTAACTCCAGGGCAATAACTTTTTACGGATATGGAAATTTACAACGTTAAAATCATGTAATGAGGATGTTTCATAACTATGCAGTCTTCCTTGCTTGTCATTTATTCCTTCTAATGTTTATGGATGGGCCATATATAATGTCGGTGACATTAAGTAATGGTCAACCAATTTACTCATTAGTTTCCCCATTCTCAAGTTTTTCACCCCTTTTCCAACACTTATGTTTCCACCTCCTTCGATGGAGTCTCATGATAAAAATGATTATATTCTTACCATTGGTACTCTTCATCTACATCAAGACGTGGATGGTTCCTGGGAGGAATGACCCCCCAACCCCTCCTCAGCGATGTCACTGCTCCCAGTTCACCCATCAGCTTTACTGCTGGCTTTACACTTATTAGTTTACCAGCACCTTTCATTTATTTAATCCTTTTATATTATTTTAAAATGCTTGTTTTTACTCTTATTACTTTTTTTTCTTGTATTATTTTAATTTGTTTGAATTTCAGATTGGACATGAATCGAATATAATTTCTGAAGTGTATACAGGGTGTCAAGGAAAGTCTTGGACTAGGCTAATAATGTAAGAAGTATAAGGGTATTAGTAGTATTATATATAATTTTTATGCAGATGTATAGGAAACACTAATGGAGTTATACAATGAGACAACTTTATGGGGACTGACCCTCCTTTATTAATGGGGTACTGGGACTATCTCACTTCCTGTTAGAGATAAGAAGAAAAATTCAATTACAAAGTGTATTAATTTTGCAATGCTCTACAACTTCATAGTTAACATTTTCTCCTAATTCTAATAGGAAGCAAGATAGCTCCCTGAAGCCCTTTAAAAAAGGAGTCAGACCCCTCAAAGCTTCTCAGCATGTAGCACTATAATGGTTCCTTATACACCTGCATGAAAAAATATATAACCCTAACGCTTCTCAAATTATTGGCTTGGTCTATGACTTTTCTTAACACCCTGTATATCTTTATATCATGCATTTTCATATTCCTTTAATTTGTTCTTTATAGAGATAATTTTGCATTTATGTGTAACATTAACTTTTATTTCAGAGAAGTTCAATTATGTTCTGCCTATGATGTCGCCTGAATCTGTATTGTCAGCCAATGGAGATAATGCTTCTCCACCTTATCAAGGAAGTGTCAAGAGACCCAGAACAGAAAATTATTCAGATGTAGAAGTCTATCAGTCAAATAAGTTCAGAAATTATTTATGCTCAGACAGCCGTAGCTATTCGAGGTGTAAGTTGTTTTCCCTTTAAATGCATACAATAACTAAACGCAATAAATAAGGAAATCACAAATATAGTAGAATTCCGGTTTTATAGAACACACAAGACTGAAGCATTTCCAGGTTCCATAGGAATTTTCGATTAACCAGGAGGACATAAATTATGAGTAAAATACATAACTTGTGCACAATCAATAATTAACTGGTTTACAATATAAAATGCAGCACAAATTAAGATAAATAAGCATATGTATGTTTCGGAAATCAACTGGATTTCCTTCATCAGTGCAGATTTTCTTGTTTGTATCTAATGTTCATATTTCTTAGTTTCCCTTTTTTATTATTTTATTTTCCTTTCATGCCACTAGGTAGCACTACTATATTGTGATAGTGTTTAGTCATTTCAGTTTGGATAACATTGTTTTTCACTTATTTGAGTGTTAAGTCCAGACTTTTTGCACCAATGAAGGAAATGCAGTTAATTTCCGAAATGTATGTATGCTTATTTATCTTGACTTGTGCTGCAATTTATATTATAAACCAGTTTATTATACATAAATTATAATCTGAAGTTAAATCACTAGTTTTTTAAACAGAGTTTGAGCATGCAGAAGCTAATTTGGTTAGAACTGTAGACAGCAATGCAGTTCTTAATACCAGAACTTCTTGGACATGTTCAAGCAGATTCCTAGAGAAATATATGATGTTGAGGTCTAGCTTGCCCGAAACACTGATGAACAAGACCTAATGGATGCAGAAATAGTTGCTGCAGTGAATAAAGGAGATGCTGCTGTTGTAAAAGAGCCCAGTAAAACAAAGAATGCCAGAGCGTGCACACTGTAGCTACTAAGGTCTTAGACACATCACTTCCACATATTGAAGTATAAGATGATGCAACAGTCTCTGATGCGTTATTGCCTAAAAAGTGGTATGACAAAGCAGCTTTCAAGCGATGTGAAATTGAATAGGATAAGAAAATCATATAATTTGTAAAAAATAAAGTGATTACACAATAGTCAAAGTAAGGTACCTCTATCTATCTATCTACCATGTATCTCACATATTTTATTAAAATCACTACTATATCACATATTAATATATCTCACATTTACGTCAATCAGTTATCATCAATGCACATCCAATAATATTTTGAATATTAAAAAAATAAATATAGGTAAAACAATTATACATAAATTAACACATAAAATAAAAACAAGGACGTTTTTGGTTTAACCGATTTACAGATGACCGGAATTCTACTGTATAATTAAATCAAAAAGATTAATCATTATATCTGCATTATCCAAGAGATTAAGCTTGTCAGTTTTTGATTTCGTTGAGCATTTTCATATCAATCAAAAATTCTAACAATCTGACTAATGATTTGTCTGTGGCACCATATTTCTTTAAGTTATGGCATGACTGTAATTTATTTTTCTCTGTTTCATTCTTTTTGTGTCATACTTGGTCCATTTTTATTTTTCATTGCTATTATTCATTTTACTTCTCTTTCATCACACTAGATTGCACTGCCACGTAAAATTGCTGCAGTTTAGCATTTTTGCTAGCATGCTGCTTTCACTTCACATTAAACTCTTCGTTTATTTGCACTAAAGAAAGAACACCAACTTTTTTTTAATATGATTGCCTACTTTAATCATAATTGTGTAACAATTTATGTTGTGGAATGCCCAATTTATTATATTATTATTGTGCAACATTTCTGATCTTAATCACACTATATATAGATTGCAGATTTGATATTTTTAATGAATATATGCCTTTTTCAATAGCAAAAATGTTTCTAACAGTAAGACACAATAACTATGTGTACCATACTGAAGACTGGAAACCCAAAGGTTGTACCCGATATGTGCCATTGCATGAGGATATTATGATCAACACTCAGAATATTGAACAGATCAGTTTTGAAAGTGATCAGTTCTTTTTGGCTGATGAAAAGGGTAACTATGTTGGTGCTAAACCTGGTATGTATTTTTCAATACAGAATTTAAATTTTGAAATAACACATTTCCTCATACTGTACATAATATGTTGAACTTTATTTATGCCTTTTAAACAGAAACATTCGTAAAAAAATTTGAAAATAGTTCAAATTATCTTTCAACAAATTGCATACCAAGCTTGATATCACTACATCCAAGACCAAATAGATTTTATTATTGTTTTGTGTGTCATAGGAATGAATGACCTGTTTCAGCATGAATTTTTTACTGTTTTGCTAATGGAGGGCTGCGACATTCATATATATATGACTTGGTTTATTGTCCTATATTAATTCAGATAAGTTTATTTAAATTATTTATTATTTTACTCTGAGCAATCTTCTGGTTTACTCTAAATGTGTTTAGAATCTAAAACATAAATTTATTTAAAATTTAATAAATGTAGGTACTCTATTTCTTTATATATACTTTTATGCATATTACATAGACTTTTTATATAGACTTTACCCTAGACTTTTTATCATAAACCCACTTCTAACAGCTACTATTGTGAACCAAGAAAACTCAGATGTTCCCCGGGGACCAAACTTTTTGAATATGTTGAATTTTTTTTTTTCGTCATTCATGTATGAGTCATGAGATCTGGAAATACTACCTCCATACATATATGAATAACTAGAACAAATTACTCAGCATTGCCCGGGTCCTAAATAAACATCAACTACTTACATAATGCAAATACAGATAACACCATAGAATTTCCGAATCGACTGTTTTTAACTAAAATATTTCTTGTGCTGTTTTTCCATGTGCAACCATGTTAATTGTACAATGCAGGCATAATACGCCCTAAATAAGCCCATTCTATACACCCTAAATAAGCACTTGATTGCCAATCATTGAAAATACTTGGAACTACAAAAAGAAAAAGTTCCTTTACTCCAGAAATAAGACTCAAAAAATTATTGGTATCGCAGCGAATTTTCATCCAATTTAAATCATATTTTAGCACAATAGGTACTCATAATGATATTATAATACCAAATTTAGAACAAAGTCTTTTAAATTGGAAAAGTTAAAAAATTCATAAATTAAATCTATACTTAGTTTGCAAACAGTTGTTTTTTCATTGAGGCAAAATGTCTGCCATTTTATAAAAACGCTTGTTCTTGAATATCGTCTATAGCAGCATTGAATGAATAGGTTTGATTTGATGAAATGATGGAAAATGGCTAAATTTTGGCTTTTAGTTTTAAAGTTCATAAATTTTAAACTAATTTAATTTTTTTTTTTTTTTTAATTTCACTGAAGTGCATCATACAGGGATCTCTAGCAAATTTTGCCGCTATCTGGAGCTTTGATTTTCCACTACAGATGACACATATACAGACACACAGACAAACATCTTTTATTGAAGACGTGGTGCACACAATGTGTTAATGTTATAACCTGGATTTGAAATTTGCATCACACACTGACCAATTTAGCAAGTTGGTTTTTCAGGTCAATGACTACAAAATGTAAGACCTAATTATTCTTCAAAATAAATGTAGAATACTTGACCTAGACAAATTTTCGAAGTTATTGAGCAAGATTATTTTAAAGAGTTAAAAATGATGATTTCATGAAAAGTTGGATTGTAGTTGTATGCGCTTAAAGTCTCATCGTATGATATAGTAACCCAGTGCCAATTATCCCACCTGTGGTTTTCAACTTTTTTGTGTCCAAGGAGCCCTTGACCAACTACATTCTGTCTGTGGCTCCCCGTGACTGCAATGACTATCGCAAAACTTTCAGTAGTCGAAAACATGCAGATATATATTTTTCGTAACAAAAAGTAAAAACCATGTCCACCCACCATAATATATTTTGATGAAATAACTGATATATCTCTTATCTTGAAGAAATTTATTTCTGAAACCAATTAATACCTTTACATTTATGGAATTTGCTTTCATTGTAAATAACAGCATCCATGGACCGGTACTTATTATATACTCGCCAGCATGGAATAGCCAATATATGCAATAGCAGCAAAAAAACTTGCTGTATGTCGTAATTTTGCAAACTTTTATGGTAATTGACAAATTCAGTCGTACTGCATAGCTCGCTTCAGATTTTACAAAAGCTTAACTGTGTGAAATGTTCATTTACAAACTATTAGTAAAGATATGCATTGTATACAGTGCTTCCTAAACACTTAATTACACATTTTGCAAACTCTCATATAGTCAATATTGGAAACTAAAATGGTTGACGAGTAGAAAATATTGCTTGGCTACAAGTTTTTTAACCAAATTTGTACATTTTGTTATAACTGTTTAAAAACAATAACTCATTTTCAGAGACCCACATCTAAATTTTGCAAATATACAATTTATTTGTTTTAATAGTACAAGGTTCATAATCTTGAACTAAATGCATAGTATTTAAATGATCCTTGAGCATTAATTTAATTATACAAACTTTTTAATTATTCAGACTAATTTACACAATAATTATGTATTTATACCATTCATATTCATACATATTATTAAAGTCTATAACTAAAATAAGAATTTATTTTGTAAAGTTACTTTCATATATATTGCATATGTTGTGCGTTTCTGGAAACAAGCACAATAGGATGATATTTGTAGATGGTTCTAAGAGCCTCGGAAATTTTCTTGCTTTTAATGTAGTTAATGCTAAGTTTTACTTTGTTTAACAACATATGGCACTTCTTCAAAAATAATAATTTTAATCGAAAGCGGGCTCAATTAGGTTTTATCTCATGATCGATACTATACGCAGAATTGGGAATAATGCTGTTAAAAAGTTATTTTTATTTCCACTTTTAACCTATTTTGTTACTTTTATTTTCATTGGCCTTTAATTTAATTTGTTACTTTTTTTGCTATAAGTACAAAAATTCAGTTAAATTGAAGTTTTTTTTTTTACGTGTTTTTCCTGACTAGAAGAAACTTATAGACTCAAGACAAGGTTAAATCACATCTATTTAAACATTTGGAAATGCAATTGTTGCTAAAATTTAATAAAGTTTTATTCAATGTTGAATCATTTGATGTCATAATTGGTCAAAAATATTATTCTGCTGTAAAACTTCAATTTAAAATATGAATTGCTAAAGGACCATTTCAATTTAAATTATTTACTCTTCTGAATAATTTAATATTAATCCGTTACCTTTTCTGTGCTATAATACTTGTTAATTTTAATCAGTTATATTTTCTGTGCTATAATTTTATGGGGAGTAACTTTTTGATTTAATTTAGTTAATATTATGGTAGTATCTTTTCAAAGTCTAAAGTATGTAAAGATTTAGCTTTCAAGATCAGTAAGAGGTTTCTGAAGAATGGCGTTTAGCACATTTTTAACTACTACTTTTTTTTATTATTGCCTGTTATTTTCTAGGTAATGCAGTTCATTTATGGAGGTTTGATCCTTCGACAAGAAAATTATTTATATCACGTTCTATTCTCTTTTTAAAAGAACAGGTATATATTTTCATAGATTGAAACATTTTTATATTATATTGAACAGCATTCTGTAATTTTTCTCCTATATTTAATTGTTTTCATTTTTTTTTCTGGTAAAAACAAGCGTCAGTATGTGTAAAATTAATTTGAAAAAGTTTTAACAGATTATACTGCTCATTAATAGTAGTATTTGTTGATGAAATTCTATCAAAAGACATGGAAGATATCTGTCCTGCTTGCTCAGTTTGTTGCCTAATAAAAAAAAATAATATAAACCTAATTAAAAGAAACATTTTTTTTTTTTTTTAATTTGCACAGAAATACAAGGTGTTATAAAATCTCTTGAATGATTGGTCTAAGATCCATGACTTTAATTTCAGAAATGCTTCAAATGAGATAAATATTCAAACTACAACAGTTGCAAGATCAGTGCAGCCAAGTTTTATCATATTTGAGATGTTTTCGGTCCACATTAGCTCAAATAATCAGAACTCTAGTGTATTTACAATTCGTATGGAGAAAACTGATAATTACCAGGACAGTGATAGTACAGTCAATACTGAGAATAACAATCTGAAAGTAAAAATACTTTAGTAATAACAGTACAAACAGATGATTAAAAGAGTTAACTGATTTCAAAGGCAAAAATTAGATCCTTCTTCATCAGGATAAATAAGACAGAGCAACCTGTACAGTAAAAGTAGGGAAATTTTCCTATTTCAGAAATACTACTATTAACAGAAGGCAATCCAGTTCACTAATGCTTGTTGCTGTGTTCGAAGCATGATTCTAAGCTTTATAAAACTTATTGTTAGATTTCGTGATGTACATTAATACTTTCCTTTCCTTTCAGGACTACCAGGATGTTCAGCTGCAGTTAGATAATCTGTGATTTTGAACATATATGCATGCAATGTATATATCATAATGTTACTCTACATATATTTATATATAATGTACTGTGCAACTTAATTAAAAAAAGAATATAATTAATTGTAAAATAAATGTATAATAAATAATTGTAAAATCTATTCAAATATACTGTAAAAAAACACTTGTAAGTAGAACTCCAAAAAGGAATATTTTATGCTATGATGTATTGCATGTGTGGCATGACTATTGAATACAGTATGGTTATCTATTTTGACATGATGATATAATTGATTGTATATAGATGTTGATTGTACATGCTTTTTTGTATAAAAATAAGGCTATACTTGCAACAAACCTTATTCCTGACTTCATATCCACTGACATATACAGATTAGAAGTGTACATGGGCCCAATTTTAAAATTTTTACTTGCCCCAATCCGAAAATATTAAAATTTGTCTCCATCTGAGCCCGAAAATTTTTCAGAATAATTCAGAGCCCAACATGGCCTAAAAACACTCGATGCCTGGTCCAATTTTTTTTTACATACATTGAAGCCTGGCTAAAGCTAGCACACTGTTGCCTCATATCATGATCATAATTTGCCATTTAAGGAAATAAACACAAATTATATTATATACAATGATTGAAATCAGCAGATAAAAGTTGCAAAGAGCAATGTTTCATTTTGACTTTGGAATGTCTTTGAATAAATATGTCTTCAATTTTCTATCTGATTTATATTAATTCTCCATAAGGTCTATATTGGAAGACCAAATTTAGTACTGTAAGTAACCCCCTTTCCCGAGATGATCCTGTGGATATGTCATGATGTTGTCTTTGGCCAAGTTGAAATATTTAAAATTTTCCCTTTTCTCAGCACAGACTCTCTAAAAACTATTTTGAATTCAAAGTCATCTGTTTTCAAATTTGGTGGGGATTATGTTTGGTGCAAGTACAGCTATGCATCTGGAATAAATGTGGGCTTCATAAGCCTAAGTGTTATTAGTCTGACTTGCTTTCGCTAAATGCATCTAAAACCTGTGATAAGTGCTTTATTTAAATTTAATTATTTACACATAAAAGCTTTGAACTAAGTTCGATATAATAAACTACTTTACAGCATAAAGTGCAGTGCAAATCAAGATAAAAAAGCATACGTACCTTTTGGAAATCAACTGGATTTCACTTATCGGTGCAAAAAGTCTAGACCTAAATGTCCAAAAAACAATGTTGGCCAAACTTAAATGGCTAAACGACATTACAATATAGTGGTGCCATCTAGTGATAAGAAAGAGAAATAAAATAGGAAACGGGGAAAAAAAACATGAGATGCAAACAAGAAGAAAAATAAAAGGCAGAAAATATGAACTCAGAGAAATAAAAAATTACACATAGTCATGCTATACCTCGATGAAATATGGAGTCATTGACGAATTAACTAGATTATTTAAAGATTAGAGCTAACTAGATTATTTAGAGATTACTAGATTATTAAAGTGAAAAGATTCAAAGAAATCCAAATCGAAAACTGAAGTGCATTTTTAAAGAATAGAAGCAGGAAAAAAATCAAACGAGGTGACTAATCATCCAACAATGATTAGTAATAAAGGATTCTTGAACTTTTACACAATTTTGATGTTCTTTTAACCTTCTGTAGCAGTACAATAGTTGTACCACTGGAGTGGCTCTGGTATGATGTCTGTACCAATGTTTTTTTTAATCCCTTTTCTGGATAGGAAGCGCATGCATTGTCCTCCATTGAAATGCTTTGGGCAATCCTTTTGTAATAATTTTAATCCCTGGCTTGGGATGCGTTTTAGAAGGGCAAAAAGTTACACTACATCAAGGTACTTGTTTTTTGTTTCTTTTACTTGTTTTTGTGTGTGTAGTGTAACTAAGTTTTGTAAGTGGTGGAATATTCAGTTATTCTATCCTTCTAAGGTATAAATAATGGACTCTTTGAGCTAAAATGTAAAGGTTACGTGGTACTTTAAGATGCATTTAGTTTGACCTATGTGCCATAGTTCACATCAACAAGGAATATGATAATTGCCCCAATTATTAAACTTTTCAATAATAGGATCCTTAAGCTAAGAAAATTTAATTTTATTAATATGGGAATATATTACTTTGAAGTCACACTTATTTAGAATTCTAGTCAATTTATGACTAATTTTAGGATAGAAAAGAAGGCATACAATGTTGTTAAAAGTTTTAACTGGAACTTCCTTGCTCTGAAGTGGCTTAAAATTTTTGGAAAAAGCACGAACAATATTCAGCGATAATCCATAGAGTCCTTATTTCTCAGCGATATGGCATGACTACACATCTAATTTTATTGTTTCTTTGAGTTCATATTCTCTATTTATTTATTTTTTATTGTTTGCATCTCATGCCCCCCCCCCCCTCTGGTGACCTACTGTTTGAGGGTGGTATATGGATCTTAGCTCTGTAGCTCTAGTCCTCCAACCTGGGGAACATATTAATCCAAGGAACACGGCTGTCACATTGCCAAACAGTTCATGACTCGAACTCTTCCAGGTGACGGACTGTGTCTATTCATGACCTGAGCCAAAACATGTCGTCAGCTGGGGTTGGGCTTGGTGGGATCATCTTCGGACCTCATCTGGTGAATGATTCTGCCGATCTCGTTGCCTGGTTAAGAGATTGGGTGGTGCTCCTTGCTGGTTAAGAGATTGGGTGGTGCTCCTCGCTGGTTAAGAGATTTGTACTTCTCCCGCCTCCCATTCCCAAGTGCATAAACCTAAACGGTTGCCAGAGGGGGCTGATTAAACTCTGTTTGTATCGCATGTTCTTTTTTTTTCTTGTTTCATTTCCCTTTTACACCACCAGATGGCACCACTCTATTGTAATGTTGCTTAGCCATTTAAGTTTGACCAATATTGCCTTGCACTTCTTGAACGTTCAGGTCCAGACTTTTTGCACTGATGAAGGGAATCCAGTTGATTTCTGTAATATATGTATATGTATACTTATTTATCTTGATTTGTGCTGTGTTTTATATTGTAAACCAGTTTATTATTGATTATGTGCAAAGTCACGTACTTTACTTAAGTTCAATATGTTGATATAAGGTGCTAATGCTTGAATGTCTTAAAAAAGTAAATACATATTTATATATTTACCTTATAAAGATATTTGAACAAAAAATATTTAAAAAAAGAAATTAATAAATAATGTATAGGCAACATTTCTTAAACCTATTTTACAAAATCTTAAGGTTTCGCGGGGGAAATAAATCAGACTGGATTCGATGAAATCTGTGTAAATTTTTTATAGAATTTGCATCATTTATTGCATATTTTGTGTTCTAATGGTTTGCAATACTTCATTGACACTATGAGTTTCAATCCTGATCAACTTCAAACTGGGATGAAAGCACTCTTAACACTTACTTAAAACACTTACTGAAGCATGTGATAGTGTGAAAAGTAAATCAGAAACTATTTTGAAAGTTATTTTTTTTTTATCATCTTTTGTATTTTGAAATTTTGGTAGTTTTATATATTATTTTATTATGCTCTCAAACTGCAAAATATTCTACACATTATTTTAAACAATTATAATTTACAATTCTAAGCAAACGAGTGTTTTATTTTAAGACATCATGGTTCCATTTCTTAATTCATTACTTTTGTTCTCCGATTCTATTCTTATTCTCTGATTCTACTAGAAAGTGTACCTGGCTATGCCTAGGATTTAAAATGCAAGCTGATGAATTCTATGCTAGAATTCCTGAAAACCAAATAACATTTTAACAATATGCTTTCTTATAACAAAAATAAAATAAAACACTATTGTGTGTGTGCATACACGGCTACACCACACCTGCTAATTTTAAATCCTGGGCAACGTCGGGTACATTTTCTAGTCTATATATAAAGAGCAGAGCATACACACTAAAATCTGCCAAACCATAAGTCTCAGCTCAAATTTGAGCACATGTCCATAAACAAAATCAAAAACTGTAAGTGAATAACATTTGATTCCAAAACAATTAATTCGGGCCATTTTGAGCCCACTTTTAAATTTTTCAAAAAATTATTTCGCCTAACTCATGTAAAAAAAAAAAACTTTGGTGTGTGATTGATAAGCTTTTATAGAATTTGAGCAGTACAGTGACTTACATTTTCCAAAAATGTAAGTCACTGTGCTGGGAAAATTTGATTGTGATATAATTCCAAAAAATACTTTTTCAAAATGGTACTCAATGAGTACATATTGAAGGTTAAAAGTATATAATAGTATGTGTGCCAATTAGTATCTCATAATAAATATATTGACACAAATTCTAACATTTAAATTAAAATTTTTATTTTTACTTTTCATAAACAAAAGTTAGAACGAATCGTGATTTAACCAATTGATCCATGATTGATTTAATCAATTAATCCATGGAGTCAAGTCCTGTTCTTTACCTACATGGATTGATCTCTTAGTAACATATTTATTACACGAGTTAAAATGTAATTTTATGTAATTTATCATTAAGATGTTGTCACATATTCTAATGTTTATTATTTTTAATTTTTATAAATAATAGATCAAATTGAACGATCACCAGTCGATCATCATTGAGCAATCGCTTTCTGAAAACAGACCCTGATTTTATTGTAATGATTAACAAAATACCTGTTAAATTACTTATAGAGCAAAATGCTCGCAGATTTTACTAGCTTATATAAAGGTAACACTATGACCTTTGCAGGGGTGTATTCTTTTCCTAGTATAACCATTCTTTAAACTGTAAATATAGATTACATGAGCTTTCAATGTAAATATCAAATGATCATAGATCAATGCCAATCTTTATAGTATAATCTAGAGATCATTTTGGAATTTTTTTTTTCTCTAACTAGTTGCCAAATGCAAATTTTAATTTCACTCAATTAAAAAAATCATTTTTATAAATTTATAAATTCCCAAAAGTTATATCCTAACAATCTGAAGATTGCAAGAAAAGTCTATTCAAGTATATTTCCTGTCATTTTTGTTTCATTCCCCTTTTATCACAACTGCACACTGTTTTGAAAAACAGATGAATAAAATATGAAAGAAAATGCAATGGATGAATAATGTCTGTCATATGGAAAAAATATTTAGTTTTTAAAAGATATTTAAAATCAAATGAAATTTTCATAATTTCAGATTTATGTATCAGTTATCAAATTTATATACCAAAATTTTTGAAATAAAATTAAAGACTTTAAAAATGCGTACAAATCTTGCTAAACTTATCTTAGCCTTGGAGTTATTTGGTTAATCTGAATTTGCCTATTAGATTTATATACCAAAATGTTCACCAAATCTCAATCACCAAACTAAAATCATAAGTTTGAAAAAATGGTAAGGGTATAATCTTAATGAATAATAACAAGAAACTATGTAAAACAGAATGTAAAATTTGATTTTTCAATAAAATAAAAAATAATAAATAAGTGCTTTATTTTAAAGGTGCTAAATTTAAAAAATAAAATTAAAGACTTTTAAGGTGCATACAAATCCTGCTTAACTGATCTTAGCCTTGAAGTTATTTGGTTGATCTGAATTTGCCAAATGATAAACTCTGAAAGTGATATCAGTATTTTTACAAAATAAATATATAAATATTTTTATAGTCACTGCTGTGATCAAATTGAGATTTAAAAAAAAAAAGAAAAATTAAGTGCCATATGTGTTTCAGTGTTTATTTTCCTATTTAAAGTGTTTTAAAAAAATAAATCCTATGAAAACGGTTAACCAGGTGTAAAATAGTAAAATAAATATTTATGAAAACAGTTTTCAAAATTTTAAAACTAATAATTTTTAATTTTAATACTTCCAAAATGAAACTTTTATTAATCTCGATCATTCTGAAATATTTATAGAAAATTATCACACACAGGGTGTACATTTCTTTTTAATCCGTTTGTGTAGCGAGTTCTCTATCCACAATGAATATTTAAAATTGAAACAGACATTTATGTGTATTTAAAATGTATTACAAAAAATTCAAGAAATTATTCGCTATATTTTTATTCTTCTACGTATTGCATGCGACTCCAAATTTTTTATATACCGGTGTTTTTACGAATTATATATTACAGTTGTAAGCTATTTATCAGAAGAAAAAAAAATGAATGTTATTGTATATACTGCATGTCTAAACGCACATTGTTTTTATTGAGTATTATGGGTGTTTGTCAGCTTTTATATCTTTAGTAATTACTGTATTTTTACAGCATTTAGTATCATTGTACATATCATGTGAAATGCCTTTGTCTAGTCAAAATGCAAATTAAATAGTGGCCTTGTATCTCAAGTGTTTTATTTGTATTCTATTCAATAACATTGGAATAAATGTTTTTTCATGAATTTGAAGCTGTTTTAATTTTTCTTACTATACTTTAAAGAGATTGTCTGTAAAATAATATTTACTAGTATTTAGGCCTGTCAAAGGCCGGTATACTAACATTCTTTAAAAATTAGAAAAAAAATTATATATTATTTTATATTATTTATATTTTAACACGTTGACTGTTACGGGGGGGTTCATCAAGTCCAATCCCGGATCAATTGCTATGGACAGTCTGCAAACTAATTTATTGAACTACAAGGTAACTCGTAGTGGACATACAGCAACAGACTGTCAACTACGAATTATCTCGTAGTTGGCAGTCAACGTGTTAGTGCCTAAGCGAATCTATGAAAGAGAAAATAAAGATCTGTATCCACACTAATGAATATAACTTTCTAAAATTTGACAAATTTTTAAGTCCAATACGTTTTATTTTTTTTTTCTTGTGAAAATATTAAATTGAATATTTTTATACATTTTAATACAAAGCTATGAAGGGCAGAAAGCTTGCCCACCCCAATAAATTTGACTTGTTCATTTTTGTCATATATTTTTAAAATCTAGCACTTATTTTTATAAAACAAATGTTATTTTGTACATCAATACTTAATGCTAGAACGATAGATATTTTGATTCCGTCATTCTAGGAAGATCATTGATTTGTTCTCTTATTATAAGACCTAGAATAATTTTCTTCTGTGTTTTCAATAACTTTAAGAAAATAAGAAAAGCCATATAATTTCAATGGGCTGGGATTAACCATTTTGAAAGAATCTTTTCTCAAAGTAGTTATGCGGTCAAAATGACCGTTTCTGCCATTCTAGTGTTAGCATATTATGTATAATTATATAATTGGTGTGATGTTAATATATTAAGAGAACTTGTAGTTAAAGGTAAAACATCTTGTGGCATTATGTATTGTTGCTCCACTTTGAACTACATATGTATGGCCCATAAACGATCATATGGAAAATACGGAGTTTGACCATAGCTAAAATAGTGTGCTTAATGATATTAATCCCAAGCATATTTTCTATCAATTTTAAAGCTAAATTGTGAGAATTTTATAATTTTTTGAAGTCTTAGTGTGCAGCCATTCCTCCTGCAAAAAAATTTCAAATTTCCTTTTTTATAGATCATCCTCAATTTTCAGTTGCTTATTTCTCATCTATATAAATAAAATTGAAAATCTGTCTGTCTATCTGTCTGTTTGTTCCGTCATCACGAGAGAACGGCTGAACCGAATTTGATGAAATTTTGTGGGTAGCCTGGAAATATTCCCACTTAAAATTTAGTCTTTGTTTGGAGTTTCTACAATCAGTGGTTCTCGAGATATTAGTAAAAAACAACATTTTTGTTTTTTCTCATCATCACGGGAGAATGGCTGAACCGAATTTGATGAAATTTTGTGGATAGCCTTGAAATAGCCCCCCATAAATTTAGCCCAAGTTTCGAGTATCTAAGACCAGGGGTTGTCGTGATATTAATGAAAAACGAAATATTTTCCTAGGGGTTCTATCTATTTTATCGATTTGAATAATAAATAAATGAATATAAAAATATATTTTAGAAAAGAACGATTTGATTTTCCTTATAGCATTTTTGACTGGATAATATTAATTACGGTCTTCAAGTTTAAATGTTATTATTATTGATATTTTCGAGGATTATTGATTCAGGGATTATTGATATTTTCATGTCATTATGCAATTGTTTTATTAAAACAAAAATTGTTTAAACTCATATATTGTACGTTGTACGAGTAATCTTCTACAAATACACGGGTATATCTTCTAATCTATGAGAATATAAGTAGTACAGGTATATTGGCATATATTGCAATCAATTACGACCTTCTGGTATAAAAAGTACAGGGATTATTGATATTTTCAATTTATTACATCATATCTTTTATTTTAGCAAAGATTTTTGAGACTCATATTGTAATACGAGTAATCGTCTACTAACACACTGGCATATTTTCTAATCTGCGACAATATAAGTAGTACCTTTTTTTTTTGTAAATTTGCTTACAAAAGGGTCCAGGATGTTTTATTCTTCAGATCTGCCCGTGAAGATAAAATTGCTTAGTGAGAACAGATATTCTTAAGCTTCTCTTTAGGAGCAATAAATTTAATATTTTAACAGAATTTGCACATGATTGCGAATTATAAGTTTCTTTATATTATATACTCCGTACAAAGAACGGGTATGCTACTAGTCTGCAATATGAAAAAAGAAAAAAAAATCTTCGAATTCCTAAGATGTTTATAGCTGAGTGGAAGTGTATTTATAGCTCAGAAGCATTCACTGTTATCAAATCAACGTTAAAGCTGCTCAAGATTCACTTGCTGTGTCCACCAATTTTTCATTAGCATAAGAAAAAAACAAGAAAAATCAATCATGCATAAAACATTGATTATGAAACACTTTCCAACTGAAATTCAATTTTTTTTAAACATCTAAAATGCGATACATTCAGCGGTGATATTTTTTTAATTATCACAGAACTACAATAATTTATTTTACTTGAAAACTTAAAACTTCATAGATAAAAATGAACTTTATTCAAATGACGTAATCGAAATATAAATTGTCTGGCTCTCTATGTAAAAGCAATGAACATTTCATTCATACACTTTTTTCCAGACTCCAGAGTTAAATAATTTTGCGTGAAAAAAATTCAGCAATTCTTATACAACTCATCTTACAATCAGTCTAACTTCTGCATTCATTAAAATTAGGCTTTGTTGTAGAAATAATCAAAGTTTGATGATCATTTAAACTCAAAAATATTGTAATTGCATTGGTGCAGAATATAGATGCACAGAAAATTAGCGAAAATAATTCGGTTTTAGGATGGATGCAACACTAAATATAAATTTAAAAGAATTTTAAAAATCACGATTTTTACTCTGGGATGGATGGATGCCCTATTTTATTTTGAAGTGGGTCACGTGATCTCTTCATATTATATGGGTGTAATTATTATTTTAATTTTTATTTAAAAACTAATGAACATATTATGCTGAAATTTTTTATATATATTTTATAGAATAATTTGAATATTTCAAAGCAATTTGTGAATTTTAACTTTGTTTAAAAAATGTTTGAAAAATTAGGTACCATAGGGTTCAATGTATTTCATTTTTTTGCAGGTTCAATCCAAACTAATTGGGTGATATTATTCATTTACATTCCCATATGTCCCACAGACCGTCTCAACAACATAGTAAAATTTCATTTTGATAAAGTCATTTTTATGGCAGTTATCGTGCAAACGGACAGACAGACAGAATGAACAAAGTCATAAACACTTTTCAACTATATTGTAAAGTGTTAAAAAGATGAAGGACTTGACTTCTTTAGTTCCATCAAAGTCTCAAAGGATGAGATCGACAACATTAACTGCAGACAGAACGCTCTCCGTCCCCTCAGTTGTTTTGACAGACTCAACCTAAACATTTAAGTCGTCATGAAGGGTGGAAAGTGTGAAAACATTGTTCACACAAATGAGAGGTTGCCATAAGCCCTAGGGTTGGCCGTGTGGTCTGGGTCTTCAACACAAATGAGAGGGACGCAAGAGAATCCTAGTCCGAACAACTATATTTGTAACTATTAGTTTTAAAGCAAAAATTCTTAAAGAATTCAAATTTTCAAAACATTTCACCCTAAACTGACATCAAACTAAGACTAATTGAATAAAAATTTTAATTTTATATAGGAAAAAAAAAAGAAACTTCACAATTTCGGGTAGAAAAGGAAGCACACTAATCAACAATCTTCCCTTTCAACTTTGTTTCTTTTGGGACAAAACGTGAAAGAGGATGTTTTGACTTTTTTTTCTACTTTTGGTTCCTAATTCCACTAATAAAGTGCATATTTGAGGGAAAAGAAACTGAAAAAATCTTATTAAAAAAAATTAACAATTTCAAATAGTGAAACCTGATTAAAGTGACCACTCTTGAAACTGAGAAAACTGGTTACTTCATGAAAATGGGGCGGTTACTATATGAAAATGATATGGTCACTTTGAGAAAAGAGGTCAGTTTAGGCAGGTGGTCAGTATATTAAGATAGTCACTGTCAGGTTTTACTATATTTTGATTACAGTCCTTATAATTGCATTTCAAGTTGTTTTTTCAGTTCATAATTGGCAGAAATATAATAGACAAAAATGCTAATTCTGCTGATCGATAATTTTTGACACAGAATAGATGAAAAACACCTGTTTCATAGCAGTCGGCACATAGGGTTAGTTATGTAGCAGTTTGGTGCAGGTGTAACATAGCTAAATAAAGTATAAAATAAATATTTTTTTTCTTTTAAGCAAATAAAATATGGAAAAGAAACTTTTTAAAATGATGTAGAATTGGGTTTTCTATTTCACTAAATTAAGTATCCAAGGCATGGAATTTCTCTTAGAGAAAACACATTGCAAAAAATATCATATTTGGTTAACTTTGAGTACATACTTTACCTCCAGCAGTTTGTTTCGTTTTACCTATATTAACCTATGGAAAATGATTTCTAACATCTAATTCATTTAGTTTTTAGAAATTTTTCTTCTGTTTTTACTAAGCATAGATGCTAAGAATAGGAAGGTTTGTACTATTTTTTTTTAAATTCGATAAAATAATTAGAAGTATTTCTAATATTTTTATAAAATAAACATGTAACTTTTTGATAAATATAAAAAATACTTCTTACCAATTTCTTTTAAAAATGATTAAGCATTTCTCTCTTTAATATCAATACTTGGCAAAAAAAAAAAAAAAATGAAAATATCTAAAATATAAACAAGCTAGAGGTTAGAAACTATTTTCCATAGGTTAACAAGAGGAAAATGAAACAGGCAGCTGGAGGGAGAATATTTTCTTACATATCATATCTCATAACAGTTAAATATCAGTGGTAAAGTAAATTCAATTTAACTTATCAAAATTATTTCATTTTAAAACGTACCAGGTTATTTGGTGTTTTATGGCATAAGATCCACAAAAGATATTCTGTACCAAACATGATATACTAAAAATATTATAAAAGTAGATAAAACCCATGAAAGGGATAAATTTCTAACAATGTTAAACACAAGATATGACAAGTGAAACAGATAAAATTTTAATGTACAAAAATTATAAAATTTGAATAAAATTTAAAAGGTACGTTAAGAAAAGATAACAAAGGAAAAGATTAATTACCCAGAGTTAAAGGGATATTTCCACCTTTTCCAAAATGTTGTAGTCATCATTGGAAGAATGCAGCATAAAAGCCTCTTCCTCCAAATATTCACTGTGCAGAAACATGGAATTTTTGTGTCTATTGCCACTAAACTGGACTCTGACTGTCTTGCTTATCATTGATAGCACAGCAAGTACTTCTACACTAGTCAAAATAATCCTACACCTAGGAACTTGAGGCATAGCTCCCAACCTCCAAATGTGAAAAACCGGGTGTTTTTTGTGCAAAAATATAAAAAAAAAAATGGGAGATTTCACATCACAACTCAGTCTATACTTCTGTTATACTTAATCTAAACATAAAAAGGACAACTTTTCAACAAATAAAACTGAAATATATAATGATTATAACACAGGTATCACACTTTTATTTTCAATTGCAAAGAAACTGTGTTTGATGTCTGCATTTTCTTCAATTAAAATATTTTCGTCCACATGTCTTTTGGCTTTAGCACGGCAATAATATCCTGTCTTCCACTGTATGAAATTTTGAAGTCCATTGCACAGATTGAGTCAAAAGCACATTCAAATTCACTACCTTTAGACAATTTCAAAATAACATAGCTGCCAACCTATCAGAAAGAGAAAAATTGGCACACATTGCACGAGAGAGAAAAAAATAAAATTTTTGGATGCACCAACGGGGTTCATTAATGTAATTAAACCTTAAATTGTAAAGCAACTGACATTTACATATATTAAGCTAAAGAAAAAAGCTAAATCAGCTGCAATGAATTTTAGCACTTAATAAAAAAATAATTGGATAAAGTTATTCTAAGTGCTAAAATTCATTGCAGCTAATTTAGCTTTTTTTTTTTTTCAGCATGCTTTAATAATTCTGAACCTATATTTTCTTTATTTTTATTATTCTCAACTTGTTTAAATTAAAATGATTGAAGCATCTTTACATTATTTAATACTAGATAGTAAGCAAAGAATGCGACTTTGCACACAATTAATAATCCGGCCACACTTGAAACTGCCAGAAGCCCTACGGTTGGTGGTGTGGTCTTGGACTTCAACACAATTAATAATGAACTAGATCAACAACATAAAAGTACTGCACAAATAAGGTAAGCAGATGCACGTTTTGGAAATTTTTGGATTTCCTTCTTCAGTGTCAACAAGCCTGGACCTTAAAGCCCAAATAATAGCCATGCTGGCCAAACAGAAAATATTTAACAGTTCATATACTCTGCATTTTATTTATTTTTTCTTACTTGCTTCTTAAGTTCATTTTTAACACTTTACAACATAGTTGAAAAGTGTTTATGACTTTGTTCATTCTGTCTGTCCGTCCGTTCGCAAGATAACTGTCGTAAAAATGACTTTATCAAAATGAAATTTTAGTATGTTATTGAGATGGTCTGTGGGACATATGGGAATGTAAATGAATAATATCACCCAATTAGTTTTGGATTGAACCAGGGTTGAAAGAAGAGTGAAATACATTGAACCCTATAGGACCTAATTTTTTAAACATATTTCAAGTGAAGTTAAAATTCACAAATTGTTTCAAAAATTGTAGGAAATATTCAAATTATGCTATAAAATATAGAAAAAAATTTCAGCAAAATATGTTTGGTAGTTTTTTAAATAAAAATTAAAATAATAATTGCACCCATATAGTATGAAGAGATTACATGGCTCATTTCAAAATAAAATAGGGCATCCATCTTTTTTCCCAGTGTCAAAATCATGATTTTTTAAGGTTCTTTTAAATTTATATTTAATGTTGCATCCCTCCTAAAACTGCTTTATTTTTTCTGAATATTTTACTTCTCGCTCTACTTCTCTTTTATCACACTATGACTTATGACTTAGAAGTGAGTGACTCAGAGAGAGCCTAGCACCAAAAAGAGAACATTCTCACAGTAGGTACTGCCACATTATTGGGTTCTGTCATCCAGCCATTTTCTATACAACTAACAGGGTCTAGCTATCATTTGGGCATCCAGGTCAAGATTGTTCCCAATGAAGCAAATCCAAAGATTTCTTAAACGTACATCTGCTTACTTAACATTATTTGCTCAGTATTTTATGTTGTTGATCTAGTTCATTACCCTGGGTAGTAGTTTTCAGGGTTGGAAAGAATTTAGAACAGTAATACTCAGATAACGAAAAGATGTAGCTGGAAGTCATGGAGAAGTATGTATTTTATTGGAACTCTGATTTGTATTTGACTTTTGAACTTACGGTGGACTTTTAGAAGTACTGATACTATTGTGACTATTTGTCTGCACAGGTTTTGGTGAAAAATTAGGAGTACAATTTTAAGTAATCTCTTTGTGTACTAAAGCAGACCATGATCACAGGCTATAAAAACCCTCATTGGCTAGATCCAGGTCACATGCAGTCAGATGGACACTGGACAGCCCTAATTTGAATTACGATACTGGAACAAAAAGAATATCTTTCTATTAAAAAATACCTCTCTATTAAACAATACATTTGTAGAGAAATGTGAGGTTAGAGGAACATGCTGAAATGAACATTTTTTTTTTAATTTAGATCTTAGTTTTAGAGATATTTAATGTCAAAGTCAAAAATAGAATGCTTGAGCTACGAGTTCATGTCCAAATAACAAGTCCAAGAAATTTTGCAGGTATGCACCTACATAGAACTTTTGTATGGAGGAATCATTTTTTTTTTTTTGTATTTAGTTTACGAGCCGATTTTATTATTTATGTTGAAAACACTTATATAGTTGCCCAATTTCTAAATAAGTAATATTTAAATGATTACTTATGAACAATTAAAAAAAAATTTCAGAACTCTAATACGGAAGCCATCGTGGCATTCGTTATTGTTAGCTAATGAGATTTTCAATAAATGTATTTTGAAATATTGGCGTGTACACAGTGAAATCAAGGGTTGGTAATCATAGTGAACAGGGCAGAGCCCCCTAGTACAGTAAACTAAGCTTTTAAAAGTAAAATTCTATGTGTCATCCCCCTGTAATTCGAAATGCCACATTACGACTGGCATTACTAGCATTTATCACGGACACTTGAAGTACATATGAAAAATAATTAACCATCATAAAGTGTTAAGAACTTTTTAGTAAGAACAAATTCTTGACTAAATTTATTATCAAATCTTATATACATGGGAAAATTCCTTTCAAATGAAAGAAGTTAAATCAAAAGAAAACTTCTCAGACAGTCAAATACAAAGAAATACAGACAAGCTAAAATAAAAACTGAGATCAGCATTTTATGACATACACTATGTACAAGTTAAAAGTCAACACTTTGGCGTTCAACTACATTTGTTGCAGTTGCTCAGTAGAAAATCTACACATAAATATACTACAATTTGTGAGTACAAAAATATTTTTTTTTTCACATTTCGTAGTTAAATTCACAGGTGAAAGGAGATTGTATATAGCCAGATATAAGAACAAAATTTTAAAAGTTTGATTCATAATGTACTTATATTGCTCTGTAGAATGAACATCTATTTAATAAATTATTGCAGTTCTTAGTTTTGGTGAAAAACTAAGCCATCGTTCACATCTTAAACAAGTTACAAAATCAGTATCATACACATATTACAGGAATTCCCTTAACTTTCGACTGAATAGTCCAGACTTGCAGAAGCAAAAGCTCCTAATAGGAAGATGATCATACACTATCGCATACCTGCCAACCTGGGAAAATTGGAATGTGTAAAATTTTGCGTGAATGACATTTATAATGATTTCTTTTTTAAACTACACGCGCAAACGACATTTCTAATAAATTCAACTATATACACGTACCTGCATTAAAAAATACTGCATTAAATATCAGGTTTACTGGTAGAATATGAAAATTCAGGACACCAATTTTATAAAATTTCAGGACAATAAATTATAAAGCAAAAAATATATAAAGGTTTTATCCGGTGAGAATTACTTTATAATGAAGACAAATATTTATGTTTGGCAAAACAAAGGTTTTCACTAAAGAGAGTAACAAATATTGATCTTTAATTAAAAAAAAATATATATAGCACTGAATTATATTCCTGCCAAAATGGTTTCCCTTTTATTTGCCTAAATCATTGCTTTAATACCACTTTTTGGAAAATATCCCTTCAGAGTTTATACCCATTTTTTAAATAGAAAAATTTATATTATGCAAATATAATTAAAAAATTGACTTAAAAATTAGCCATAATATGAAAATAAGCTAGTTTAGTCGATCTAATATGCAACATTTAAATGATGGAGATGGATGAAAAAAGATACTAACGTACTCTCGGCAATTCACGTGAAGTAACTGAATTGCGCAATCGCACTGTTTATGTGAAAATAATTAAGAAATTAGCCGTAATAATTAATCAGAATATGAAAATAAGCTAGTTTAGTCGATCCAATATGCAACATTTAAATGATGGACATGGATGGAAAAAGATACTAACGCACGCTCAGTAATTCACACGAAGTAACTGAATTGCGTAATCGCACTGTTTATGCGAAAATAATTAAGAAATTAACAGTAATAATTAATTAGAATATGAAAATAAGCTAGTTTAGTCAATTAAAAATGCAATATTTAGAAGATTGAGATGGATGGAAAAAGATACTATTGTACTCTCGGCGATTCATGAGAACAAACTGAATTGCGCAATCGCAGTATTTATGCGAAATTAATGAACAAAATAACATTTTAGCGATTTATGCTGAATTAGATAACCTTTGAAGAAGTATATTTATTACTTTTATAAAATAAGCGATCGAGATCTTAATTTACGTTACACGCGGCCGTAAATCTCCGTTAATTTGATTGGCATTACCCTGGATTTTATTACGGATTTGCTACGATCCCGGAAATGGTAGATATTAGTGTTAAAAAAGAGGAAATGCGGTGTTTCCGAGGAATTATACTATGTCTGGTTATTTGATAAATTTCAAACATAAAAAGCCGGAGATTGATTTCCTATTAATGTTAAAAAATTCAAATAAATGCGGAAATGCGTAAAATACAGCAAGAAATGCGTAAAAGCGTAAAGAGCAGTTAAAATGCGTAAATTTTACGCATAATGCGTAAAAGTTGGCAGGTATGCTATCGATTGAAAACGTTTACAGCACCTCTAATAGCAAATTGAAGAAGTTAGAATCCCTATTTTAAAAACAAAATAAGGTATGCGAATATTTCCAATTGCACATTTGTAGTGTTTTTTTTTTTTAGTATGGAAAGAGAGATCTGCAGTTTGCACACAACATACATCAGGGTGAGTACACTCTTTAAAAAAAAATTCAAGCACTTTTCAAGGACTTTCAAGTACCATGTCATTATTTTTAAAGGATGTCAATCAATCCCTCATTATGAAATTATATGTATTTCTGGGAGGAAAAATAAATAGCAAACTAATGTTATTGTTAAAGTCGTTAAGGAAATTTTTGGAAAAAACAATGCAGTTAAAGAAATTTCTAGGGAATGCAGAACTTCTTGGTAAAAACACAATACCACGGATCCACAGAACATTTTCAAGCACTTAACCAAACATATGGAAATTTTCAAGCACCCGCATGCAACCTGGAATAAGTTGAAATCAAATCTTCTGACGTAAACCCGATTGAAAACTTATGCGACACCTTTGGAAGAGCTGTTGCATGGTGAAATCTTCCTCCTCCTCCTAGAGATTGCAAAGCCTTTAAGACAGCATTGCTACAAAAATGGAACTTACTGTTCAAAACTCTAATAAACCACCTTACGAAGAGCATGAAATTGTGCTGTGATATGTGTATACAAGTTAAGGGAGATCACATTCCCAATAAAGGTTAAAAGTCAACATTTGTTTCCAAGTTATTCAATTTTTTCTAAAATCCCCGTCTCACAATATTTTAATTGTTTCATAATTAGTTTTGTATCATATGCACTCATTTTTCAGTTTGTATTTATCTGATATGATGCTATGTATCACACCCAAAAAATTCAATTATGTTCAACAGGTGTTGAGAAATCAAGTGTTTTTTGTACATGTAAAGATAATTTTGGACACCAGTATATTTAGTTACAAAATCTAGGTGGTTTAAATTTTTTTCTAGTTTATTAAGATAAAAGTGTCAAAAAAAGACTTTTATATATATATTTCTATCAGTTCATGAAATTCATCAAACAGATGTGTGTGCTAAATTCTATGAAGACGATACATTATTCGCAAGAAAATACAATAAAAATATATTATTTCTGTAACTGCAACACATAAATGACTAGTGCAGATATTTTTAACTTTGAATGAAGATATTTTTAGTAAAACTTTATAGTTTACGATCTATATTAACTTATAGCACAGTTCTGATAATCCAACTCATTCCATAACAAACAGGAATTAAATGAAAGCATAAGGTAACAAGTTAACAAACATAATAATAATGTACACACACATAAATCCTTATGAGAATATTCTCACTTCAATTGCTTGTTTCATTTTCTCAATGTTGGAAAATAACCCCTAACCTCTAAATTGCTTAGTTTTTAGGAAATTTTCCTGCTGTTCTTTTTCCAAGTATAGATGCTAAAAAGATGAAGGTTTATGCTACAAAACAAAAAAAACAGTAAAACAGTAAAAAGTATTGTTTATATTCATCGAAAAGTAACGCAATCATTTTACAAAAATGCTTAACTGTTTCTTAATGCTTCTAAATTGTTTTATCAATTTTTTTAAATGCACAAACCTTGTTTTTTAGCATCTGTGCTCAACAATAAAAAATTATAAAAACTAAATGTACAAGAAGTTAGGGACTATTTAATTTTCCATAGGAGAAATCCCTCCACATGGGGGGGAAAGAGACAAGTGGCTGAAGGGAAAAAAACATCCTCTTAACAATAAATTTTAATTAAAAAGGAAAATAGATGAGCATTTTAATAAATCAACACCCAATTATAGAGAGCAATTTAAAGACTGGCATTGACCCTTTGATTATAATGAGTTTTGATTACAAGGACTTTGACATTTTCATTGTAATCAAAAAGGTCAATGTATTTTTTAATTTTTTTTTATTACAATGAAAAAACATAATCAAAGATCTTTTGTTTATTGACAAACATCGGAACGAAATCAGATCAACAAAGAGTAAGCCATCATTAAAATTCAATTTACTGTTACCAAATAGAACAGCAATGACTAAAAGTAATTGCATATACTACTCAAAATATTCTTTATTTTGTAATTGATTACACAGATGGAGATTTTGCTGAATGATATGATACTTTTCTTAATTACGCTGAATATAAAACAGTTTGGTTTGCTGAATTGCACAATTTGGATGCCCAAACAATTAATTTGAGAAATGTGGTAAAAAGTTTTGATGAAAAAAAAAAAAGCAAAATCTGATGAAGATAAAACATCCAAAAGCACTTGAGGAGATTTCAAAAAATAATTTTTTAGAGATCAGAGAAATATGATTTTCCCTCATATTTTTACATATTTTACATGTTCTCATATTTTGAAATTGCAAAATATGTTGTAATAAATAACGAAGTCAGATATTTCATCTGTATGTACAATTCACATATTCCAACATAGCCAAGTCTGTCATTTCAGTCCACGATAGAGTCTTTGTACAAATAGGAGTTAAAAAAAAGAACTTTTCACGCAAAGTCGGCCAACTGCATGCAAAGCTCGGTATTAATTCAAGTGGAAATTCAAGCTCAATTTCATTCTTCCTGTAGAAGATTGGCTGCTATTATGTGACCCTGCAATGGAAGCATGGAGAATATTAAAATAATTATAACAAAAAAGATCAATCATGCATAAAGTATTGATTATGACAGACTTACCAACTGAAATGCAAAATGCGATACATTCAGCGGTGATATTTTTTTAATTATCACAAAACTAAGATAATTTATTTTACTTGAAAACTTCATCGAAAAAAATTAATTTTATTAAAATCACGTCATCAAAATATAAATCGTCTGGCTCTCTGTGTAAAAACAGTGAATATACCATTCATACACTTTTATTCCAGACTCCCAGAATTAAATAATTTTGCATAAAAAAAATTCAACAATTCTTATACAACACATCTTTATAATCATTTGTTTACATCCAGCATCTATTAAAATTAGGCTTCGTTGTAAAAATAATCAAAGTTTGATGATCATAAACTCAAAAATACTGTAATTGCGTTGGCGCAGAATACAGATGTACAGAAACTATGCAAAAATAGAGCGGTTTTAGGACGGAAGTAACACAAAATATAAATTTAAAAAAACTTTAAAAATCACAATTTTTACGCTAGGAAAAAAGATGGATGCCCTATTTTGTTTTGAAGTGGATCGCGTGATCTCATTATATTATATGGGTGTAATTATTTTAATTTTTATTTAAAAACTACCGAACCTATTTTGCTGAATATTTTTTTATATATTTTATGGAATAATTTTAATATTTCCTAAAACTTTCGAAGCTGTGAATTTTAAATTTGTTCAAAAAATGTTTGAGAAATGAGGTCCCATAGGGTTCAATGTATTTAATTTTTTCAACCCAGGTTCAATCCAAAACTAACTAGGTGATATTATTCATTTACACTCCCATATGTCCAACAAACTGTCTCAACAACATACTAAAATTTCATTTTGATAAAGTCACTTTTACGGCAGTTATCGTGCAAACGGACGGACAGACAGACAGAATGAACAAAGTCATACACTTTTCAACTATGCTGTAAAGTTTTAAAAACCGTGTCAGTATGAGAATCAAAATAATAAATTTATATTTAACTCCTAATTACGATTGTTAATGGACTATGAAACTACTGAACAATGAGGCACCTATTGAGTTGCTTATTTGAGCTTTCTCCTCTACACAAGAGCTTATTTAGCATTGTAAATGGGCTATTAGACAGGCATTTAATAAAGTACAGTACAATCTGAAATACAGATGTATTGGGACTTTGCCGATTCTGGATTTGAAATTTCTCTAGATTATAGAGTTTGGATAAAATTCATACTTAATATTAACTAAATACACTATAAATCACTATTTTTAGTAAAAATAATGACAAAAAGTTAACCCATTAAAAATTATTATTAACCAATAATATTTAAAATATATATATGTAACCAATTGGCAAACAACAAAATGCATATTTTTTCATATATTCTGCAGTCAATTCCCCACAATGTGTGAATAAAATATCTCCATATCTTTTTACTATGGCACTCCCCCATTATTCCTCTCCGAAAAACAAGATAAAATATCAAAAGTTTTATTTATTTTCTAGCATCTATACATCATTATATTTTTATAAGCGGATGCCTCTGAAAAAAGAAAAAACTGTATTAGAAATAATCAAATATGTGAACAATACCACAGTAGAAAAAATAAATTAATAAAGAAAAATACCACTCCTCCCAATGATTTTTCTAAAATATGATGAGTCATTATTGAGCAGCAGTGCCATGACGGCATGCGACAGGGAATGCGAAGAAAGAAATGTGCTCAGCTCATAAAAGCAGCTGACCTCTTTGAGAAGTCGGTGTATTAATGACCTTATTGCCAGGGCCTAATTAAGCCAATGTGGGGCCCCCAGACACTCACAGCATACCAAATGCATGCAAAAAATATCCCAAAGTAAATTTGGAAGTTTAGGACCACTGTCCCGGAGACACTTTTGTACATGTAAAACTTTTTATTTAAAAGTAAAACTTTAAAAGATGTATAATATTTAAACGTATTAACATATTTTCTTAAAATAAAAACTAACATTAAACCCTAAATTTTGTGTGACAAAAAATTTAAGCAGAATTAATTTTTTAATTATAAGTTCTTTATTTTAAATTATAAAATATGTCGCAATTTTAAATATTATATATCCTTTAAAATCATATATTACTTTGAAAAAAAATGTTTGAGAGTTTTCTACATGTACAAAATTTGGGGTTGTGATCCTGCACCCCCAAATTTGTTATGTGTTGATGTTTTGCATGTGTTTGATATATGTATGGGGGCCCCACTTTGCACTCAGGGCCCACTTTGGCTTGATCAGGCCCTGAAGCTATTGAAGTTTAAGAGAAGGGAGAAATTTGGATGAGAAAATTTAGATTGCAATTTTGATTAGTAGCCAAATATGCTCCTGTAAATAAAAAGGAGTAAGTTTATTCTGTAGTAATATTTATGGTGTGGAATAGAATTTAATGTGGTCACAATAAGCATGTGACAAGAGATAGGAATGTGGAATAAGAATTATGAAAGAAAAAAAGGGTATGTTAATTGCAGAAGCTTAACATTTCTGTATCCAGGTGTACACTCTCTCTGAAAAAAATTTCAAGCACTTTTCAAGAACTTTCAAGTACCATACAATTCTTTTTCAAGGACATAAATCAACCTATAATGATGAAGTTGTATGCATTTCTGCAAGGAAAAATGAATAGCACACTAATTTTATTGTTCATTATTAAAAAATTTTTGGGGAAAAAAAAAGATGTTGCATTGGAAATGTTTGGAACAGTGGAACCGCTAGAAAAATTTCCAGGGAAAGCAGGATATTTTGGAAGCACAATGCTGTGGATACACAGAACACTTTCATCCCTCTCTTTTACAAACACTTTCAGGGATTTAACTAAGAAAATTGGAATTTTCAAGTACTTTCAAGGCCATGAAAATGGTCATCTAAAATTCAAATACTTTCCCAATTTTCAAGCACACATATGCATCATGTGTATCATGCACTTCTATTTTCTTTTTTTTTCATTTGCATACTTCATAGCAAAGAGGATGAGAGCAGAGTAGAAATAAAAGCTTACTTTGCTATCCACTTTCACAGTTTTTTTCCCCTGTTCAGTGGCATCCCAAATTTCAACTTTGACTATGTCGGAAGCTTTGTAATTCCACTGGAAATAAACAAAACCAATTCATAAAAATAAAGTAACTGAACAAACCTATCACTTAAAATACACAAAGGCAACATGTCAAAAACTTCCTTAAATTTTAGTATCAATCAATTATATATTAAATAGTTAAATCATTGAAGAATTCTACTAATTTGTTAAAAATGATAAAGTTTTATAGAGGGCAAGATGCAAAGTTTTAAGCGACACATCAAAAATACAAATTCTAAAAAGCAACAGCAAAATAAATATTAATGAAACTTCTGTGCGTTTGTCTTTAATATTCAGGGGAAGTACACTTTTCTCAAAAAATTTCAAGGACTTTCAAGTACAATGCAGCAGGGTTCCCACTCTTTTTCCAAAATAAAAAATAAGGAGTTTCTAAGGACCCAATTAATATTTTATAAGGACTAATTGAGATAGGTCATATTACGGCCTTCATTGCATTATGGAAATGCACTGGTGTGTGACATATATACATATTTGTAAAGCTAGAAGTTGTCCTATATTTCCTATATATTTTTCAAAATAGGAAAAAACCCAGGAAGCAGAATTTTTTTTTCCAATGCAGAACATGCAGAACAAAGAAGTCTTGTCGCAAATCATAGAAAAAAAAATTCTGCTTCTGGGGGTTTTCCTATTTTAAAAAATATATAGGAAATATAGGACAACTTCTAGTCCTGTATTTGGGAAGAAACTAAACCCTTTTTAAAAAGTATTGTGCTTTTGACTCGAAAATGTGAAAGAATATTAGCAACATTAGATTTATTTACAGTTTCAGACTCTACTAATCTTTTTTTTAATTATTATACTCATGTATAAAAAAATCTGATGATGAAAGTTCTTATGATAAAAATTTAACGGATTTTTTTTTATTTATTTTTTTATTTTCTGGTCCAAGTCTTTCTTTTATTTCAGCTACTTTTTCTTTAATATATTTCCTTAATGCATTTGCCTTGAGCAAAAGTTTAAAGTTCATAGAAGATACTCCCTCATCAGCTAGTTCTTCAGCTGATTTTTCCATTGTTACCTTCACGACAAATCCTCTTAGATTTTAAGAATTCTTCTAGTTTAAGTTTCCTTTTAATTTCTGAGTTTGCCCTTTTCACATTACTAAGCGGCTCTTCCAAATGAAGAAAATATTTTGCCTTGAAGAAGAGACAAACTTTCTCATTTCTTTACTTATTAGTATATTTTGAATGTCATTAGAATCATTTGAATTTTCATGAATAAGTCTTTGCGCAATATATGATTCTTCCTTTACATTTTCTACCTCTAATAGCTTGTTGACACCAAATCCATGTTCCACAGTAGCCTGACCGTGAGACAAAATCATTATGGCTTTCATTAGTTTCCACAACTTTCTCTTTGTATCATCTATACTAAGAAAGTCATTTAAAAAACTGTCTAATCGCATTGTTTTTGGTTCAAAATTCTTAAACAATGAAACAGATTTCAAAACAATACCCTCCATAAAATCTTTAAATTAAAACAATATATCATCACAATCTTTTTCTGCAAAATTCTTAATAAAACGCAATAACATATGTTTCATGGCATTCATGCACTCGTCCAGACCGTTAACCATTCGTCTAGGGTCAAGACAGAAAGCATTACAAACAAGCAAATACACAACAGGAGATTTATTCATGAGGCTTCGTAGCATTTTCATAACAAAACTGCGACAATCATGCCGCAAGTCAAAGACAGCTCTATCAGTTATTTGTTGCTCTTTTAATATTTCCTTTACTAATTTGCCCCCAATGAACTCTATACTGATTTTGTCTATAGGAGAATAAGAATTACAGACAGAAAAATCAAATTTACAAAGTTTCAGAACGGTTGATATATTAACCTTTTCTTCTACTTTTATAAGATTAAAATATTCTACACATTGCTTTACAAGTTTTAGCATATCTCCTCCAAAAAAAGGCAACAACACTTTATCATTTTGATAGAATTCAAGGAATGGTTGCAATAATTTTGTCACAGCTAAGAAAAAGTTAAACTTCACAAGAATTAACTTATCTTTTGTAGCTTTTATTACTGTTAGAAAGACTTGCAATTTACTTTACTCAATTTACCCATTTCTACAGTTTTAACATATCTGACAACATCAGTCCAAATTTCAATTGCACGCTCTACAACCGGGACATTCTCTAGCCATCTATGACCACAAAATGTCATGGGAAGCTTCTTGGCATCAGACAAATTATTGAAATCCGCCCTTCTTGCAGGAGAATCTTTGAATAACTAATATAAAGAAGTTAAAATGCCACCGATATTCCAATCAGTACTATTTTCTCATCCATTAAAGCATTATTTATGATATGAAGATCACAACTGCCTATTGAAATAACCATTTTTTGTACTTATCATAAGTTATCCATAAGTTGGTAAAAATGCATTTCCCAGGCATACTAATTTTTAAAACAATCCATTTAATTCATGAAGAAAGTGTGTAAATAATGTTGGTTAAACATTTGTGCACAGAACAAATTAAGATCCTTCGAGTACGCCTTCAAGAATAAACAGTATTGCCAACTCAGATGACTGATAAAACTTCCAGATTCGTGTTACATTTTTGGAATTTCATTTTGGAACCAAAAACTAAAAAAAAAAACCAGGAAAATTTTCAAATTTGTCATTTCTCCTATAATTTTTTTTTTTCAAACTGGACTGGTGCTCATTTAGGAAATCACAGGGTTGCTAGTTTTGTGGTTTTCCTGTTCAATTGGGTTAGTTTTTTCAAAGAGTTGCAGTAAAGCATGACGGAAAATTTTCTGGTTGCAGATTTTTGGGCTACTTTCAGAAAAGTTCAATGATTTATTTTGGGGGCAAATTTTGACGAACTTTTAGAAGGCCAGTAAATTTTATCTTGGAATTTCGGTATTATGAAATTCAGTAGTTTTTGGCAACATTGCGCGAAATCTCACAATACTAAACATTGGGCCAGTTTTCGCCAATTTTTGGGTGTGATTTTTGAAAAAGACCTAGTAACACTAAGATATCGGGCAGTGAAGCTCAAAAATAGGTAGAAAATGGAAAAGTGATTGCATCACTTGGGGAATTCGATCATCAGGTTTCTCCCTAGGGAAAAAAATTAGGTGGGATTATCCTACCCTAACAATCATAGTAAACTAACATTGCTGTTTAAAGTTGAAGCCATTGAGTAAATTTTTGGGAAAAAACGTTGTTTAGGAAAATTTCAGTGACCGTGTAACTGCTAGGGAAATTTCCAGAAAAAGCAGAACTTTTCAGAAAAAACACAATGCTGTGAGTCTTCAGAACACTTTCAACCTTGCCCTTTTCAAGCACTTTCAAGGACTTAAGCAAGAAAATGGGAATTTTCAAGTACTTTCAAGGTCTTGAAAATGTTAATCTAAAATTCAAGTACTTTCTCAATTTTCAAGCACCCACATGCACCCCGAATATTATATCTCTATGTAAAAAAGTGAATATCAAGATGGTGATAGTTGACCATATCTTCTGAATTAAGATGGAACTTGCTGTGATGCCTGCAGCTAGCGGTCACTAAATATAGCAACCAGTTTTTACAGCAGACTGCTGTGAGGATGCAGAAGTCACAAAGCAACAAAACTGAAATGATGTTCAGCATGAGCATTTAGAGTGAGTTCATTGCAGAGTAGAAAGTACAACATGAAAATTGCATCAAAATTGGAGAAAAAATGGCGATTTAAGCAGTTTGATTGGTCAATTACAGGCAAGAAATTGTGCGTTCTTTGCAGTTGCAAAGGTTCATTCAAGAAGTTGTGCGCTTCTACTTTCATTTTACATGCTGCAGGTTCGCACAATAGGTTGACAATTTAACTTCCTGCATCATGTTCAGGGGCCTTTAGACAAATCAGATGAGAATGAAAAGTTATTTATTTCTATTTATGTTTCGGTGCATACTGCTATCAAAAAGGAGTTTTTAAGCATCCTTAATTAAGAAGTCTTCCAATTAAAGTATGAATTTTTTTTTATTCATTTTTAAAAAGTTAGATTTTCAAAACTGTGATAGTTCACAGGTAGAACAGGGGATATATATATATATATATACTTTATCAAAACACATCTAAACATAATTGGCATCTTTTGATATCTATGTGAATTATAATCTTATTTGCCAATTCCAAATAAAATTAGTTTTACACTACATCCAATATTTGATTTGAACACAATTCAGTACTTTATAATAAACATGCTTATAATAACAAAAAACACTGTTCTGCATTAATTGTAATCCAAATCAAACAAAAAATTTGTATTTTACAAATTGCTGATGTACAGAATATAAAGACATTTTCATATTCCCCACATCAAATTACTTAAATCAAATTACTTCAGCATATAAAAATTGGAGCAAATTCAATAACATTTACGAAACTCTTCATGACATTAAATATAACTTCACTTCTAAATTTCTCAAATGGAATTACCTAAATCAGGGCTGTCCAACAGCCGGCCCATGATAGAGCAGTACTTTTAGTGGACCGCGTTCATGGCAAGCCTTAAATGAAATATTTTAAACAAATTAATTTAAATTTATTCTAAAAATAGTAAAATATTACAAATAAAATACTTAACGCTGATACAGTGATACATAATATTAATGAATGGGTCACAAGAATATTTGCAGCCGCAGAAAAATTTCAGCAGAAAATCCGGCTAACAAAAGAATTGGAATAGAAAATCTGGCCTGCTGATTCAGAAGTTGGACAGTCCTGACATAGATCTAAACAGACATACATATAGAAGGCAAAATTACTTGAACAAAATCATGCTACCAAAGTTCTTTAATCAGGGAGACTACACTTTCCTTAAAAATATTTCAAGCACTTTTCAAGGACTTTCAAGTACCATGAAATTATTTTTCTAGGACATCATTTCTTCCATATTATGAAGTTGTGTGTTTCTATGAGGAAAAATTATAGCAAACCAACATTATCGTTTAATGTTGAGAAAGTTTTTGGGAAAAAACAATGTTATTTAGGAAAATTACATTGATAACATAACTGCTAGAGAAATTTCCAGAGAAAACAGAACTTCTCAGAAAAAGCACAATGCTGTGAATCTGCAGAACACTTTCAACCCTGCCTTTTCAAGTACTTTCAAGGCCTTAAAAATGTTAATCTAAAATTCAAATACTTTCCTAATTTTCAAGTACCCTATGCACCCTGTTTATTACAAGGTTGCACCAGAATACAGACATTGAATCAGAAGGTGTTCTGCTTAAAACTGTCTGTGTAACAACATGTCATGACATAATATTCCATGACATATCATTATGACATACAATGTAATGCAAAGAACTATGTTAAAAAAAATGATCAAAAGCCGAAAGATACAGAAAATACCAGATACCCGGATGATTTTGTGTTACATATGGAACAAAAATTATTTTTACATCTTCAACTAATACAGAGGAACATATTTTGTTATACAAACTTGTGCAGATGTTAAATAATCATGTCATAATGGTATGCCATGGAAATGTAGATACCTTTCCGAATTAACTGACTGACGTTACTTCAAATACAAAAAATCAAAATTTAGATTTACAAATGATTACACACACACACATATATATATATATATATATATATATATATATATATATATATATATATATATAGGGTCTCCCAAAATGGTTGAAATGTTCTTTAATTCTTTACTAAGTGGGAAAGATAAATTGCAAAAATGTTGAAAGTAAGGGTAGGAAATAAGACTATATTAATGAAATAGTCCTCCCATTAATTTTCAAAAAATTACACTTTTTAAATTTTTATATGACCCACTTAGACAAAGTTGGTCAATCAGAAATTTTTTATTTTTAATGCAACAAAATCATTAAAAAAAAAACCTGCATATCTGTATCTTTAAAATTAAGTGAGTTATATTTAACTGAAAATTGAACATTGTGAATGGGGACCATATATCAAATTAGAAATGTAAATTTGCGACATATCACAAAAAAGATAAAACTGCATGATAATACATAGGATACCCAACCGCGTAGTGAGTACCATGCTTTAAATGATCTCTGTCTGTGTAATGCTTTATTTAGATGCATTTGTAATAAAAAATTTTGACACATATTAACATATTTTTGATCTAAACAATTTCCATCGTCAATTTGTTTATGATCCCAATTTTCACTGATGAAACAGCCTTTCACATGGTACGGAAAAGTTGCATAAATCAGATTTTTTCCTTTATCATAATTCAGTTGATTTTAAAGATACCAATATGCGGGGGGTTTTAATGATCTTGTTGCATTAAAAATAAAAATTTTCTGATTGACCAAATTTGTCAAAGGGGGTCATATAAAAATTTAAAAAGTGTAACTTTTTGAAAATGAATGGGGGGACTATTTCATTCACATAGTCTTATTTACCACCTTACTTTCAACATTTTTGCAATTTACATTGCCCACTTATCTCCAACAGATAAAGAATTAAAGCGTGTTTCAATCTTATTGGGGCACCCTGTATATATATATATATATATATTCAGGGTGAGTACACTTTCCCTTAAAATTTTTTCAAGCATTTTAAGGACTTTTAAGTAACATGCATTTTTTTTTTCAAGTATGTCAATCATTAAGTTTTATACATTTCTGGGAGAGAAAAATCATAATAAACTAGCCTTATTGCTTATTGTTGAAGCTGTTGAGAAAAATTTTGGGGAAAAATAATGTTTAGGAATTTCTTACAAACAGCAGAACCGCTAAAGAAATCTCTAGGAAAATCAGAACTTCTTGAATAAAATACAATGCCATGGACCTACAGAACATTTTCATCCCTGCCCGTTTTCAAGGAACCAACAAAATGAAAATTTTTAAGTACTTTCAAGGCCTTAAAAATGGTCGTCTGAAATTAAAATACTTTCCTGATTTTCAAGCACCTGCATGCACCCTGACTTTACTTATTTTTTACTACAAAATCCATTTTGAAGTGATAATATCTAAATGTAAATATCCGCTCATCCTAAGATATATAATGTACAAGAAAAATGTACCTCCCCCCCCCCTACATGTTTAAACAGAACAGCATACCAAAATTGGTCAAATGAGTTTAGTGCACCAAGAATGCAAAGTATTCTCTTTCAAAGTACTTGTGCTGCAAACCTGGACAGCTAATAGTTATTCAAATACAATATATATATATATATATATATAATATATATATATATATATATATATATATATATATATATATATATATATATATATATATATATACTAATAATTATTCAAACAGTTAGTCAAATATAGTGAGTAACTATATTTCCCCCCCGTAATAATGATCCAGCCAGAATAAAATCTATTTTACCCTCTGTTAATACAAAACTTCAAATCTTTTAATCGATATTTAATATACTTCCTTATTGGTCATGGCCCATTTTTAGATTACCCCTATTATTTCAAAATTGAATCCCCATCTAACTGTCTTTGTAACAACTTCAGAGATGTGGATTATTATGTTTTTTCATGTCCTTATACAAAAATGTTTCATCTTTCTAAACCTTCTTCAATCAATCAAAGTTTAAGGTTTGCAAAAACCCTCGCTCTATTGAAAATATCAAAAACTGTGTTTTTATTGCCAAAAGTACTTCTGAAAAGGTTCCATCGTAATGTATTGGCTACTGCTTTAAACTATATGATCAATAAAATTTTACGCTGTTCAAATTTTATGTGACATTTCCCCTTAACTCAATACATCTGTCTGAAATTATTTGATCTCTTTGCTGCAGGATTGATCATGATCAAATTGGCAACTACTTAATGAACATATGTTTTTTTTTCTGGTTTTAGGTTGTGTCTGTAAATTTTTCTATTGTTATATTTTATGTTTTTTTTAATGTGTTCAATAGTATTTTGGTGTCTTTAATTTGACCTCGGTAATAAATAAAAAAAATAATAATAATAATTCATTGGACCTTTAGTTCCAAGTTTTTTGATCGCTTCCACAGTGCTAAAAATATGGTATAGCATTGCTTCATCTTGCAGTGTGATATAGACTCGCCTTCTATCAGGGCTTAAGCTGACTTCAAAATTTTTGTAGTAATTTTGCTAACTGCTGGCAAAAAGTTGTAGCAAAATAAAAAAAATATTAGCAAAAATTTAGCTTGCATTTTTATATTGTTGAAATTATGAACTTCTTGAAACATTCAAATCACCACAAAAGGGCGCTAGTTTATGAGGTACATTTAGGCAAGATTCAAATCAACTCTCGCTGCTAATAGAACAGGCAGACTTTAAAAGGAGGCTGTGGTTAAAAGACAGGAAAAGAGAAAGGACTTCGCTCAGTCATTGCACATAGATGTTGTAGTACAAAGTTTTAGTTTTTGATTGCGGATATTGGAGAGCATTGGTGAGTAGTTGAAAAAAAAAGTCAATTTTTAAGTAAAAAATGAAAAATTGAGGATCGCATTTTTGCGAATTTATCAACACAACTTGTCGCAAAACATGGAATTTTGTCGCATCGACAGCTTAAACCCGGCCTTCTATACTGATGTCTGTCTATCCTAGACACACTAAATTTAACGTAAATCACATACAAATTGAAATTCTTGAACATGCGAATATTCTCTGGTTCTATTTTGCTGAGATTTAATATAACTTTAATCCAAATGTAAGGAGATCATGCTGTCAATCACAATTTATTACAGAAGATTCATTTTTGGCAAGTGTCAATAAGATTTAGAAAATATCTTGAAAATTGTCATTTATGCCAATTCGGATGCCTCAATCAAAATTTTAAATGTTTATTATATTTTAAATAGCATAAATAAAGTAATAACTAGATCAGTACATTACATTAATTTTTTGCATCCATTAAGAAAAAGACATTTTACAAGCTAAACAGCAGAAGAAAAGAAAAAAAGTCAAATGCCAGAATTCCATAAAGTGGATTTTCTTATAATCTTTAGATTATTAAAAAATGTGGAATTTCAGAACTTTAAAATGTTACAATTCAAGAATGGAGTAAAATTTTGGCAATAAAAAATTGCAATTGGCAAATTTACTTCAATAATCAGCTTGGACAAAAATTTGAAATGTTAAGGTGACCCTTAAGATAATTGCAAAATTTCATATAAATCAGAAATTACATTTCATTCAAAATAATTGCTATAATCGACACAGCCACAATTGAAAAGAGAGAAAATCATATCTGTGTTTTCATACAATCATGTGTTAGCCTATTATGCAAATTTGGTTTCAATCAATGGAATTGTTTCAGAAAAAATGGTTACATAAATTTATAGCAAGGCTGTGGAGTTGGTATCTCGAACCCTTTAGGCTCAATTCTTCAGTTTGATTCAGGCTACAGCAAAGTCTGAAAATTGCATTCTGAGCTCAGGACAGATCAGGCTACAGCAAAGTCTGAAAATTGCATTCTGAGCTCAGGACAGATCAGGCTTAATTTTTAAAATTTAATTTGGGCTCAGGCTGGGCCTCAAATTTTTGTTAACAGTCTAGGACCAGGCTTATATCATAAATTTCGATCCGTGCAGGCCTTTAATTCTAATATTAAATTATTGTGACAATCCTGCCAAAATTCTTCGATTCGCTCAAAATTTCTTTAGATATTATGTCCATAGATTTATATAAAGACGCTACCTCCAAAATATTTGATTTTAAACTTTTAAAATTAAAGACAAGCAAAATAAGTTTAAAAAGTCATTTAATAAAAACTCCTTTCCTCGACGTACATAAATTTACAAAACCAAAGAGCTTTCGGACATCACCGTGCCCTTCATCAATAGCAAAGTGAAAAATACAGTGACAACAAATGCTTACATATAGGCCAAATCGGCAGGCAAAATTTACAGCTTATCCATTTATGATTTGACAATAGTTACATTATTTTATTTTATATGGTCTTTAATTTTAAAAGTTTATTAAAGTTGACATGTATCCATTCTATATATTTGATTTTAGTTCAAAACTTTCTGAAATATGTAAATCCATCAAAAACTTGATACTGTCACAATATTTTCCCAAGACAAACTATGTATGTGTAAAAAGTAAAAGTTCAGGCCATTTCAGGCATGGTCTGAGAAAAATCAGATAAACTAAACAAAAAGTCAGTTATAGAAGAGTTAAAAGAAATTAAAGGAAAAGAAAAATATCTACCTCTAAGTCTGATAAATCAGACATTCCGTTGTTTCCGAGACCATCCGAGTCTGTGTTGGTTTGAGAGTCTGTTGAGAGCTTGCCGTGATGCATCATCATTTCTTCCTTCCCACCAGCCCCAGAATGGAAGCGTCCACCTTCTCCTCGCACACGATTCATAGCATGGCGATGCCTGGATTCATGCAAGTATTTCTGAAATGTTAACATAGTTGTAAATAGTTGAACAGGGAACTAAGAATGAGACTTATTTGAGACATCATGTGTTTCACACACTTCTGACTAGGACAGTGTGGCCATAAGAAATTCATTTTGAAATTCCCTGATTTTTCCGTGAAACATTCCCCCCCTCAAAAGATGTTTATCAAGGTCACGTCGTCTGTTAATGAAAACTCTCCCTCCAGCCTCTTGTTCAGAAGTATACTTAAAGGAGATGAGTGATGGGTCTTATGATGAAAAATGAAATATCGTGGAATGAACAAGCATTGTTCATTCAGCTAAAAAAAAAACTATAGTCAGAAAATGAAAAAAAATTCGCAATTTTCCCAGACTTTCAACGAAATTCTCTAATTTCTCCCTGATAATTCCAGGTTTAACCGGTTTTCCAGGTCTGTAGTCACCCAGCATTTATATACTCAGACCTGCCAAGTGCCCTGCTCTCAGTACAAGGATTTTATCCTTAAAATTATGAATTTCTAAGATTTCAGTGAAATTTCTCTACTTTTCCCTTCATTCATGAAAATTACTCTTTTTTTCTCCCACGAAAAATGCTGATAGTAGAATGCAATATACAAAGACAGTGACAAGACATACACATCAAGACCTCCATAGCCAGCCAAAGTTGTCTGGAGATGCTAGTTTCTTTTATTAGCCTATCGCAGTTAAAAAGGAGGGTACAAGCACTTATTGCAATATGGGTACTAGAGCTACACCTAATCTATATAAATAAAATTGAAAATCTGTCTGTGACTGGGTGGGCAGGTTTGTCTCATCAATCATGGAAGAACGACTGCACAGAATTTCATGAAATTTTATAGCCTTGTAATAGCTCCACTTAAAATATAATCCATGTTTTGAGTTTCTAGGACTAGGGGTTGTCAAGATATTAATGAAAAACGAACCTCCCACAGAAATAGCATTATGCAGACAATATAGTTTCCATGAATTTATTCGAAAAAAATTATATAATGTTGCTTAGCAATACATTTAAACCAAATATGTTTATATGGTAGACTATTTTTATTATTTTTTCTTCAATTTAAATAATACAGAAATGGATATAAAAATAAATTTTATAAATGAATGGCATTGTATTTTTGACTGGATTGTATCAATTACAACTATCTGGTTTAAAGAATACAAGAATTGCTGATATTTTAAATATCTTGCATCATCTGTTTTATTTTAGCAAAGATTGTCCAAAACTCATATATTGTGTTTAGCCTATTAACTCATATATTGTGTTTTGTCAATTGCTGAAACAGAATAAAAATAGTACAGGTATGTCTTCTAATACAATTTAAGAGCTTTCATTTTGGCATATATAGATTCAATTTTATACTTTTTGTAAATCAGCTTGCAAACAGAACAAGGATGTTTTATTCTTCAGATTTGCCTATGAAGATAATTTTGTACAGCGAGAACAGAGATCCTTATGCTTTGTTTTGAGAGAATTAAAATAAGAATTTCAATAGAATGTTTAGAAACAATGTTATTTATAATACTACAGGAATTTAAACATAATTGTGAATTTATGGTTTTTATATTATATAAATATTTATATTATATAAAAACCATACAAAGAACAAATACTGCTAGACCATGCCATATGCAAACCATGAAGACCTAGTATAAACAAATAGTATTCCTAACCATAGATAAAGAAGAATTTTCTGTTCTTTATCTATTCTGTTTTGTGGAAAAAATTTGATATAAGTACTTTTCATTTTATCGATAAGTTTGTTATTTTCTAGGTTTGCAATAAACAGCATATGAAATTTCAATATGGATGTGCACACTTTGAAAAAGCATGCTAACATTCTCAATTTTTTTTTCTCTTCAAAATTGCTAAACTGAGATATTTTAGAAATGGCGCTAATACTCGTGATTTAAAGAGTATAAATTGAGGATTTTTATAACGAGAAAAGTGCTAAAATTCACAATCAATATAGTTTTTCTCAAATTTAGCACTTATGAATTATCAGAAATTTTAGTTTTTCAAATAAAAACATTTGTTTTGGCATTTTTAAATTTGATAATTTTAGCTCTTTTAAATAAAATCGCATATTTTAGCACTTTTAAATAAAATGTTTTGAAAAATCATGAAATTATGCATCTTTTTTCAAAAATCTTGAAAATTTAATCATTATTAAAAATTCATTAAAATTAATTAATTAAAATCTTAAAAGTTGTGACAAAGAATTCCCATATGGATTCATGCATTTTGAGAAAAAGTGCTAGAATTTGTAAATTTTTTTTTAAATTACCGCACTTCCCAATTTTTTAGAAAGGGTGCTAAAATATATGATTTAACTTTAAAGTATAAATTCGCAATTTGTATAAAAGAAAAAGTGCTAAAATTCGCAATCCATAAAATAATTTTTTTAGCAAGCAGCAGCATTCTCACTTATTGATGGAATTATGTAGGATAGATGAATAAACATGAATTTAACAATTTATAAAAAAAAATAAAAAACTCTTATTAAAGAGTAAAATTAAAATTTGGCTTTTGCAGATCACAGGGGTAGTACTGGTAGAATATGAAAATTTAGAACACCAATTTTACAAAATTTCAGGGCAAAAAAAAATATATAAAACAAAAAATATATAAAGTTTTTATCCGGTGAAAATTACTAACATTTATGTTTGGTAAAACATAATTAAGTTTTCACTAAAGAGTATACCAAATATTGATCTTTAATAAAAAAACAACATAACAATGAATTACATCCTTGCCAAAATGGTTGTCTTTTTATTTATACTGCTTTAATATCACTTTTAGGAAAATATTCCTTCACAGGGTTCATACCTATTTTTCAAAATGAAAAAAATGTATTATGCAAATTTAAAAAAAAATCCTTAATAATTAGCCAGAATATAAAAATAGGCTGGTTTAGTCAATCTAATATATTAGCATATATGCAACATTTAAAAGATGGAGATGGAAAAAGATATACTCTTAGCAATTCACAAGAACTAACTGAATTGTGCAATTGCACTGTTTATAAAAAAGTAATTTTAAAAATTAACCGCAATAAGTAATAAGAATATGAAAATATGTTAGTTCAGTTAATCTAATATGCAATATTAAGCAGATGGAGATGGATGGAAAGAGATACTAATGTACTTTCATGAGAAAAACTGAATTGCGCAATCGTACTGTTTGTGCAAAAATAATTAAAAAATTAATCTTATTAATCAGAAAATGAAAATAAGCTAGTTTAGTCAATTTAATATGCAATATTTAGAAGATTGAGATGGGTGGAAAAACATACAAAGTACTTGCGGTAATTCATGACAACATACTGAATTGCGCAAATGCACTGTTTATGCGAAATTAATGAAAAGCATAATATTTTAGCAATTTATGCTGCATTTGAAGAAGCATACTTACTATCTTCATAAAACATGTGATGGCAATCTTATTTTACATTACATGCGGTCGTAAATCCCCATTAATTTACGGCCGCATTACCGTACATGTGGCGTCAATTTACATTGGTCTAGACAAAAGACAATTTTCCGTAGAAAACTATATCTAATTCTGTAATCTGTAGTATGAGATGAGAATGTTTCCCCCATAGAAACTACAGAGCATCCATAGTAATTTGCATCTCTGCTTCTGAGACACGTAAAATTTCAGGCATTTTAGGATGGCACATAAAAAATAAGGACATTTCAGGATATAAATATTTTTTTTTCAGGATTTTCAGGACAAGTACGACCCCTGAGATTATGTTTTGCAAGGGGAAAAAATAGCATTTGGCGATTGACTTAGAGCCTTCTAAATATGATCCTACAACAAAAGTGAGGCAGATATTTCCAAATCGTGTAATTTCCAAATTTCTAAAATTTGTGAACCAAGGAGAAAATGGAGTCATGTTTTACATTTATAACAAAGCTGAATTATTTTTAATGCTAATTTTTTCATATTCTTTCAGTTCTTTTTATTTTGGAATCTAAAGCTCTTCACCAGCCATGACCAGCATCTTAGTAGAAACTTATAGATTAACACAGAACTCAATTTTGGGCAGTTATAAATATTTCTGTGTTTATAACTTAAACCACAGGTTCTGGTCACATGAAAAGAGTACATTAAAAGAAAATAAAGGATGTCATGTTTTTTTATGAACTTTGACCAAGAACTTTTCAAAGAGTGGGCAGCCTTAATTACAGAACTAATATGAAAAAATAGAGACAAGCTCATAAAATACAAGTGACTAAATACAAAAAAAATTAAATGGAAATTACTCACTCTCCTTTCTTTTGGTATCCTCCCTTCAGCTTCTAATTTTGCCCTCGCCTGACGACGCTTCAGAATCCGGTGATACTGTTTGGCATTAACGTAAAGAGGCTCCTCCTCTAGTAATTCAGCACCGGGCAACGGTATCCTTTGGACAGCTTGAATACCGGGTGCTCCTGGAACTACTTGCTGTAAATGCCGGACAGAATATTAGCAAAAGTTAGCAAACACAAGGGAACTGAATATAATAAAAATGTTTGATTTTCAGACCACAACTTACGAATTACATTGTTTTAAAAATAGTGATATGATTATGAATGATGATTAGAAATGCTTATAACCAAATGCATGTTTAGGCACAAGAATTTACTCATTTAAACCAATTTTTCTCAAAACAAACTTTTTCATATTACCTGACTGCCTGTTGCTATCTTCAAAAAAAAAGAAAACTTTAAAGAATTTGAAAAAAAAGAAAAAAAAAATAGCTCGTGAACGAAAGCTTGCATACATAATTTTCATTATACTAGGGTAATAGAATTTTTATGCTTTGGTACTGTGGATGATTAAGTAAAACCAGTTTATATATAAATGTATTACATAAAATTTGTTTAAACTAAGGTTATTACCAGTAAAAGTGGCAGCTATGTATACACTAAAAATGAGATTTGTATCACAGTTGAATAATAGAAAGATACAGGTGATATTGGAAGACACAAAAAGAATCCTTTATTGGTAAAAACATAGCTGCGTGATAAATGATAGGAAATGTACATTGGTGGAAAGAACCTGGTTACACCTACTCAACTTCAAGCTGAAAAAGACACAACTTGAAGTTCAGTACACAAAATTGTTAAATCAGGGTAATTACAAGAAATGCATTTTGAAATTTCCTGATAATTCTGATAATTTTGTGTTAAAGAAATTCAGCAATTCTTATACAACTCATCTTACAGCTTGATGTGTTAACATTCTCCATAAGTGAAAATTACTTTATGTTGAAATAATCAAAGTTTGATGTTCATTTAAACTCAAATATAATGTAACTGTGTGGTTTCAGAATATAGATACACAGAAATTAAGCAAAAATAAAGCAGTTTTAGGATGGATACAACACTAAATATAAATTATAAAGAACTTTAAAAATCATGATTTTGACACAAGATGGATGGCATTGATCATTTAAACTCAAATATATTGTAATTCTGTTATTTCAAAATTTAGATTCATAGAAATTAAGCAAAAATAAAGTGGTTTTAGGAGAGATACAACACTAAATATAAATTAAAAAGAATGTTAAAAATCATGATTTTGATACAAGATAGATGCCATATTTTATTTTGAAGTAGGTCACGTGATCTTTTCATATAATATGGGTGTAATTATTATTTTAATTTTTATTTAAAAAACTACTGAATATATTTTGCTGAAATTTTTTTCATATTTTTTATGGGATAATTTAAATAATTCCTAAAACTTTCAAAGCAATTTGTGAATTTTAAATTCATTTAAAAAATGTTTGAAAAATTAGGTCCCATAGGATTCAATGTATCTCATTTCTTCAACCCGGGTTCAATCTGAAACTAATTGGGTGATATTATTCATTTATATTACCATAGGTCCCATAGACCGTCTGTACAACATACTAAAATTTCATTTTGATAAAGTCATTTTTACGGCAGTTATCGTGCGAATGGACAGACAGACAGAATGAACAAAGTCATAAACACTTTTCAACTATGTTGTAAAGTGTTAAAAATACCCTGTGGATACGGATTACTTTTAAAATTTTTATTATTATAACTAATAAACTATACTATCTATTAAATCAAACAAATCATTTTTATAATCTGTGGTCCTAATACATACTATAATTTTGTGACAAAATACATGTAATAATTATTTTATACCACCTTGAAAAAGGCACACAATACTACCAATTTTACAGTTGAAAAGGTCAATATCGATTGCTATACTAGAGTTCACCACTGTATTAGCCCAGCTCACAAAATTAAAATATAAGCATGTCAAAAATTTCTCACCATAACAATGTTTCCTTGAGGCACATTAGAAGGTATTGTGATTGTCTGAGGAGTAGGACTTGCTGCTGTTGTGGTGGTGGTCTGGACTATCTGGGGTGCTGGCGTAGCAACAGAAACAGATGGAATTTGGATGATACCTGGAACAGTCGAAAAATGACCTTTTATAAAGGAAAAATAATTAGAAAAATATTAAAAAACACTGACAATAAAAAATTATAAATACATGTAGTAATAAATTATTAAATCTAAATACAAAATGTGACTATGTATAAGCAATAAATAAATAAAACAAAATGTAAAAATCTGTGCAAATCAAACAATATAGTACAGCAATATAAAGAATTTGGATTTAATGATCTTTTTTCTGGAGCGATAAATTGCCAAATGTAGCACAAAATAAATTGCCCTTGGCGCGAAATGCCCCATGATGTGTTTTTCTAGCAACTTTTCAAACACCGTATGCCTTGGTGCAAAAAAAAAAAAGGCAGATTTTGCCAAATTCTTTATATTGAAGTTGTTCCAACAATATAATTTTATGTGTGAGTAATTTAATTTACTCACGTTTTAATTATTTAGTGAATAGCAACAAACATATGCACACTCCAGACATGGGGTAATGATAATAAGAGTTTGTTTATATTATTTGCATCTGATAAAGTAGGAAATTACATTATTTTCAAATAACTACTCCCAATAATAACAATTTATATACAATATGTTTTATCCGATTTTATAACTGTTAAAATTCAATGCAAAATAAAAGTATCATGCATTCACCGATGATCCTTTGAAAAAGTATCCTGTAAACCTAACAAACATTTGTGGCATCTGCCATTATTCTCAAGTCATTTCAGTAAGAGAATATTAATATTGATTTAATGTAATAGAAAATGAAAATATAATAATAATGATTTCAAGTGGAAGGATTGGGACTAATCTTGCCTAAATATCGCAAATATTTCAGCGAAACGTAAAAAGAAAGGCTAAAATAAAGGGAAAAGGAATTTATTCAATGTAACTTCAAATACGACCTTACGGATATTATTTATTATTATATATATTATATAAGTGGATATTATTTATTACGGATATTATTCTTCACTCTTTTTACAAATGCTGTTGAACAAAATTTTGCTTTTACGAGAATTTAATTTTTTTTATCAAAAACAGTTTCAAAACATTTACAGGGTTGGTTCACACCCATTTTTCAGATTGAAATAGACAGAAGAGAGAATAGACATTTTCAGTTTTTCCCTGTTATTTTCGACAAAATTCTCATATTAAAATTCAAATAAATACCGAATTTTCCTATTAGCAGCGATTATTAAAGCATAATTCACTTTTCTGAGCAAGAATAAATATGTTAAGACATACAAAAATATAAATTTAAGATTACTATTTTATTTATTCTTCAATGCCTTATCAATAAAATATACATTTTAGAATAAATTTTAATATAATAAAAACAAATTTACTATTATTAAAACTGAGAAAGATGCCTTTTAATTTACAGCAAAGCAAGGGTTAATTGTTACATATTAGAATAATCTCATAAGTAAAATAGTTAACTTTTATACTATTTGGTAAATTATATAAACCATTTCAGATATTAACATAGAAAAAGATAAATAGAATGGATACACATCAACTTTAATAAATTTTTAAAATTAAAGACACCAAAATAGGTTTAAAAAATCATTTAATAAAAACGCCTTTCTTCGATGTACATAAATTTTATTTATTTATTTATTTTTATTAAACCTATTTAGAGGTTGTCTTTAATTTTAAAAGTGTATAGAAAAAGATACTTGTGGATTCTCTAGATTACAAACTAAATTGGGCAATTATATGAAACTAATTTAAAAAGTAACCTTAATAATTAATCAGAACATGAAATGTTAGTTTACTCAATCTAATTTGCCACATTTAGAAGACTGAGATGGATAAAAAAAGATACAAGTGGACTCTCGACAAAACATGATAATACAATGTGAATTATGCAAATATAATTAAAAAATTAATCTTAATAGTTAATCAAAATATGAAAATAAATTAGTTTAGTTAACGTAATGTGCCATGATTTGAGTATAAAGATGAAAAGGAAAGAATACATTATATGGGTTTACTCTCAATAACAAAGCAGATACAAACAATTGTGCAATTCTACTTTTTTATGCAAAACATACTCTGATTTAGTAAACATTTGGCCCTTAACTAAATTTTGTTTAGTAAACATTTGGCCCTTAACTAAATTTTGTTATTAAGTTCATTTTTTTAACTAGGCTACTTGAAGTGAAAAAAATTTGTTTATCATTTTCAAGGATGAAAACAAGAGTGCCTACAGGATATTCAAAGAGCAATTTCAGGGCTATTTTCAGACTTTTTCTGACCTCATCTAAAATATACCGAGGATTGCATGTGAATGCAGTTTTCCATGATACTGCTGCAAAATAACTCTTCATTTCAATAATATATTTTAAAAATAGCTTTTATGTATACACCACATAATAATTATAGTTTTTCACAACGATACTGCCTCAAAAAAGTTCTTCACTTCATTAAGAAATGTTTGAAAAATAACTTTCTTATATACACCACATAGTAGTTACAAAAATTTTTGTCAATGCAAACAGCAAATATTTTTACATATAAAAGAAATATACAAGGGTCACGTATAAATGCCATTTTTCACAATACTGCTGCAAAATAGCTCTTCATTACATTAATAATAATAAATCTAAAAAATAGTTTATTTTTTATATAGCGCAAAATAATTAAATAATAAAACTTTAATCAATGTAATTACATTGTAAAAGTAGAGAAAAATAATCATTAGTTATCTCTCAATTGACATAATGGGAATCACTGCTTGTGAGCGCAGATTTTGCAAATGCAGGGAAACAGATTTTTCCGGGTAAAACTCTGATCTCAAAATTCTCTGCATTTTCAGGACTTGCACAACTGATTTCCTGCCTCTCTGAACTTGTAGACACCTCATGAAAGTATCAGGGACTTTTTGTAGCGAAATCTGGAAAAGTAGTAACTTTTGGTTTGTTAACAAAAAATCTGAAAAAATGTTTCTGATCGGCAAGATGTCTGAAAATTGGAAACTTTCCAGGTAAATAGGAAGGATTGGCTGTTATAAACACGGAGGTGAAAAAGGAGACATTTTACAGGCTTCACTCCAGCCCCTATTCACATGTGCAATTCCCATCGCTCCCACTTAAATGGCAGACGAGTTTGTCAAACGGAATTAAAAAAATCTGATGTGGGCAGCACATGACTTTCCTTATATAATGCAAAGGATTTACTACTTTCACAGTAAAAAAATAGCTTATTCTTATATTCTTTCCAAGATATTGAATTTTCATCAATTAGTCGTCATTTCATTGACTTTACATCATTTTTATCCATTTGGCGAGATTTTCGTTAATTTAGCAACAAAAGTCGACAAGTTAGTGACATTCCAGCCAAATTTGTTGCCAAAATCTCACCAAGCATTATGGATGGAGAAATAAGTCATTCTTATAGCAGATAAATGACAATTGGCGTTCAAATACAAAAGTATTACTAAGTACCTTTTCTCATGAATGGAACGAGCTAGATCCATGAGAATGATGTCACCAAATTTATCGTAAGAAATTACATATGAAAAGTGAACATGTTTCTCAACAGTTAATTTTTTTTAATTTATTGGGTTTTATTGTTAAATTTATTTGAAAAATGCTAAATATCTCGAGAACGGTTCATGCTAGAGTTCTAAAGATTACGTCAATTGTTTTCTAAGAAAAAATTACATAAGAAATGTCTATTTGCGTAATTTTATTAAAGGTTTTCATTTTTGGATGATTTTTTCAAAATTTCACTCGAATGTTTAGATTTAGCTTCCAGTATTCATGGATTGCAATTTTTGTACCAAATTTCATTCAAATCACTCCATTTGTTCATGCAATATAGTCTCCACAGACTCACTGACACACACACACACATACTTTCACACACACACACACACTTTCACACACACACACATACTTTCACACACACACACACACACACACATACTTTCACACATACACACACATACATACTTTCACACACACACAGACATCACCTCAAAAATGTTCGATTCGTGATTAGGGATGCTTGAAATGTGATCTCCCGTCGAAAACTTGAATCCATCAAACTCGACTCCATCACAAAACTTTCCTTATACATTATTGTATATAAAGAAAGTAATTAAATTAAGATCTGTCACAAAATAACAGCACATAAAGTTATAAAAATGCTGTTACATTGCACATCTTTATAGGGCTTCACTATTATTTCTTACTTCTTTATTATTCATTCACTCATTTATTAGAAAACTAGATTTTTATGAAATGCATAACTATTAAGATCATTTACAACATATACGTTTTGAAAATATATAAGAAAAGTTTAATTTAAATTTTTTCTAAACAATTGTAGATTACATACCTCCTTGTGTATGGATGAAATTACCACCATCCATCTGGACAGGTTGATATACGAGTGTTTGCCCATCCGATGTCTGCAGTATCTGTCCTTGTATCTGCCCTTGTCCTGGCTGTTGAATGATGATCTGAAATACATAGATATACAGAAATGGGAATAACTGCTCAGATAAAGCAAAAATTATTTCAGTGAGAAAAATCTGATGTGAACAACACATGACTTTCCTCACAGACTCAATTTTTTATATATATATATATATTCTGTAATGTATTAATTTGAGTTTATGTTACAAATGTCAATTTGCAGTTTTAAAACAATTTCCTTCTGATTTGGTGAATATAATATAGAATATATAGTGAAATATATAGATAAGTACAGAATATATGATGATATAACACATTCAAGTAGAAAAATTAATTTGACATCATATGTAATAAAATGACGAAGAAAAAAATATCAAACGTAATTTACCTGTTGAGGCTGACCTTGTTGTCCAGATAGTTGACCAATAGGAATCACTTGAATCTAAAACAGAAAATGCATCAAAATGAAACAAAAATATTTCATTATTGCTTTCAGAGAAGAACAAGAGCAGAAAATTTTGGCCAACGAGAGTTGTTATCTTAATCCAATTTAGGAAAGAGCAAACACTTATTTGAATCGATAAATAATTATAAGTCAATCCAAAATAACAAGTATTTCTATTATATTGAAATTTAATATTTTACATAAATCTGAACATTTCAGTTTGTGTTGCTTTACATCCTTTTGAAGTTACAGTGCTAAAAAATTTACACTTAATTTCAATTAAGAATTGTTGGATTTTTTAAATTATGTTGTTTAATATTTTGGAGGATTTAATAAATGACCTTGATACAGAAAAAATTCCAAAGTGTCCTACATGATATAAGTTAAAAAGAAATCTGCATAATGAAAACAGACCTGTGCAACCAACAGATCTAAAACACTGAATTCCAATATGGGCAATGTTCCCCACTCTCTTTCCAAGAGCAATTTTATGTTTGAATGAGCTATATATTCTGAAGGAGTACTAGTAAGAGGTGTTATATTCTATAAGCAATGAGGAGGCAATTTGGCATATTCTGGATATTACATCATACAACTCTATTAACCCTTTGCAGACGGTGGATTTCCGGAACTGCTGTGTTCCCAAAGGATGGCACATTTTTTGCATTAAGCCTAGCTCCCGAAAAAAATTCACTAAAAATCATCCATTCAACAACACAGCATTTTACTTTTTTCAGGAATAAAGGAAATACTTATTTTCCATTAGATGTACAAGTTCCATATAAATTCTTTTATTTAAATATTAAAAATTTAAATGATTAAAAATGATTAATTACCTAAAATGGTTATGTGTTATGCAGGAAAAATATCAAAATGATTGTACTCAATACTTAATATAGCTAATAGAGATTATGTACAATTTTTAAGAAAAAAATAGCAATGTTACTAATTAATACACCTTTTACGTATAATGCATTTCAAAACATAGATTCACACACAGACCAACATTGTAATCTTTGCATTCATAAAAACTGTCCGTGTGCTCATCAGAAATACCAAAGTTCCACAAATCTTAACTATCTACATTACTTTCATATATCCAGTTCGATTACCATGTGAGTATATTCTTCCATACGTAAAAAACGTCTGGACCCAGCTATTCTTTTATCCGAAATAACCTAATAAATTTACTACCACACATTCCTCTAAAACCCAAACTTGAAATAAAATACTCTCTTACATTCCAATAATTCACCAATGCAACTAAATAACTAAAATAAAAACGAGAAACCATACTCAATTATAATATAGCAGAGTCAGCGCACCCCAGCGTCTGCCATGCGCAAAGGGTTAATACTCAGGGTTCAAATATTAAACTAAATCAATGTACAATTTGTATCAAAAAAGAAATCTTTTGATACAAATTGCAAGTCATTTTGCAATTGGGAAGGGGGGCAGGATCCCTGTTTGTTTGAATTCAAATTCAGGAACAAGAGCATGGTAATCCTGTGCTGTAACAAATATACCAAAAGATATCTTCGGGTCCAAGTAAATAACTGGGAATGTAATTTATAGCAGAGAGTAACTCGAGCCAGCCCCCCACCCACTTCCTCCCTGGAAAGGTGCTTGGTCTTATCTGGGTCATGGCCCAACAGGTTTTCATTCGTTCGGGTTCAAATTCAAGACCAAAGCATAGTAATCTCATGCTATAATGATTAGACCAAAAGATATATTCAGGTCCAAGAGCATAACTGGAAATGTGATTCGTAGCAGAGAGTGATGCAAAAACCGGCCCCCACAGTAACATAAAACATGTGCGATATATTATATAATGCTTGTCATTTCACCCCCTCCTCAACAGACCATTTAAGAGTTCCTTTTACTTGATGACATGATCTTTTTGAACATCAGAAAATCGAGTAAAGCCACACGCCAGTTAATTTTTTATTAAATTGAATTTTTTGCAAATTTGTTATGCTAGCAAATTTTATTTTTATATATATACTTCAAATTTGTTTTTAAACTTAAGATTTCTTCTTAAAAGTGTTTTTGATGTAGTAGGAATAACTTAGCATTGTTTCCATTTATATTTATTTGGAATGTAACTATAACACAAAGCGTGATATTCGTTAATTAAAAATATTTCTAATTAGTTTATAAAAAAATTTTAAAACAATATTTTTTAAAACATAACATAGTGGGGAAATTCAAAAAGCAAAATGAGTTAGTTGTAACACTTTTTCCCATGGGTAAATATGGAAAAACTGAACAAGTGTGTTCTCTTAAATAAGATACACAAAAATATAACTTACTTGTTGAACCTGTTGACCAGGCTGACTTTGAATTTGTATGGCATGGCCTTGAGGAATACCTTGCACCATTATGGGCTGGCCTCCTTGGGCAACCTGTAACACCTTTGAAACAAAATAAAAGATTAAGATTTAAAAAGAAATCATTTGCATGGTTGCCAACTATGAATAATCAAGAATCTGTAGATTTTTCAACAACCAAAATGCTATTATTTGATTACACAACACAATAATTTGTAGTACAAATGCCTCAGGATTCAGAGAACCGCATGCAAATATAAAAATGCTCTTCATTTTTACAATATAGTTTAAGTTTCTACTAGCATGCAGTAAACAAATTAATCTGACATCCAATTGTTCGGCATGCCCGATGGTCCAACACACCTCTCAAATGACATTTGGATCCATTCTGCTGTACTGAGGCACATTTACTATAAATTATTTTATAGAGATTTCTCATTGAAGTTTACCTTATACTTTAAAGGTATTTTCACATACTGTATACAATGTAACCCAATCTGTGTCATATTTTAGGCACATAAATATCACGTTTATTGTTCCTTATATTGTTTTAAATTAATTTTTCTCATTTTTTATCCTATTTAGTTTGACAAAACTGGTAATCCAGCATTGTTGAAGTCTCAAACGTGCCAGATTATCGGTGTATTTAAAATTAAACTCACATTAAATCAAAATTTGAAAATAATATAGAATTAAAAAACGAAAAATGGAAAAAAATATCCCTCCCCCAAGGAATAAGTAAGAATATAAAATGAATTGCACAATAACAAATGGCAAAGCTTAGGGAGTTTGGAGAATGAAATAAATCCAAATATGAAAGTTAAATCGACATCCATGCAGCAAAAGTACGCCTGTGCTCTATGTACCATGGAAACAGTTGTTGCTATGTTTCGACCTTCAACAGTCAAAGGGACTGGATTTGGTGATATTTTTAGGAGGCTTTTATTCTTTTAATAAGATTTATTTTTTGAATAAGAATTGCATGCATGTCTAAAATCATTTTTTACAGAATAAGCAACATTTTCATTACACTTGACAAAACTAGATAGTACTTGGAAGAATATACCTGTGGTTGTGGAGAAAGCTGTGCAACTTGAGCACCTGACACTTGCACTGTGGAAGGCATGCCTGACATTACAGCTACTTGTTCCCCACTGCCAGACACAGCAACATGAGCAGGAGTTTGAGAAGCAGCTGCACTTCCACTCGTCACAACTTGAAACTGTTCCATCATCATTTAACAGCAGTCAGCTGAAATTGTTTGTTAATTAGAAGTTTTTATATATAAACATCTTAAAAGAATATATCTTAATTCATAATACAGCCTGTTGCAAAAAAATGTATATATGATCCCAAAAAATTGAGCTACAGCCGCAAAACTCGGCATGTATGAATCATTTGGGGAGATATACAAATGATTATAATTTGAGAGTAAAAAACGTCTTATTAAAAAATGGTGGCAACAAAAAGACAACATTTTAGTAAGTGGTAAATTCTCCCCTGGCAGCTATATAAGCTGATATTCAGTGTGGCGAGTCAATTACGTTTGCTCTTTGTGGGAAATTCTGTTACAAATGTTGCAACTGGTCAGCTAATTCAGTGGTATTCTGAGATGGATGCCAACAGTGAGTAACTACCATATCGCCCCAACCTAGATGGCAGCTGATATATCTGTTAGACCAACCAGCTTCCCTTAGGTCTATAATGTGACCTCGTTCTGAATCCGACAATTTTTCATAGCATTGTCGAGTATGTCTCAAAGTGTATACAACTTGCTACATCAAAGCAGAAAATACAGTTCCAATTACACATGAATGAAAACACTGGTCATTTTAAATGTTGCACGATGTATCATTCATGCGTACTGCATGAGTCCTATAACATCATTGGAGCTGACAGTTTGATCATTTGCATAACTTTTAAAATGCCATTTGCATGTCAAATTTCACAACTACAGCTCAGTTTCTTATGGGCTCAGATACTTTTTTGCAACAGAGTGTATATTCAACATTTTATATTTACAATTTTCAAATTTAGAAATATTCTCTATTACGGTCAAAAATGACTATTTCAAGTTTCTGGATTTTGTAGATAGCCATTGGCTTTAAGACTCCTTATTTTGCTAGCCAATCTTAACTCATTACTAGTCACTTTTAGAACACACAATAAAGAGATTATAATATTATATATACTGGAATCACGCTGTCGATTGCCATTGTCATATCTTGTGATAGAAAATTCAATTTAGCAATTAAAAAACATTTGCCAAAAATATAAGAGATTATACAATCTGTTAATGTCAAAATCAAAAATGTTGGCATAAGACTAATCATAATGTGTACTACTATACTATTTATCTTTTTCAAAACAATGAACTTTAGAATTTGAGAATTTATAAATCAAAAAAATTTTTCAAATAGAACATCAAAATAAAATTTGGCAAAAGAAAATTTCATTTGGAGAATAGGCAGGAGAAATTTATCAAAAATTCATATATAATATTACATATCCCTATGTAGGTTACACATATGGAATCATCAACAATCTAATATGTTAAATTTTTAAGTAATATCAATATGTAATTGCAAGCTAATGGTTTTAACTCAATTAATTCCTTCAATGCGACATAACTACACTTAATAGCATATTTAATTAAGAAAGTTTTTAATCTTCATAAAAAAATATTTTTTAATTTCATAAATTAAATTGAAAAGGGTGATTTGTAATTGGATGAAAAAGAAATGCAGCAGTGCGTAAAGTCAGGGCATTATTTTCTGAAAACTGCAAATTACTATATTAAACATATCATTTTAGTACAGTCAAATTCTTTAATTGACCTTTCCATAAACTATTATGCTCACACTGTTAAGCTTTACACGATAGAAGGAGCACCATTCATTTTAAAATAAAAATGTTCCAACACCACACGTATACAAACGATTTCCATGTGACTTCAATCTGTGTCTCTACCTATAAGAACTAATTTGTAGATATATTCAGTCATATTAAGACTAAGATAATTTCCAATATGCAAAATTTAGTGTGCTAAAACATATCGTCATTTCTAGTCTGTTGAAAAAGAGTTTAATCGTTGGATGGATATTTTAAAAATATAAATGGTACCACCAAAACAATGTATTACTTTGCTTTTAGGACTTCTACTGAATTAAGCTATTAGAAGGTAATTAATTGAAAAACAAGCAGATAGGGCATGTCTTTCCTTTCATTTTTTACATGCACTCTGTCTTAACTTCATATTTCTCTATATGTAGTTGAAATTTGATAAGTGCTTAAGTCTATATGCAAGCTGTTTGTTCTAGACCCTGATGATGAAACGGTTTGCATACAAACCAATTCTCATATATTTTTTTTTTTGTGCTTTTTTCAAGTTCAACATCCAATTCCTGGTAGTTTTATGTAGGATGATGTTGTGCATACTCTTAATCAAATGTTATTATATATATATAATCTTCATGAAATTACATAAAAAAAATCATCAGTGGCTCCAGTCCAATGGAGCCGAAACAGTTTTACATGAATAACATTTTGCAAAATAAAACTCAACTTTTATAATATAAAAAAAAAAATAACTCTATCCAAAATCTGATTATATACACTTATACAGCTTTCAAAGTGCTATAAATTTTTGCTTGGGGACAGCAGTGCGGATCTGTCCTACCTCTCGGTTTACAGGTTTAGTTCCACACCCCTGAGGACTTGCGGACCCACATGTTTAGCATGACCGTACTCCTCGTGAACACGGAGGCAGTTTTTTCTTTTTTCAGCGGAGGGAATCAAACGCGGGTCTACCGAGTGCAATTCCCGTACGCTGACCAGTGGGCTACCACGTTCTCAACACTTTTGATTTTTAAGATATAAGCATTACAAACTTGATAAACACTAAATGTTCATATTTCAACTTGACAAGACTCTTTCTCAAAAACTATAACAGCTTCTTAAAATAATATATATTTAGAAACTAAATTTCCTCATACATATTTTTGTCACTTACGATTTATATCTGGTTTATTACTTACTATTTATATCTATATTACCTTTTAGTTTATTACAACTTACTATTTATATCTATATTACCTTTTAGTTTATTACAACTTACTATTTATATCTATAGTACTTACTATTTATATCTAGTTTCAATGATATTTTGAGTGAAAGAATGAAAGATGAACTTGTTTGGACAGACATTCAAAGTTTTTTTTTTTTTCAAATTGAGTTTGATCCAAAATCCAATTATATACACTTGTAGAGCTTTCAAAGTCGTACAAATTCTTGCTTATTGTTCAAAGCTAGCTCTTTTAGTTTTTGAGTTATAAGCATTCATTACAAACTTAAAAACGAAAAGCTTTCAATCTCCTTCAACTTGTCAAGACGATTACTCGAAAACTATAAAACTTTAAATAATACATAGATAAATGTTAATACTAAATTTGCTAGTTCACATTTCTGTCATTTACTATTTATATCTATCTTTTATAGTTTACTATATATTTTGAATGAAAGTTAGAAAAATGAAAAAAAAAAACATTTGCTCAGAGAGCTACTTTTTGAATGTGTAATATAAATTCAGTAGAATTTACTTTATGTTCTAAAAGATGTAATGACTTGTATATTACCATATAATTCATAAAGAAGAAATTATTTCTATGTAGTTTCACTACTGGATGCCTGGATCAAACAGGTGTTCATTTGCAGAAAAGGGTCTAGTAATTTTTAAAATAGAAATTTAAAACACGAATCTGATAATTATTCAGTTCAACAGTGTTTGAAATAGCAGATAGCAAAGTAGCTAGGATGATATTAAAACACACTTTGAAAAATGTGAATTATGAAATGCATTTTTATCTAATTGTTGAAGACTTAAAATTGTTAATTTGTATTTTATAATGCCGAGTATTTAAAATATACAAGGAAATATTATTTTTAAAATATAACTTTTTAAATTAATATGTAGATTATAAATGCGTCGTTAAGCATCTTTAGATATTTCGATCATTGACCTAATTTAAGATTAATAAAAGTTCAAATTTACGATAACATTGTACCTCAAACTAAAATATGTAAATTAAATACTAAATTCAGCATTTTGAAAAACATGAGCAAATATATTTGCATGAAACTTAAAATTGTGAACTATTTAAGACAAGAGAAGTGATTAAGTGATCCTTGTATTTCATTCGAGAAACGAACGCCATTTTCTTATGCATTTCCGCGTTGCTTGAATGCATGAAAATGAATTTTGTAAGTGAGACAAAATTTTTATCAAATTGATATCATTTATATGAACTCAAATAGAGCGGCTGTTGGATAACTTTTCAGCGAACGAAATCAAAGATAGTTTACGAACTTACATTGGGCAGAAGCGTAGTGGTCCTTTCTTGATTGGCTATGGAAATCCAGCACCAATGGACAACGAATCACCGGTCATAAAAACAAGAAGCTTGGCCTTTATTGGTGCCGTCGCTTCTCTTCAACGAATAGATTTATTCCTGCCCAGATAATGAATAATGAATCACTAAATACATTAATATACTTTGTTGATTAAATATTATGGCTAAATTAACGATAAATTACGATTCGGAGCTTTAGAGAAATTCTAGCAAAATTCTAGATCGCGTATTTCCGCAAACATTGAACAACAATTCAGAGAAAAACATATATCAAAAAGTTCAAAACATTGGTAGTAATAGTTTCTGCCGCCAGGTCCGACTCTTCCTCTTCTTCTTCGATGATCCAGTGAGAAACGCTGCATCCATTCATGCCGTTTTGTGGGAATGGTACCCATTTCCAAACTTTTTGAATCTCTGATTGTTTCAGATCAGTTTAGAAACTTTTAAATCCAGTTTTTGAGGGCAGGTGTGAAGCCATTTAAGGTCATTTTAAAATTTTAGATTCTATCCCTTCTTGTCCTGGAGTTTTGTCCTTTAGGATTTTCCCGCTGCTTTCAACTATTTTTTTTTGTTGTTATAAGCCTAAAGTTCTTTTGCGGGAGGTGTGAAAGAGCTTGCGAAGCGAGTTTGAATAGAGTTAGCAAACAAGAAGCAGAGCCCCAGAGGGCATATTACACCTGCGTAGCAGGCGAGACGGGTTAAAAGATCTTGCATATCTAACTCCAGAGTGACAATAAAATATTAATGCCCCTCTTCTATGTACAATACCCCAAAACCCTTATAATGTAGAAATCTACAAAATTAAATGTATGTTAGGAATGGAAGTTAAAATAGAAAGGTACCTTGGAAAGGCCCAGGCTTGCCAGTGCTTTCCATGCCAGACTTTTTATCACTCGGTTCGATCCTGTAATCTCCCCCTAAATGTGTGAAATGCGCAGGCCCCCACAAATCAAATGAATGTTTAAAAGTAAAATCAACCCCCTGTAATTGTGCCAACTGCGGTGGCACTCATCCTGCCAGTTACCGAGGCTGCCCAAAGTTTCCAAACCTACTCTAAACTCAGACCCTCCCTAAATTCTAATTTAAACAACTGTAAATGTAACTCCAAATACGTTTCGAAAAATATAACTTACGCAAAACTTTTCCAAAATAACCACGAAGACTTTCCAGAGCTCACCCCCCCCCCCCCCCCCCGTAATAAAACTCAAAATTCAAAGCCTTCAAAAACGGCTGAAACTAATAAAGTAAATGAATTTTAATGAATCAACCATTGGAATACTTCTATCTTTTAAATGCCATTACAGCCCTAAGCATATTTACGAATGTTTTTCGAGAGTCCTCCCCGAAATGGAAGCTGCAGACCACGATTTAGATAAGATTCAAATTCGGTGCGGAAGTCTTTGCGGACTCTCCGCACAGATTCGAACCCCTGTGATTAGACCACTCAGATGAGCTCTGAATCATCGTTTCAAGGCCAGTGCTCCATCGAGCACAGTTAGACCCCTCCCACTTTTCCCTTTACTTCTCGAGGAAAATTGTTCCTCTTATTACAAATTCTGCGACTCGACAGATCTCGATTGTGATTCGTCACAATCGGGATCGAGGAGAATCGCCCGTTTCTTTTTTAAACTTATTTTCCTTAAACTACATTTTTTACTATTTCCCAGTCGACCCTTAAGATTGGAGTTTATAGGCTGCCTGGGCACTCCGTTAATTGGTTAGTCCTTGCAACCTTGAAAGCCTCAGACCCCGGAAATGAAGTCTGTAGAAAACTAACTAGAAGTGACCCTTGCAGGGGTATCACACCTATAAGTGGCACAACATCTACTTTTTCTGTAGGACAATTGTATTGCTCTTTCCATTGTAATCTTCGTCAACAGTGTTTCTGCAAGCATTGTAGAAAGTTCTTTTGACCATAGATCTCTGATGAGAACAAGCCTAGAGTTCACCAGTCTCCTCCATATCGTATACGTTTCATTTGTCGGCAATGATAAAAGATGTCTATTGTCCACTTAGCGGAAAATCTAAACTACCCACAGATATAAAATTTGGTACAGTGATACATCAAGCCTGGCCCAAAAACACTTCAGAGAGATTTTTTTTAATTAAAGTTAAAAAAATTGTAAAATCAATTTTTTTAGTTATTTAATGTTAACACGCCATTTTGAGCGATTTTCACACAAATCGGTTCATCAGCGATCAAAAATATTATTGCTGAATCTTCACTAAAATTTCTAAAAGGGAAGGTGGTTTTTATATTACTTTATTTTTTTTTTAAATAAAATAAATTACTATCTTATATTTTAAAGGTATTAAAATCCACTTTGTTATTTCTTGAAAGTAAAAAATAATGACTTTATTATTCTTTGTGAATTTCACATACGTGAAGGATTATAATGTGAAAATTATGGTTTACATTACTTCATAGTAGTAATGTAAAATGTATATGTAAACGCAAACATTTCTATCGAAATATGTGTGAAATTGGGTTCATTCCCAATAATGCACCTAATTACTAGAAAATAAATCTATACCATGTAAAATTATGTTTAAGTGTGTAAAAAATCAATTTAGATTGAATGTGAACAAAGTATTCAGATGTGGAAAGCACTACTTTGAATGAATATATCCTAGCTATTATCGAGAAAGAACAATGTCTAAAACGAATGAAAATCTTATACATTTTATTAGATGTATGAAATTTATATTAGCTGTGAATCGTATGCCCTCATATCTAATATGCCACTATACCCTCTAAATATGAGTAGAATTAAGTATATGGCATGTACGTGTATAATATTTTATACACTATATGTGTGATTTCATGGTACATCCTAGAAATATGATTTATTCTAAATAGTTGAAATATTTTGTGTTGGTATTCTCTATATAAAATAAGTGAGTATATGAGTCGTGTAATATGAAAATATATAGTGCGCGTGTGTGAAAATTGAGTAATTTTCTATCCATGGAGTTAATCCCTCAGAAGGAATAGAGATACGTATCCCATACTGCATCGCCACTAACGCAGAACCCGCACTTTTTATCTACAAACCGCAGAAAAAGTACCCCTGGATACACGGGGAGCCGATCAAATGCGTTAGTTGCTTTTATGCATTCGCTTCAAAAAGTCACCAAAAACAAAATTATGTAGTGATTCAAAAATATGTTTTAGATTGCGAAGATGACGCAAGTTTTTGCTAAACTACACAATTTGACTGTTGCTTTTTAGACGCAACGAAATAAGTACCAGATAACCTAAAAAAGTGCAAATTTCGATGTATTCAAAAAAATAAATATGAAGGAATTATCCTACGGATTCAGTTCAAACATCGTTGGAAAGAACGTGCTCCGATTTTTCTGATTGTGCCAAGATGAAATCTTTGTGGTAATATTTTCGGTCACTAATGATCTGATTTGTGTAAAAATAACTCAAAATCATGCTAAAACATGAAATAACTAAAAAACTAACTCGAATTTTAAAAATATATCGTCGAGGTGTTCGGGTGATAAAGTACCCGTCTACAAAATTTCATCATGGTACGATGCTTAAATTTCACTTTACAGACATACACATACACATAGATGGCTTCTTTTGTTATGCAAGATGTTCGCATTAGCAGTCAAGAAGTGCAAAAGATGCATATGTTATTGACAAGGGCGAATTGGAGTGGCGGGGTCTCTGTGATATGGACATATATATAAAGAAAATAATTATATTTTATTCATTGCTCCAAAAGCATTATAGGGCAGACATAGATCTGTTCAGGTCTGATGAGAATTAGCTTTGATTCGCCTCTCCTGGGGGGCACATGAATCCGATGCGTGGTGTTTGATGACTTATCTAGAAAACCAGATGACTTATCTAAAAAACCAGATATGGGTTCCTCACAAGACGAACAGATTCTTCCAGCTGGTGATGTAACATTTTCACCTCAACTAGCTAGTAAAGATGGTTTTGGCTGTGCTTAAGATATTATAATTCGTTTACCAAAATCCGTCAGCGCGTAGAATCTTTTCTTGGCAGGTGTTCTTCAGGCCCGTGCACGCTTAATTTTTTAAATACTAGAAGGTATTGCCGTCATATGATGGAATTAAAAATTTGCTAAGCATTACCTCCCATTTAGCGTTATTTTTATCAAATTGGTGACCTTTTTATCAATTAGGCGACATTTTCGTTAATTTGGCAATATTTGGCAGTAGCCAAGTTTACGACATCCCGCCAAATTTTTCGCCAAGCATTACGGACGGGCAGAGAAATGGGTTATTTAGTCGTTTGTTATGTCATTTCCAAAATACTGAATTTTTATCAATTGGTCGTTATTTTCCTTGATTTAGCGGCAATTTTATCAATTTGGTTACATTTTCATCAATTTAACAGAATTTGAAAACATTCGCCATGTTGGCGATATGCCGTCAATTTCGACACCAAAATTTCGCCAAGAGTTACCCAGAGATAGATAGATAACCAGACAGATAAATCAATGTGTTTATGTGTATTATAAATTTAACTATAGTAATGAATTAGATATTGGTGTTTCTGTTTGTTCTTCTACGACACAAAGGAATAAAAAGTAGTCTAGAAAAATAACGTCTTTATTGAAAACTGCCAGAATGACTGGTTAATCAATAACAAGTTATTCTGGTAAAAAATCCTTTGTAAAAGAGCGTTAGCATGGTTTTAGCACTTTGTTCGCATTCGTACAGTGCCAAAAAGTATAGAGACTGGCAATCGCTTATTTCTTTTATGGTGTAAACATTACCAGAGAAACCTTAAAACTTGTAGAGGTTCAATGACCCTGGAAATAGCAGAAAATAAATTTAGTCTAGGATTATTATCTGACCAAATTACGTCTAGAGTTATTATCTGTGCAAAGTTAGTCTATGATAATCTTAATCGTAAAGAATACTTTTAAAAGCGCCTACAGATTGACGAGGACATCGATTGCCAAGACGCACATATTAAAAAATGCCAAACGAGGACGAAAAAGAAGCGCTTTCAGCATGGCCAGGAATATGTATGGCTTTTATTCAAGTCTTAACTATATATTGGCAGAGTAAATACTTTTCGGCACTGAAGCATTGTACAGTTCTTTTCCACCAATTCACACTATGGGTCCAGGACAAATCCAGCCGCCAAACTCTCTTTCAATTTCCCTCGCAACCGCGAGGTTCAGGTAATCATTCCGCCATCCTGACACGACCTGGACGCCGACTGGTAACCCCTCCTTGTCCAACCCGACTGGGCAATGTGTAGCCGGCAGTCCGAGTACGTTGAAAGTAGCGACGTAACCACAGTTCTGTGCCCGGAGAACGTTGGCATAGTGGAAAGCAGCAGGTTCGGGCAGCGTGGGCATGATGAAGACACAATCATCCTGAAGAAGATTCTGGAAGTCCTTCTCCATCTGCCTCTGGATGCGTGTGAAAGGCTCGGCCTCAGACTTGTCCTTAGGTCCTAGGTATTTTTCGACCATGACTGTTGCCACCGCTGGCAGCGAATACTGCGACCAACCGAAGAGGCTAGACAGGAATTCTTTAAAGACGCTGGTGTCGCTGTCTTCTCCGAAAACGCGGGATTCGACTCGAGCGACCCCTGCAACAACGGCGGAGAGTCCATACGCCCAGACTTTGAAGCCGTGCTTCAGACCTTTGATGTTGACTTGCTGCGGAGGTACATCGCAGATTCTTCGAAAATGGTTCACTACCTGGAAAAAAAGAATTATATGATACATTAAAAACATATTATCAGTAGTGGGAAAAGCGACACATTCAAAGGATTTTTGGCTACTTTGAACATCCGCACGTTGAGAAATTACCATTGAAAAAGAAATTTTCTGTATTAAATGTACTCGTAAATTACAATTAAATCGACTTTAAGAGTGTGGGTGTTTTTCTCTTAACCGCTTATGAATGCATCATTGAACAATACTGCTATCCCAGGCTATATACCCCTCTATTCACCAATTTGACTACTTAGCATCGTTAAGGCCATTTATCAGTACTCTCCCAAAGTTCATTAGCAAGTTGTATTTTTTGCGAACACGGACTTTAGGTATTATGAACAACTTAATTACCCTTCAAGAAGGAAGATGTTTATCTCTATATTAAAAGAAATAGCTACAGTTGTGCCACCGCTGACGAAATCCTTTTAAAATAATCTGTCAAGGCTAGCGGCAGACTTATGGAATCAATTGATTTGCAATTTTGTAGGAGGGTTTAAAATACTATGTTACGTATCTCCTCCTCCTATTTTGGTTACAATCGGATTAAAATCTCTATTTTTTTTATACAATTTGAAGTTTTTTTTTCCAATGGCCAGGCACTAGACTTACGTCTTTTTGCTCTGTGTACGGCCGAAATCGTGAACCATTTAGCCGTCCAAGGACGTTGCCCCAGGCGCACCAGAGGGGGGGGGGCGGAACACACTGCGCCCGCAACACAACATCCATGTCTTACGTGAGACTCGAACACACAACGTGGTGGCCGATTAATCGCTGGAAACGCTCGCCTTGACCGTTCGGCCACCACGTCGACTGAAATGAGCCAACAGTACGCGGTGTTCCCAGATGGTCACCCATCCAAGTACTAACCGCGCCCGATGCTGCTTAAATTCGGCGATCTAACGAGAACCGGTGTTTTCAGCACTGTAGAGTCGTTGGTACATACAATTTGAAGTGAAAGTATCATTTTTTTGCACTACATTACATAACATTACGCTCTAAGGAGCTAAAACTCAGAGGAAATGGCACTTTGCCTTGCCTCTCACTCTTTTGGAGAGAACGATTGAAGAAGAATACTTCTTTCAGGCGTTTCTCAAACATTTGTATAGTGCAAACAAGTCCTGCTTTTTTGCACTATTTTCCTCTACATATGTCTTTAAAATCTAACCGCTGTTGCCATTTCAAAAGAAGTAATATTTAAATAATTTAACTATCGTTATAAAAAAAAACTACAGCTATCGTTGAGACTTTCGTTATCGTTGGCTATCGTTATACTTTAAATGTTTTATTGTTGTAAATATGTAACAGAAAATTACGTATTTACGTCAACGAACAAGAGGCGGAGCACCAACGGCCGTATTAAGTAGCAAGTGGGACGAAGGAGCTCCGTGAAGGGAGCTCCAATGGTTAGTAGTGATTAGTGAGTGGCAACGAAAATGGGACGGTGGCCCCTAGTTCCGGAGGTTGCCAAACGTTAGCGATCAGAGGGTACGAGGGCGATCGTGTGCATCTATCGGGTTGAAAGAGTTCGCGATGTTAGTGAGTGCAAGCGAACAAGGGGCGGACCCCAACAGGCATAATATCCTCGCGTAGCAGGCAGCACGAAAGAGTTCTCGAAGCGAGCACCAGCGAATAGAGGGCGAGAAAGGAGCCGAATCCTCTAGTTACTGAAAATTTGTTTCCAAAAATAGTTATTTGATAGAAATACTTGAAACATTTAAATCACAATTTTTAAAGTTTTGCCTTTGTCTTGTATCAGCTACTGTTTCTACTGGATTGCTACAAAACTTTAATCATATGCATACGTCGTGACGTTCTTGTATGTAAATATTTTGAAAGAGAGGCGGTTGCATAGTGCACTTCGACAACAAGACAGTATTCCACATCACGTGGTCGCAGTCCTAGCAACAATAGCAACCAGGAATGTAGGATAGACAGTTAAGATTTAATCTTTGTGTTGACAGGGATTTTGCAGTACCAAAGCGTTGTCAAAATAAATTTTCCAGCATAAATGGTATTGATTCATATATTTTAGATTCCAAAACTTAATTAACATCTTCTTGAGCTACATTATTGTCGATCGATTACAACCAGACTTACGCTCAATATGGTTTGAAATATTTCAAATTTAATACTTTATAAATAAGTTATTTTACATTAATAGAAAAGAAAAATCTGATGTGGGCAACACATGACTTTCCTTATATAATGTAATAAATTTACTACTTTTACAGTTAAAAAATGTTATTCTTATAGTAGATACTTATATTCTTTCCAAGATATTGGATTTTCTTCAATTATTCGTCATTTTCATTGATTTAGCGTCATTTTTATCAATTCGGCGAGATTTTTGTTAATTTGGCAACAATTAAAAATGTCGCCAAGTTGGCGACATTCCGCCAAATTCGTCGCCAAAATCTCGCCAAGCGTTATGGATGGAGAAATAAGTTATTCTTACAGCAGATAAATGACTATTGGCGTTCAAGTACAAAAGTATTACTCAAAGTATCTTTTTCCATGAATGGAACGAGCTAGATCCACGAGAATAATGTCACCAAATTTATCGCATGGTATTACATATGAAAAGTGAACATGTTTCTCAATAGGAAATATATATTTTTTTTTTATATGACTTTTTGATAATTTTTTTTGAAAATCTGCAATATCTCGAGAACGGTTCATGTTAGCGTTCTAAACTTTATGCCAATCGTTTTCTAATGAAAACTTACATAGGAAATGTCTATTTGCGTAACATTATTAGCGGTTTGGATTTTTTGACGATTTTTTCAAAATTTCACTCGAAAATTTAGGGGGGTTCTGAACATTCAATTGCGTATAAAAACAATAGGCTTCCAGCGTTTACGGTTTGTGATTTTTGTACCAAATCTCGTTCGAATCGGTCCATTCGTTCGTCAGTTATCGTCTCCACAGACTCACTGACACAAACACACACACACACACACACACAGACATCACTTCAAAAATGTTTGATTCGTGATCAGGGATGCTTGAAACGTGCTCTTCCGTCGAAAACTCGAATTCGAATTTTCGACCCCGTCACAATACTTTCCTTATACATTATGTATATAAGGAAAGTAATAAACATTCAAAGATATGAGAACTTCAATTTTGAAGTTGTCAATATTATCATATCTTTCCTCTTAAAAGCCGAAATCCTTTATTCACGTCTTTCCAATTTTTATTTAATATTACTGGGTTTTCCTGTTTTAAGAAAAATCTGATGTGGGCAACACATGACTTTCTTTATATAATGCAATGAATTTACTACTTTTACAGTTAAAAAATGTTATTCCTATAGTAGATACTTATATTCTTTCCAAGATATTGAATTTTCTTCAATTAGTTGTCATTTTGATTGATTTAGCGTCATTTTTATCCATTTGGCGAGATTTTTGTTAATTTGGGAACAATTAAAAAAGTCGCCAAGTTGGCGATATTTCGCCAAATTTGTCGCCAAAATTTCGCCAAGCGTTATGGACGAAGAAATAAGTTATTCTTACAGCAGATAAATAACTATTGGCGTTCAAATACAAAAGTATTACTCAAAGTATCTTTTTCCATGAATGGAACGAGCTAGATCCACGAGAATGATGTCACCCAATTTATCGCATAGTGTTACACATGAAAAGTGAACATGCTTCTCAATAGGTAATATTTTTTTTTTTATTTTATGACTTTTTGATAATTCTTTTGAAAAATGTGCAATATCTCGAGAACGGTTCATGTTAGCGTTCTAAAATTTATGCCAATCGTTTTCTAATGAAAAATTACATAACAAATGTCTATTTTCGTAACTTTATTAGCGGTTTTGATTTTTTGACGAATTTTTCAAAATTTCACTCAATTTAGGGGGGTTCTGAACATTCGATTGAGTATAAAAACAATAGGCTTCCAGTGTTTATGGATTGTGATTTTTGTACCAAATTTCGTTCGAATCGGTCCATTCGTTCGTCAGTTATCGTCTCCACACACTCACTGACACACACACACACACATACTTTCACACACACACACACACACATACTTTCACACACACACACACAGACATCACTTCAAAAATGTTTGATTCGTGATCAGGGATGCTTGAAACGTGCTCGAATTCGAATTTTCGACCCCGTCACAATACTTTCCTTATACATTATGTATATAAGGAAAGTAATACACGGGAATCTAAAAGAGAAGAACCAGAATCTCTGTTACTCTGAATACCACATCCAAACGGCACAAAAGTTCGGCATATTTATAAACTTGTCCTTCAAATCTCACGTTTTTCTTACAAAATCAAATGGATGAAATCAAAGAAAGATCACGTGGTGTCTTACAAACGGTTTTGAAGCAGACGATAAAGAACGTGTGACGTCATGTTGTGTGTGTGTGTGAAAGTGTGTGTCTGTGTGTGTGTCAGTGAGTCTGTGGAGACGATATCTCTCGAACGAATAGAGCGATTCGAATAAAATTTGGTACAAAAATCACAATCCGTGAATACTGGAAGCCTATTGCTTTTAAACGTAATCGAATGTTCAGAACCCTCCTAAATTTTCGAGTGAAATTTTGAAAAAATCAAAACCTTTAATAAACTAACGCAAATAGACATTTCTTATGTAATTTTTCCTTAGAAAACGATTGACATAAAGTTTAGAACGCTAGCATGGACCATTCTTGAGATATTGCACATTTTCCAAATAAATTTATAAAAAAAATCCTATAAATTGAAAAAAATATATTAACTGTTGAGAAACATGTTCACTTTTCATATGTAATATCATGCGCTTAATTTGGTGCCATCTTTCTCGTGGATCTAGCTCGTTCCATTTACGAGAAAAGATACTTTGAGTAATACTTTTGTATTTGAACGCCGATAGTCATTTATCTGTTATAAGAATCACTTATTTCTCTGTCCATAACGCTTGGCGAGATTTTGTCAATGAATTTGGCGGAATGTCGCCAACTTGCCGACTTTTTGAAATGTTGCCAAATTAACGAAAAGCTCACCAAATGGATAAAAATGACGCTAAATCAATGAAAATGACTACTAATTGACGAAATTTCAATATCTTGGAAAGAATATAAGTATGTACTATAAGAATAACCTATTTTTTGCTGTAAAAGTAGTACATCCATTGCATTATATAAGGAAAGTCATGTGCTGCCCACATCAGATTTTTTTTTAACTGTAAAAGTAGTAAATTCATTACATTATATAAGGAAAGTCATGTACTGCCTACATCAAATTATTACTTTCCTTATATACATAATGTATAAGGAAAGTATTGTGACGGGGTTGAACATTCGAATTCGAATTTTCGACGGGAGAGCACGTTTCAAGCATCTATGATCACGAATCAAACATTTTTGAAGTGATGTCTGTGTGTGTGTGTTTGTGTGTGTGTGTGTGTGAAAGTATGTGAGTGCGTGTGAAAGTATGTGTGTGTGTGTGTGTGTCAGTGAGTCTGTGGAGATGATAACTGACGAACGAATGGACCGATTCAAACGAAATTTGGCACAAAAATCACAATCCGTAAACACTGGAAGCCTATTGTTACTTTCCTTATATACATAATGTATAAGGAAAGTATTGTGACGGGGTCGAACATTCGAATTCGAGTTTTCGACGGGAGAGCACGTTTCAAGCATCCCTGATCACGAATCAAACATTTTTGAAGTGATGTCTGTGTGTGTGTGAAAGTATGTGTGTGTGTGTGTGTGTGTGTGTGTGTGTGTGTCAGTGGGTCTGTGGAGACGATAACTGACGAACGAATGGGCCGATTCGAACCAAATTTGGTACAAAAATCACAATCTGTAAACACTGGAAGCCTATTGTTTTTATACGCAATCGAATGTTCAGAACCCCCCTAAATTTTCGAATGAAATTTTGAAAAAATCGTCAAAAAATCAAAACCAATAATAAAGTTACGTAAATAGACATTCCTTATGTAATTTTTCATTAGAAAACGATTGACATAAATTTTAGAACGCTAACATGAACCGTTCTCGAGATATTGCACATTTTTCAAAAAAATTATCAAAAAGTCAAATAAAATAGAAAAAAAATATTTCCTATTGAGAAACATGTTCATTTTTCATATATAATATCATGCGATAAATTGGGTGACATCATTCTCGTGGATCTAGCTCGTTCCATTCATGAAAAAAGATACTTTGAGTAATACTTTTGCATTTGAACGCCAATTTATCTGCTGTAAGAATAACTTATTTCTTCGTTCATAACGCTTGGCGAGATTTTGGCGACGAAATTGGCGGAATGTCGCCAACTTGGCGACTTTTTGAAATGTTGCCAAATTAACGAAAATCTCGCCAAATGGATAAAAATGACGCTAAATCAAGGAAAATGACGACTAATTGTGAAAAATTCAATATCTAATAAGTTATATAATATATAAATATATAATGATAGTTATATAATATATGTCGAAAATTCAATATCTAATATGTTATATATATATATATAACTTATTTCTTTGTCCATAACGCTTGGCGAGATTTTAGCGACAAAATCGGCGGAATGTCGCCAACTTGGCGACTTTTTGAAATGTTGCCAAATTAACGAAAATCTCGCCAAATGGATAAAAATGACGATAATCAATGAAAATGACGACTAATTGTCGAAAAGTCAATATCTTGGAAAGGATATTAGATCTACTAGAAGAAAAACCTATTTATTTTACTGTAAAAGTAGTAAATTCATTTCATTATATAAGGAAAGTCATGTGTTGCCCACATCAGATTTTTTTTATACGCAATCAAATGTTCATAACCCCTCTAAATTTTCGAGTGAAATTTTGAAAAAATCGTCAAAAATTCCAACCGCTAATAAAGTTATGCAAATAGACATTTCTTATGTAATTTTTCATTAGAAAACGATTGACATAAATTTTAGAACGCTAACATGAACCGTTCTCGAGATATTGCACATTTAAAAAAAAAATATCAAAAAGTTATATAAAATAAAAAAAAAATATTTTTTATTGAGAAAATGTTCACTTTTCATATGTAATACCATGCGATAAATTGGGTGACATCATTCTCGTGGATCTTGCTCGTTCCATTCATGAAAAAAGATACTTTGAGTAATACTTTTGTATTGAACGCCAATAGTCATTTATCTGCTGTAAGAACCACTTATTTCTCCGTTCATAACGCTTAGCAAGATTTTGGCGACGAATTTCGCGGAATGTCAAGAAGTTGGCGACATTTTTAATTGTTGCCAAATTAACGAAAATCTCTCCCATTAGATAACAATGACGCTAAATCAATGAAAATGACGACTATTAAAGAAAATTCAATATCTTGGAAAGAATATAAGTATCTACTATAAGAATAGCAGTTTTACTTTCCTTATATACATAATGTATAAGGAAAGTATTGTGACGGGGTCGAAAATTCGAATTCGAGTTTTCGACGGGAGAGCACGTTTCAAGCATCCCTGATCACGAATCAAACATTTTTGGAGTGATGTCTGTGTGTGTGTATGTGTGTGTGTGTGTGTGTGTGTGTGTGAAAGTATGTGTGTGTGTGTGTGTGTGTGTCAGTGAGTCTGTGGAGACGATAACTGACGAACGAATGGACCGATTCGAACAAAATTTGGTACAAAAATCACAATCCATAAACACTGAAAGCCTATTGTTTTTATACGCAATAGAATGTTCAGAACCCTCCTAAATTTTCGAATGAAATATTGAAAAAATTGTCAAAAAATCAAAACCACTAATAAAGTTACGCAAATAGACATTTCTTATGTAATTTTTCATTAGAAAGCGATTGACATAAATTTTAGAACGCTAACATAAACCGTTCTCGAGATATTGTACAATTTTTCAAAAAAATTATCAAAAAGTCATAAAATAAAAATATTTCCAATTGAGAAACATGTTTACTTTTCATATGTAATACCATGCGATAAATTGGGTGACATCATTCTCGTGGTTCTAGCTCGTTCCATTCATGAAAAAAGATACTTTGAGTAATACTTTTGTATTTGAACGCCAATAGTCGTATATCTGCTGTAAGAATAACTTATTTCTTCATCCATAACGCTTGGCGAGATTTTGGCGACGAATTTGGCAGAATGTCACCAACTTGGCGACTTTTTGAAATGTTGCTAAATTAACGAAAATCTCGCCAAATGGATAAAAATGAGGCTAAAATCAATGAAAATGACGACTAATTGTCGAAAATTCAATATCTTGGAAAGGATATTAATATCTACAATAAGAAAAACATATTTTTTTTTACCGTAAATGTAGTAAATTCATTACATTATATAAGGAAAGTCATGTGTTGCCCACATCAGATTTTTACTTTCCTTATATACATAATGTATAAGGAAAGTATTGTGACGGGGTCGAAAATTCGAATTCGAGTTTTCGACGGGAGAGCACGTTTCAAACATCCCTGATCTCGAATCAAACATTTTTGAAGTGATGTCTGTGTGTGTGTGTGTGTGTGAAAGTATGTGTGTATGTGTGTGTGTGTGTGTCAGTGAGTCTGTGGAGACGATAACTGACGAACGAATGGACCTATTCGAACCAAATTTGGTACAAAAATCACAATCCGTAAACACTGGAAGCCTATTGTTTTTATACGCAATCGAATGTTCAGAACCCCCCTAAATTTTCGAATGAAATTTTGAAAAAATCGTCAAAAAATTAAAACCACTAATAAAGTTACGCAAATAGACATTTCTTATGTAATTTCTCATTAGAAAACGATTGACATAAATTTTAGAACGCTAACGTGAACCGTTCTCGAGATATTGTACATTTTTTAAAAAAATTATCAAAAAGTCATATAAAATAAAAAGAAAAATATTTCCTATTGAGAAACATGTTTACTTTTCATATGTAATACCATGCGATAAATTGAGTGACATCCTTCTCGTGGATCTAGCTCGTTCCATTCTTGAAAAAAAATACTTTGAATAATACTTTTGTATTTGAACGCCAATAGTCATTTATCTGCTTTAAGAAAAATTTATTTCTTAGTGCATAACGCTTGGCGAGATTTTGGCGACGAATTTGGCGAAATGTCGCCAACTTGGCGACTTTTTTGAAATGTTGCCAAATTAACGAAAATCTCGCCAAATGGATAAAAATGACGCTAAATCAATGAAAATGACGACTAATTGTCGAAAATTCAATATCTTGGAAAGAATATTAGTATCTACTACAAGAAAATCCTATTTTTTTACTGTAAAAGTAGTAAATTCATTACATTATATAAGGAAAGTCATGTGTTGCCCACATCAGATTTTTTTTATTTACATATAAGAAAGTCACATAATTGAAATATTTTTCTTGGATCTTACAAATATCTCTCAATTTTCCGCATACTTTAGCTATTTACAATTCCGAATGCAAAAAATAAATATCAGTTTTCAGTCATGCACATTTCTTTTACAATGTAAAATGCAATGAATCAAAATTCCCACTTTTTGGCAACTTTTAAAATTCCCTTCCCGAACAACCCGGTTTATTCCCGGGAATAAACCGGATTTTTTTTTTCCCGTCTTTGCAACTCTAATTATACTACACCCTACCAAATCACACATACTATATTGTCCGGCCAAACAAATAGCTACTGTAAAAGCCTTCGGGTCAGTCGTGTGGTTCTAGAAGTGTGGGTGTATACGCAGGATACAAGAACGAGTCCAAGTTTCTGGATAACTTACGTTTATTCAAAAGCACAAAGTAAACAGGAACAGTATACAATCAAACAGCACTTAAATGCTCAGCTAATTTCACAGAATAGGTGATATTATTCTCAAAATGTTGCCAAAAATACTTTCACGAAACAGCAGCTACTACTCTCAAAACGTTGACAAAAATCACAGTCCAACGCATAGACGCCGACCAAGGTATTTAGAAAGACGCCGACTACGGGGGGAGGGGGGGGGGGGGGCGTAGGGGCACTCTCCACAGCGGGCATTGCCCCCTCTGGAAAATTTCAAGATTTGTTTTTTCTAACGTCATATTTTACTAAAAATCAGAAAATGCAATTTTCACTTTTCTTATATACGTAATGTATAAGGAAAGTATTGTGACGGGGTCGAAAATTCGAATTCGAGTTTTCGACGGGAGAGCGCGTTTCAAGCATCCCTGATCACGAATCAAACATTTTTGAGGTGATGTCTGTGTGTGAAAGTATGTGTGTGTGTGTGTGTGTGTGTGTGTCAATGAGTCTGTGGAGACGATATCTCACGAACGAATGGAGCGATTCGAATGAAATTTGGTACAAAAATCACAATCCGTGAATACTGGAAGCCTATTGTTTTTAGACGTAATCGAATGTTCAGAACCCCCTTAAATTTTTGAGTGAAATTTTAAAAAAATCATCAAAAAATCAAAACCTTTCATAAAATTCCGCAAATAGACATTTCTTATGTAATTTTTCCTTAGAAAATGATTGACATAAGCTTTAGAACGCTAGCATAAACCGTTCTCGAGATATTGCACATTTTTCAAATAAATTTATCAAAAAATCCCATAAATTAAAAAAAAATATTAACTGTTGTGAAACATGTTCGCTTTTCATGTGTAATATCATGCGATAAATTTGATGACATCATTCTCGTGGATCTTGCTCGTTCCATTCATGAGAAAAGATACTTTGAGTAATACTTTTGTATTTGAACGTCAATAGTCATTTATCTGCTATAAGAATAACTTATTTTTCCGTCCATAACGCTTGGCGAGAGATTTTGCCGAAGAATTTGGCGGAATGTCGCCAACTTGGCGACTTTTTGAAATGTTGCCAAATTAACGAAAATGTCCCCATCTGGATAAAAATGACACTAAATCTATGAAAATGACGACTAATTATCATAAATTCAATATCTTGGAAAGAATATAAGTATCTATTATAAAAATAACCTATTTTCTTTTACTGTAAAAATAGTAAATTTATTGCATTATATAAGGAAAGTCATATGTTGCTACTTCAGATTTTTAATTATTAAAACAGAAAAAAAAAATCCTATGAACGTAAATGTCGTATTTCAGCTCAATCTTGTTCATCTTCCTTACAACATGGCCATAAACTATCTAGCACACAAGCCACTTCGGAGGCATTTTATGTTAACCTAGTTTTAATTTATATAACACATCATTTAGATATATTTATACAGGGCAAATAGAAAACTTGCCCCTCTTAAAATTTCATTCGCCCCCCCCCCCCCCCCCCGGCCAAAAAGTCTTGAAAGAAACATTGCACCAGCCTCATGTCGTTTGAGACCAACCAGAGAGCTAGAATTATAAATTATAAGAAAATGAAAAATATCTCATTCATAAGAACTTTGGGAAAATGGGCTACTTTCTGTAGGAGGATGTGTCATAACTTCAATTGGCGTAGTCTCAAATGAGTGTTGTTTATAGTATTGCAGGCAGTGTGATGTTTTGGTTCTGTTAATAAAGGCTTTTGGTTTGTGATGAAAAAAAAAAATAACGCAATATTTTTGTGCTATTCGCGAAGGTTGCGTTTCGGTTTGTGATTAAAGAAAACGTACTTATTTTTCATGGATTCATTTAAATTAGAGCAGAAAAAATTTCTTATTGCGCGAGAAATGCCCAATCTGCTGAAAGATCTGCATTTATATTAAAATTCATGCAGATTTTGATTTAAGCGCGAAACTATCTGGTAAGTATATATCTTATAGTGGCTCTGCGCATCGCATTGTGCAAAATTGTACTGATAAGTTGATTTTGAATTAAATAATATAACTACAGGGTTTGGTAAAACATGGCAATTATATATACAATTTTACAAAAAATGAGATTTCTTCAAAAATAGCTGCATACAGCTAGGTATCATTTGGTGGAAAAGACCCTGTTTGTTACAAAAATGTCGCTAGTCATGTTGTTGTTCAGAGCGTTTGTGTTTTCTTAACGAAACTTGTTTTTACATATCTTACACAGCTGATGGCATTGTCATCCAGATTCATATAAATTTATGTGACGAAATCATGAGGTTTCGTTACATATCCTAACTCCAACTTTGATTTTATTGTTTTGTAACGTTATCATATTTTAACCCTCAAAAGGTGTGGGTCAAGCCTGGATACTAGCTTCGAAATTGGGTCAGGAGAAAAGGGCCATGATCGTCCTTTTTAACTTCGGCCCATCATATATATCGATGATAACGAAAAAATTAAATGGACCCGGTCCACCGAGAAATCTCCAGAGATCCCATCTGCCTCATCCGGGTCTGATGCGGGTAATTAACAATAGGCTGGAGGGCATTACGTGACGGGCTTATGTAGTACCTTGCACCACTTTCAACCCCAAATTGCCCCTCGAAGGGATAAAATACAATGCGTAGACGATATGATATCTGGTATGTCAACAAGAGGGTGAATTCAGGATCTCAATAACTGGCAAACTAGAGTGACACAGGCCTAAAAGGATTTTTTGTATAACTTTATCGTACAGTAAATAAAACTGCTAATTTCTTTCTTTCGACCCAGATCGTCGGACGTACCCGAAGGTGTAAGATATCTGTTTAAACCGCCGGGACAATACTATTCAATTTAGACCGAAACCCAATGGGGCAACATCCACAGGGACCGTACCCTTCTTTCCCTGCTAACAATCGCTCGGAAGGACTTTCGAACCCACAGATTTAACATGCTCATACTCCGCGATAACACAGGGGCAGTTTGGACGGAGTCAATCGAATTCGGGTCTTCCGAAAACAATCTCCGTGCTTTAAATAATGGGCTATCCCATCCTAAAACTGTTGCTTTTAAGACAATAACTGGTATGTGTTTTCTTTCTTTAAGGAAGTATTATAAGCTATTATAACCTTATAGAATTTAACATCGCTTGCTTCAAGTTTCAACGCGTATGCGCTGTAGGAGCTTCTCACGCAAGCGCAGTGCACTTCCAGCGCGTGCGCTGTAAGAGCCTTTCCCATGAATGTGCTGTAACAGCCTATTCAGTTTGTCATTACTCGCATGAGTTGTAGGAGCTCTCCCACGCATGTGCCGTAAGATCTTCCACGTGCATGCGCTGTAACAGCCTCATGCTCATCAGTATGGTCTTTCACTTGCTCCAAATCTCCCACGCATGCACGCATGCACCGTAGCTCTCCAGCTTATATCCAACGCGCATGCGTTGTAGCAGCCTATTCAGTTTGTCTGCCATTACGCGCATGCGTTATAGGAGTTCTCCCACGCATGCGCAGTAAAATCTTCCACGCGCATGCGCTGTAACAGCCTCATCAGTATGGTCTTTCACTTGCTCCAAGTCTCCCACGCATGCGCCGTAGCTCTCCGGCTTATATCCAACGGGCATGCGCTGTAGCAGCCTATTCAGTTTGTTTGTCATTACGCGCATGGGTTGTAAGAGAATGCGCCGAAAGTTCTTCCACGCGCATGCGCTGTAACAGCTTCATCAGTATGGCCTTTTACTTGCTCCGTCTCAACGCGCATGCGCCGTAGCTCTCGCACTTATATCCAAAGCGCATGCGCTGTAGAAGCTTATTCAGTTTGTCTATTACGCGCATGCGTTATAGGAGTTCTCCCACGCACGCGCAGTAAGATCTTCCACGCGCATGCGCTGTAACGGTTTCATTAGTATGGTCTTTCACTTGTTCCAAGTCTCCCACGCATGCGCCGTAGTTCTCCCGCTTATATCCAACGCGCATGTGCTGTAGAAGCCTATTCAGTTTGTGTATCATTTTGCGCATGCATTATAGGAACTCTCCCCCGCATGCACCGTAAGATCTTCCACGCGCATGCGCTGTAATAGCTTCACCAGTATGGCCTATTATTTGCTCCGTCTCAACGCAAATGCGCCGTTGCTCTTTTGCTTATATCCTACGCGCATGCGCTGTAAGGCGTCTACGCGCATGCGCTGTAGAAGTTTCAGTTTGTCTGTCATTGCGCGCATGCGTTGTAGGAACTCTCCCACGCATGCGCCGTAAGATCTTCCACGTGTATGCGCTGTAAGAGCCTCATGAGCGTGGTCTTTCACTTGCTCAAAGTCTCAACGCGCATGCGCTGTAGCTCTCCCGCTTATATACAACGCGCATTCACATCTACACAATAAACGCAGTATACTCCCGAGGCACAAGAGAAAAAGATATACAGTTTCTTTTCCAATTTTATGTTTCTTTTATCCAAAAGGTTGTAAAACTTACATATTTGGAAACACACATGTTAAATCTTGACTTACTCTTCTAGTCAAAACTAAAAATGAATATTTAGATTCGAGAAATGTTCAAATTGGCACTGATTTTACCATATTACTGAATCTAAACACTCTACGCAATATACTCTGGCACTACACACCATATATATATAAGCACAGATAAGACAATAATGTAGCACGCAGCTGTTTCCGAGGATACGCTGGATCGCCTTCGTCAGTGCAAGAAAACCATCAAACTCGAAGTCGACTTCCGGTTTGTTGGTGTTCTTGCACTGATGAAGGGAATCCAGCATATCCCCGAAACAGCTGTATGTTGCATTAATGCGTTATTTATTCTTTGCTCAAGTTTTCCTCATCCATCGCAGAAAGTGTATGTTACTTATTAAAGTTACCTTCTTCACAGCAGTTCGCACGCACGGCTTGACGGGCAGGGTGAAAATTCCTTCACCGTCATTTTCCATGAAGAACACTTTCAAGTTCTTCAGTTCCACCTGAAATTGAGAAAAGTCTAAAATCATCACATTGAAAGGAAATAACAGCAAATATTTACTCAAACTGCTCGCCACTGCAACGTTTGAACTGTACGTCAAACTTGGAATCATCCTACTCGTGTGGCAACCAGAAAGTTTCGATCGTACTGACACTCATCAGTTCTGCCATCATGAATAGTGGTGAAGCGTGATAAAATAATTTTGGGAGACATAAAACCAAGGACCAAAATTAGCACGTTAAAAGTTTCACATCGTATATTTTAACAAGGTTACAAATAAAACTAAAATATCTCGAGAATTGGTCTTATTCTTTTCATCGTCAAAAATTACGTTAGTATTTTATTTCATATTTTGACGATTTTTGTTGGCCATTTTGAAAGGTATACTTTTATTCCCGAATCATATTAAAATCTAATAAGCACCAGAGTCACCCACACGCGACTTATTTACCAAATTTTGTAAAATTGAGTCAGATTAGTTTTTTAACTAGAGTGGATACATGCGATTTTTGCTGGCCATTTCGCAGAAAAAGGCAGGTTCTTGTATCCCGAATCGTACCAAAATCTAATCAGCACCAGGGTAACCCACATGTGAATAACCTTTAAAATTGTACGCAATTTAATCAATTAGTGTTTGTGTTAGAGTGGATACATACATTATACACACACGCAGACGTCACGCTAAAAATAGTTTTCTCGTGTTCTAATGGTCCCTAAACGTGTAGATCTGTAGAAAACACGGGTTGCGATTTTCGACATGATTCCAATACTTTCCCTATACATTGTATGTATTGAAGGGAAAGTAAAAAGAGTTAAAAAGCCGAAGAGGCAGGAAAATGAGGTATGGACACGATGAATGAACGGTAAAATACCAACGAGAAAAGTGAGTCCAAGAAAGGATTCAAAGCATTTGTTCAGTGAGCAAAACATCGACCATAAAAGCCCTATTAAATGAAATAAAAAGGCAACTAACCAATTTTTCTGAAGTTGCATGAATCTATAAAATACCGGTAAAAATAACAGATTGTAAGCACATACGAAAAATAAGTAGAACAGAAAATGGTTTCCATCTTTTGTTCTATTTATTTTACTTCAGTTACGTTTGCTGCTCTTACTTCAGTCGCTGATCTATATCCCACGATTGAGAGCTGTATCTTGCCTCTGAAATTATTATTTTTTATTGTATGTTGCTTTTAATAAAAAGTTATTTAATATTATTGTTTGAAATGTGCTCAAGTCTTCAAAAGAGTCCTTTCAAAATCTTCAATTTGAAAAGAAATTCATATAAACAATATCTTTTTCTATACAATATTTCGCGAAATAAAAGTTAAATACTATAAAATTAGAGAAGATAAAGCAATCATTTAATTGTGACAGATATTTGTAAATATAGGTTGCAGTTTTATATTTCTATTTCGAACTTCACTTTGAATATATGTGAATCAAAAATGAAAACACAATTAAGATAAACGTTTAATGATAGATGGCAGCACCATTCAATTTTGTAATTTGCTCCTACAAAATTAAAAAGAAAATACAATTACTTCATCAATTTCTATCCCATTAAATGTATCTAAACTCAATATTTTAAACCATAAATCAAGGCCTCTGTTATAGAATTTATTTATTTCATCATTATACCACTGTAAAAAGTTTCGTTTGTCAAAAATTTAATGATATCAGAAAACGTCCACATGACATGAGCATAGAAAGCAGACAATAATTACGTATCTAAAATAGAAAAATAACTTTCACTTTGTCAAAGTTAAACTGAACCTGAATAAATGATTCTACGCTTAATGTTTGGATTTTAAAGTGACTATTAAAATATTTATAAATATTTTTATCCAAAATATAACTACAACAAAAATTTAGGTACAATGACTGAAACAAACATTTATCTTAAAATATTATTAAAAAAAAACAGTTGAATGATTCTTGAATAATTAAGTAATTCTTAAATGATTCCTTCAAGAATCATTCATTCAAAAATCATTGAATGATTCTTTAATGAATGAATCTTGAATTGAAATTTTTTTTGAAAAACTTAAACATTTTTGAATGGTTCATTTAAGAATCACTGTATGATTCCAAATAAATAACATTAAAATTTACAATTTTAAAGAAAAAAAAGATGTACTTTTCAGAAAATAAAAATGTCTTGAATATCTGGCGTTCAAATTATCTGATTGACAGATAAAATCACAATTCAACTTGCATTCCTTTTAGCAGAAAATGATCAACTTGACTGGCTAGTATTCACTCGTCCCTCCTTGTTCTATAACCAATTATGGGACAAAAATGGCGCTTTCCAATATTGAAAAAATCTCATTTTGAGAAAAAAAAATATGTACAGTACAAACTACATAAAAAAACGTAGAATTCAAATCATCTGACTGACAAAAATACTATATAAAAATATGCAGTTTGATGAAAACAAGAAATGCTGTAAAGAAAAATGTTCCGTTTCTTTAATTTGGAAAAAAAGAAGAAAAGGAAGGTGCAGAGAACATGGAACAACATGAAGATGAGAGCCGATTTGGATATCAAACAGCGTTTCTTTTAGGACTTTTTGGCTGGGGGGGGGGGGGGGGGATGAAATTTTAGTGGGGGGGGGGGCAAATTTTCTATTTGCCGTATATAAATATATGTAAATGCTGTGTCATATAAACAGAAACTAGGTTAACATAAAATGTCTCCGGGGGAGGGGAGGGGGGCGGAGGTATGCCTGAAAGTCTCAGATGCTTCCAAATGTTTTAAAAAGATTTTTTTCTCGATAAAACAGATATAACTCATTTTCATGACGACAAATAACAGAATAAAAATTGACTACATCAGTTTTTTATTTCCCATAAAAGCAATTGAATGTGCTTTTAAGATAAATTTGACCTACCGGCCTGTCCAGCCTCAGTAGCTCGGCGTTTGTTCCAGCCATGACCTGTAGCATGGTCTTTAGGTCCGATGCGTACCTGCACATGGGACCTGTACCGATGTACTGCTGGAGTATCGGCTCCGTAGGCGGGTAGTGCCCCCGATTGTTCACTATTCCTGGTGGAAAGAAAGCAGTGGCCATATTTTTATTATAGCACTTTAAAGGACATGTATTAGTGAATCATTTTATAGAATATTTAGTGAAATACTTTATCTATGTATAATTATAAAAAAGAAGAATTTGTCTGTTTGTTTGTCCGCAATACGGCACGATGTCTACAGCACTTACATGTCTGAGGTTTCTCTTACAGTAGCGTCTATACCTGAACTAATGCGCCTCGAGGGTCTTTTCCAAAAATTTTAATTAGATTATTTTAACAAAACTAGTCTAACAAAAGCTAATCTCCAACTACCGATACGAACTACCAGTCTTCCAACTACCGTCACGTTCTAATAGCAACCTATACGATCTAACAGCTACATATACGATCTACGATCTAACAGCTTGTAAAGAATCTTGCTGCCCAACCGGGAGCCGAATTATGGATCTTCGAACTGGCCAGCCGACGCTCTACCGTTGAGCTACTGGGACGAAATTGAAAGCTTTTATCGCCGAAGTAAACTTTGCAAGCTACCTATACGATCTGACAGCTACCGTCACGATCGAATGCCACGTTCCTCTCCTAGAGGTTTTGAATCTCTTATTGATTGATTTCTTTTTTGTTTTGCGGAGAACGTGTATTTATGTATTTATTATTTACGTGAGCGTGCACTTATATATTATTTACGTTTATATGTTACGTTTACGTATTATTTACGTTTATATATTACATTTATGTATTATTTACGTTTATATTACGTTATGTATTATTTACGTTTAGAGCGTGTATTTATGTATTTATTATTACTTCCTGTGCAGATAGCGTGCGTGGAAATTTGGCGGCGGATTTGGATTAGAAGAAAATTGAGTAGTGTTATCTGTAAATGCTTGATTTAAGTAGCGAGCGTTTATTTGAAACCGGGGCAACGGCGGGTAATTGGTTAGGAGAAGAATTTAGAGAATTTAGTTTTTCATATTAATTTTGCACAAAGTGTTCTGGGGGTTCCTTGACTTCCCGAGTAATTGAGCGCTTGTCTCAAGTAAAGGGTTCGTGGAAAAGCAAAAGTTTCGGGAAAATATAAATACTAGGTATTTATTGTTCGTGATGTAATTTGTTTTGAGTTGATAATTTATTTCTGCGACATTGACAGTTTAGCATGCAATTTCATGCAGTAAGATTTTATGTGTTGGATTTGATGTTGATGGTCCCGAGCGAAGCTCGAACTCGAAACCTAGGGTTTACAAGACCGACATAATAAGGTTAGACCAAAAGCTAGCTTCGGATCCGAACTTAGAATTCGAATACTGGTTCCTAGCAATCGATGTTTTGGCAGAGCAGACTCTGCTGCTGCCACATATACAATCTAAAACTAGAAGGAATTTTTTAAAATTCGAGTGAAAACTTTAAAATGGATTCAAAATTTATATTTTCTTAACATGGCTGCTTAGGATAAAATTTGATATAATTATGCATGGGAGTTAATAGTGGTTCAACGATCACGAAACTGGACATTGTTTCATTGTAGCGATCATGAAAACTGGACAGTTTCAATCATTATAGCGAAAAATATAGACGCCATACAATTTTTGTGTCCATGGCATCATTAGCCCCCTCGTAGGGGGTTAAGATAACGGTACATTGTGAAACTTAGTATTAATCGAAAGATTTGTTTTTTCAAGCCCTTTAACATGAAGGGTAACATGCTATAAATAGGAGCATTTGGATCAACGTTACAGAGTTTTCAATTTTTTTGTCTTGCAAAAATTTGCAAAATATGTATAAAGAAGAAGTTATTTAGAAATGAATTTTGGTATGAGAAAATTGAGTTGAGCCACACTGCAGGTTAATTATTATTATTATTATTATTATTACTTTGCAAAATACCTTTTCAATTATTTTTTATAAAATTGAAAAAACGAAAAATGTTCATTAAAGTTTTATCCTATCAGTAATTATAGTATTGTTCTTCCAACATGGTTAGCGTGTATGTCGACTTACCCCTGGAAGGCTTGTGTCCAAAGATGCCGTTGAAGAAGGCTGGTATCCGGATGCTGCCTCCGATGTCGTTTCCCACACCGATCACAGAACCCGCCGAGGCGAGGAGGGCCCCCTCGCCCCCTATCAACACACAAAACGACTTACAACACATATATTACACAAAAATCAACTTAAAAAAACATATATTACGCAGAAAACAACTATCAACGTAGAAAACACTTTGAGAACTGAATCATTCAGTAGGGGAATCGAATATACGAATCGTTGCCAGCTGCAGTAGGTGTACTGTTTCTGTCAGCGATTTCCATGGACGACAATGCCTGCAAAGGGGGATCGAACTGTTTGGGATAGGGTATGTCAAATACCTGTCTTTTTGGGAGGATCTTCGTTTGGGATAGACGCTGTCCCACCCGTAAACAAATGTTAAATATGTAAAATAATGTTATATTTTAAAACTTTTTTAGTCGATTTTTGCTCATTTCAACGTCCACCGTCCCCTTAAGGGTGAGTGTCAGTAAATTTTCTGCCCTATCCGCGCTTTGTTAACTTTCACGGCACACATATTTCGCCGAAAATCTGCTCAAACAGTTGCGAAATATTTTCTTATAGATAAATTGCAATGCTTAGATTATATTAAAACTACATTTAATACCCAATAAAACATGGAATATATGTTTTATTTTAATTTAAAATATTTTTGGTGCTGCCATCTGTTGTCGTCATTTAATTCATACCGACTATTTTTAATTTTTAATGAACATTTTTAAATGTCTACTCCTTCTAATACGCTATTAAATACAACAACAGATCATATATAATGCCATAATCACGGAAACGTAATTGAACTTGGACTTGAAGACAAAACTGCAGTCCTCAGTGATGTACATTCAGATCCCTTATCAAATTTATAGAATGATAAATTACCTTTCCGTAATTGTGGCATTATTATATAGGATCTGTTGTTGTATTTAACACTGTATTAGAAGGAATAGATATTTAAAAATGTTCATTAAAAAATAAAAATAATCGGTATGAATTAAATGACGACAACAGATGGCAGCACCAAAAATATTTTGGCTTAAAATAAAAAATATATTCTATGTTTTTTGGAGTATTAAATTTAGTTTTAATATAATCTAAGCATTGCATTTTATCTTTCAGAAAATATTTCGCAATTGTTTGAGCAGAATTTCGGCGAAATATGTGTGCCGCGAAAGTTAACAAAGCGCGGATAGGGCAGAAAATTTACTGACGCTCACCCTTAAGATACTGTATGTGAAGAATTCAATATTAGGATTTAAAATAAATGGCTTTAACTTTTGTTGCAAAAATATATAAACATTAAACTATTTATTTAAAATACGGCCTAAAGCAAATTAGCAACGCTCTCAAATAATTACGGATGAAAAAAAAAAGCTTTTATGTCCAGGATAAAAGACAGAGCAACCCTACCAATAAAGATAAGACAAGGTGGAAAGCGGACAAAACATCTTGTGGGGATTCTTTTTTGAAATCTTTGAAGTTCAACGTAGAAGAAGCCCACTCTGGTTGGCCAAATCTATTTATACGGCGATTTTTTTTGCATATTCGGCTAAGAAAAGACATGCTATGAAATGACCGTGTGCTGTAAATAGCAGGAATGTTCATCGTCGTCATATAGTAAGTTATCGCATCCAAGTTTCAAGTAATTTTATAGTCTGTGAAATTCAGTCACGAGTTAGGATCGAATTAAATCAGTAATGACCCGGGTAAAGCTCGTATATTTAGCTGTCTGAATAGTGCATATAGTAGACCTGTTTGTAATGTCATTTATGTTTGAGTTCTAGCAAGATAACCGTGAATAAAATAATTAATATGGTAAGTAATTCTTTCGTCGAATTCTTATCGTTAGGTAACGTGATAGTAGGTTTCACTTAGATGTTGAAGTAGATTTAAAAGAACCTTCACGATGGTCCACCGAACAGAGAAGTACTTTACAATCTCCTTTCCTTAGTTAGTTCAAGACCACCTTAACCTTTACTGGGGTCATTAAGGAAAAGTAAATTCTATCCCCCCCCCCCCCCCCCCCCATAAAACTTTTATGCCCAGCACTTGCCTATAGGGAGGTTTCACCTACGTCACGTTCCTGTAACAACCATTTGAGCAGACGACTGCTTTGTACAAGCAACAGCTAGAACGCCATGAAACCACATTACAAATCTTATTTTTCGCAGCTATATCCTGGATATAAAAGTTTATATTAAGCTAAAATCAGCGAAATTGGAGGTGAACATCCTTATGATGGATGAAGATTACTCACAGAAAAGTTATATTTTAATGTTTTTGAAAATCAACATGGTAATAGTTGGAAACTTTATTATATGGAAAAAAATGTTTTCACAAATCAATCTCTTGCCAATTCAGAGAGTTTTGATGTAACTTCATGGTCACTGTAATCTCATGTCGGTTTTATATCATGTCTGTCACGATGGGTTTTTAATTTTATATTTTGGGAAATTTATATGGGTTATTTGGATGGGTTTTTAATTATTATTTTTGGAAATAGCTGTGATATAGATATATATATATATATATATATATGTGAATAAAAATTTTTTTCCGAGAAATGTTATCTTCTATGTCAAATGTGCTGTATTACACATCTGATGTCATGTCTGTCACAAACGAAATTGACCTACATGTATCTACTACTGAATTTAGGGATTTTAATTTGATGTTGATTTTTTTTAATTTTAGATTTATGAAACAAAAAAAAATTACGGAGTTGATTGCTAATAAATCAATGATTGTAAAAAAGTTTACGTTTTTTTTTTAAGATTTATTAAACTTAAATTGAAAAGCATACTGTGCCATATAATGCACTAACCATGAATAAAATGCTCATTACAAACTTTCCTGTGCTTCAAATTTTTAGTATTCAAATCTTTTCTGTTCATTCTTGAAAGCCATTCTTTGTTTCTTTTAACAGACAAGTCCTTGATTTTATTCCCTTTATTTTTAATCATTCGAGGGAATGAAAAAAAATGATACATTACAATCACGTACGGATCATTTGCTGCAGTTAATTACGGTACAAATCACCATTATCAAATTCAATTACCTTATCTTAAAGAAATTATGATTATATATGATATCGGCTGGATATAGTTTTAATAAAACGACTTTTTTAAAAAAAAATTACACACCAAAACGTATCTTTTACATATAAACCTATTGCAAGTTCAACGTTTGTTTGTACAAAGAGAACTTAAGATTTTCGCTGCTAGATGGACGTGACGTCACGTAAATCCTCCCTATGATCAAAACCGGCGTTGGTATGGTTGCTGTGTTTTCATGTCCTGAAAATAAAAAGACAGCTTTTTGCCTCCGCAACTGGTTGATTCCGTTTCTAATTTATTTTATGTTGTGTTTTTAATGAAGATATTACATTTAATTCCTTGCAAGAACTATTAACATGCTTTTTTTTTTGTTTACACTAAGATTTGCTGAATGCAAAGCATGAGTTACCACTGCTTCCTCCGGACGTCTTCCTGGGGTCGTAGGGGTTGTTGGTCCTGCCGTACAGTTTGTTGTAGGCCTCCATCCAGAAGCACTGTTCACTCGTGTTGGTGACCACCAGGGGAATGGCCCCGGCACGGCGGAGCATGGACACCACCTCGGCATCCTCCTTGGCGCGGACCCCTCGCCGGCTCACCACTCCGGTGGTGAATAACATGCCTGGAGAGAGATAAGAAAGGATATGAGCACACAAGCTATTGTAGGGCTTTATTAAGTCTGAGCGTCATTCTTTTTCGGCGGAATATTATGCCTATAGGTGGCGAACGACATTTTATGTCAAATGAGGATAGCATGCCAATTCTGGCTTCTCATTCAACGTCACCCAACAAAAACCAGTCAAACGGGAATGATGAGTAAAATCGTTGGTGGGACAGCGTCCATCCCAAACGAAGAACCTCTCAAAAAGACAGGAATTTGACATACCCTATCCCAAACAGTTCGATCTCCCTTTGCAGGCATTGGCATCCATGGACGCCGATGCCTGCAAAGCATTGTACCCCGTATTCCCATCCGTAAGCAAAAGGTTAATAACTCCTCCTTTAACCCTCTGAAGAGATCGACATATTCAATCATTTCTATAGGGAGGACTCTTCACTGACGTCACGTTGCTCCTAGCAACGAGTGAGCAGTTTCGTGCCGGCGAACAAGCGAACGTAATGGCTGCATTGGCTACTATAGCAAAGATTTACAATTTATGTTGTTTTCATCTAATGAAAGAAAATTACAAACAAATGTTTATATTTTGCGCTGTTGGGGATCTTTCCGCTATAGATCGCAAACTTTGTAGTAAAAGCATTGACATTTATGGTCGAAAATTAGTTAAGAACATAGGCATGGCTAGTGTGACTGCAAAACTTACTTTAATCTATAGCACAAATATAAAGTTTAAGTTATTTTGTTTAAAAAAACATATATTCACAAATGAGGACATAATTTTTCAATGCTATAGGTATCTATTTTTTATAGCATGTGCTTATAATTTAACCAATTAACGTAGCATATGGTATAAATTTAAACAGTATAAAATTTAAGAACACAAATCAGTTCAGATGCATTTCTTTTCGGTAAATGGATACTTTCTAAAAAATATAGCACTGCTATATTTCATGCATTTGGTGAAGTACTAATAGCACTTCGCTTAAAGTATACGCCGATATTATTACCGCATACTTTTCCCGTGAAAATTAAAAAGATTATGTTACAAGATAAATAAATTTAAAATGCTAATAAAATGCTTTACTCAATGATAAAATGTAAACTGCAGACGTGACTGTTTTTTATTTTCTCATCTGTTAAATCGATGGATGAACGCGAGTTCTTCAATTTTCCTACCTTTACTGCTCACAATTCTTGGAAATCGGTAAAATGATATACTAGTATCTCGGCCTGTGCGTTGGCCGCACCAAAAAATGTACACATAACCATAATTATTAATTATTTTAACTATTACGCTTATACACGACAGTATAAACCTATACTACTCAAGGTTTCCTACTGGCGAACATGTTCGCCAGTAATGTCGACTGTGGTGAGAAAGCAGTTGGGTAAAAAAAAAAAAAAAACTTCTCGCCAAGTGCAATAATCAAAAATCGCCTTCCATAAAGCTACGAAACTATAAAATGGTTTGTGCCAAGTTCCGGCAGGATCGGAGTTGTACTAAGGTTTGTGATACCCTGTTGAACGATCCTAACCTCTCCTGTATATTAAATCAGTTTGTGCAATTTGAATTTGTTACTTGGATTTGATTTCACTGTTTTCCCGTATTCGAATTTGATTAATTTAATATTCAAATTCTAAACCTTATAGGTTCTTTTGTATTTGGATTCTCAATTATTGAAATTGATTTTTTATACTTTTAATTTTGTAATTATTTGTTAAATTAAGTTTTATTTTTAAAATCTTTCACAGCTCGCATACTTCATTTGCACGAATTCATTCATAGTCCGGCTTTTTGATAGTCATTTTTTCAAACAAAGTTTCAAAATTTTATATTTTCCCCCCCATTGCTTATAGCTCAAGTCCCACGTGTGGGTGGGACAACTCAGTGGTTAGTGCGCGGGGATTGCACTCGGATAACCCGAGTTTGATTCCCGGCTTTGCCCAGACTATCCCCGCGTTCACGCGGAGTACGGACACGTTAAATATGTGGGTCCATAAGTCCTTCCGACAGGGTGTTGATAAGGGAAGGAGAGTACGATCCCTGTGTACGCCGCCCCCACTGGGTTACGGTTTAAATGGGTGACACTTCCCGACCGTCCAAACAGATGTCTTACACCTTCGGGTAGGTTGAACGGTCTGGGTCGAAGAAGAAAACTATTAGAAAAAGTAACTTCTCTCGTGAATGGAACGAACTAGATCCACGAGAATGATGTTAAACGATTTGCAATAACGATAACAATGCGTGTAGAGAGTGATTGGATGATACTTTACTACTTTTTACATTCTTAGTAATTGTGAAATTTAAAACGTGTATGCAAAGTTTCAAGTTTCTACCTTCGCCTGTTTGGGTTGTGTCATTCATCCATTTGTCAGTCAGTCTCGCACAGTTTTATGATACAGATAAGGGAATGTGAAAATTTTGTAAATACTGACTGCGAAATATAAAAACTCACCTTCCACACTGATGGCCTCCTTGACGCTGAAGGGAACCCCTAAGAGGGGCGTCTCAGTCTCCAGCTCCTCTTCCGTCTTCTCCCCGGAGCCGATCAGGTCGTCCACCCGGGCGGCCTCCGCAAGGGCGTCCGTGAAGCGGTCGTCCACGGCCGCATTCACCACCGGGTTCACCTCCTCGATGCGGTGTATGAAGGCACGCACCACCGTCACGCAACTCACCTGGAAAGGAAGAAACAGCTATCATACGTCGCATGCTCTCTGAACTGGCGCGAGTACCATGGTTTCAGAATATAAATGAGTTTAGCTTTATTCATAATGGCAACACGCATTAACCGAAACGGAATTGCAAATATTGCCTTTTTATTGTTTGATACACGGAGTTAGAAAGAAGGAGACAAAACTTCTATGGATGAAACGCTTAAAAATGACATAATGCTTTGAGAATTATATCTGGGTGTCGATAGTGTTTATAAAGTGGATTTTATTGTTAGTTGGCACAATAGAAAGACGTAGTATTTAGTTTATGTATCTTTGATTATTTTTAAATGGAGGGTTCCCTCATGATGAGCACAATTGACCAGTATTTATACAGAATTGTACGATAGAGTATAGAATGTACAGAGATAAAAATAAACTGAAAGGTAAAATAATTTTGAATACGTAGGAATATTCTTTATTGTTTCCGTTCTACTTTGCATTGCGCTCATCATCTATGTTTAGGAAATGGACAGTTTAAATAAATATTTTAGGCCTTTCGCCATAGAAATGCATACAATGCAGGGCTACTTATCTTATCCCAGGGTCACATGATGTATTATCTCAAACGATATGGGCGTTTTCTTTATATGAAGTTTTATCTCCTTACTTTTACCTGCATGGTCTGACAAGGTCAAACCGATTTCTATGCAGGTAAAAATATTTCCATGCAGGTAAAAGTCCCCCCTCCCTCCCCCCCTTTTGTTGCGAGAAAGCATTTGAAAAATCTGTATCGTTTCTAAAAATGATTACAATTATGACATGTTGCCCTTCATTTCAAAAGACTTGAAAAATCTTCGATTAATAATAAGTTTGACGACGTACCCCTCGGGAGTAACTTGCTCCCCCCCCCCCCCCCCACAGAAAGTGAGGTCTAATGACGGGACAAACAGAAAAATTGTATCTAAGCGATTTTTCACTAAATAATTAAGTTTCATGATCATTTAGTCATAAATAACTTAGACATAATTATGTCAAATTTTGTCCTATGCTGCTATGTTACGAAGATATAAAACTTTAAATATATTTTGAAGTTTTCGCTCGAATTTAAAAAAATCTACTTAGTTCTAGAATTTACGTCAACAAAAACGGATATACAGTTTCATGAAAATCCATTATTTTTTTTGGCATCTATGGTGCACGTAAGAAATTGACCACAGACAGACAGGACACCACTCTAAAAATCTGATGTGGGCAACACATGACTTTCCTTATATAATGCAATGAATTTACTACTTTTACAGTAAAAAAAATAGGTTTTTCTAATAGTAGATACTTATATTCTTTCCAAGATATTGAATTTTCGACAATTAATCGTCATTTTCATTGATTTAGCGACATTTTAATCCATTTGGCGAGATTTTCATTAATTTGGCAACATTTCAAAAGTCGCCAAGTTGGCGATATTCTGACAAATTCGTCGCCAAAATCTCGCCAAGCATTACTAACGGAGAAATAAGTTATTCTTATAGCAGATAAATGACTATTGGTGTTCAAATACAAAAGTATTACTCGAAGTGTCTTTTTCATGAATGGAACGAACTCGATCCACGAGAATGATGTCACCCAATTTATCGCATGGTATTACATATGAAAAGTGAACATGTTTCTCAAAAGGAAATATATTTTTTTTATTTTATATGACTTTTTAATAATTTTTTTGAAAAATGTACAATATCTCGAGAACGGTTCATGTTAGCGTTCTAAAATTTATGTCAATCGTTTTCTAATGAAAAATTACATAAGAAATGTCTATTCACGTAACTTTATTAGCGGTTTTGAGTTTTTGACGATTTTTTCGAAATTTCACTCGAAAATTTAAGGGAGTTCTGAACATTCGATTACGTTTAAAAACAATAGGCTTCCAGTGTTTACGGATTGTGATTTTTGTACCGAATTTCGTTCGAATCGGTCCATTCGTTTGTCAGTTATTGTCTCCACAGACTCACTGACACACACACACACACACACATACTTCTACACACACAAATACTTTCACACACACACACATACTTTCACACACACACACATACTTTCACACACACACACACACACAGACATCACTTCAAAAACGTTTGATTCGTGATCAGGGATACTTTAAACGTGCTCTCCCGTCGAAAACTCGAATTCGAATTTTCGATCCCGTCACAATACTTTCCTTATACATTATGTATATAAGGAAAGTAAAAATGATGTATATACACGGCACAATGTTTTTAATATTGAATTGTACATTTGAAGCTTTTCCGGATGGCAACATGTAAAACTATTTCTAAATATCCAATGAACTTATATTTCACGCAACTCTCAATTGATAATTATATGAGGATTCTATTATTTATCATCATTTTATTGTAATTCTACTTTTTCCTGATTTTAATTTATGTCCCCAACTTCTCAACTTTCATTCCGAAGAATCGCATACTTATGAATTGTAGATGAGTATGCCTCGGGTAGAATTTGTAATGCCGGCGTTGTAAATAATTTGTATATGGATTTGTAATATATATATATATATGTGTGTGTGTGTGTGTTTATGTGTGTGTCTGTGTTTATGTGTGTGTATGTGAAATTTGAATTCCCAGCGAGGTTAGCTGTCAATAAAGTTGTTTATTACTTTCATTATATACATAATGTATAAGGAAAGTATTGTGACGAGGTCGAAAATTCGAATTCGAGTTTTCGACGGGAGAGCACGTTTCAAGCATCCCTGATCACGAATCAAACATTTGTGAAGTGATGTCTGTGTGTGTGTATGTGTGTGTGTGTGTGCGTGTGTGTGTGAAAGTATGTGTGTGTGTGTGTGTGTGTGTGTGTGTGTGTGTGTGTGTGTGTGTGTGTGTGTCAGTGAGTCTGTGGAGACGGTAACTGACGAACGAACGGACCGATTCGAACCAAATTTGGTACAAAAATCACAATCCGCAAACACTGGAAACCAACTGTTTTTATACGCATTCGAATGTCCAGAACCACCCTAAATTTTCGAGTGAAATTTTGAAAAAATCGTCAAAAAATCAAAACCGCTAATAAAGTCACGCAAATAGGCGTTTCTTATGTAATTTTTCATTAGAAAACGATTGACGTAAATTTTAGAACGCTAACATGAACCATTCTCGAGACATTGCACATTTTTCAAAAAAATTATCAAAAAGTCATATAAAATTAAAAAAAAATATTTCCTATTGAGAAACATGTTCATTTTTCTTATGTAATACCATGCGATAAATTGGGTGACATCATTCTTGTGAACCTAGCTCGTTCCATTAATGAGAAAAGATACTTTGAGTAATACTTTGCTGTAAGAATAAATAGTAAGAATAAATAGTGAGTAAATCTGCTGTAAGAATAACTTATTTCTTCTTCCATAACGTTTGGCGACTAATTTGGCGGAATGTCGCCAACTTGGCGAATTTTTTAAATGTTGCCAAATTAACGAAAGTCTCGCCAAATGGATAAAAATGAAAATAATGAAAATAAACGCTAAATCAATGAAAATGACAACTAATTGTCGAAAATTCAATATCTTAGAAAGAGTATGGAAATAAGTATTTACTATAAGAAAAACCTATTTTTTTTTACTGTAAAAGTAGTAAATTCATTACATTATATAAGGAAAGTCATGTGTTGCCCACATCAGATTTTTTGTTAAATGTCGTGACTATTTATTTCGTTATTGGAAGTTTCGTTTAGAGTGAAGTAAATTGTAGTGGTTCATACAAAAGTCATGACCTTGGGTTGATGTGAAATAGTACATTATAATTATCAATATTAATGGCACACGCAATAAGCAATAAAGTCCGTATATTAAAATATTTTATTAATTAAATCATCAACTTGGCGCCATTTTTGTTAACAATAGTTTTTATTTTTACTTTCCTTATGTACTTAATGTATAAAGAAAGTATTGTGACGGGGTCGAAAATTCGAATTCGAGTTTTCGACGGGAGAGCTAGTTTCAAGCATCCCTGATTACGAATCGAATATTTTTGAAGTGATGTCTGTCTGTGTGTGTGTGTTTGTGTGTGTTTGTGTGTGTGTGTGTGTGTGTGTCAGTGAGTCTGTGGAGACGATATTTCAAGAACGAATCGAGCGATTCGAATGAAATTTGGTACGAAAATCACAATCCGTGAATATTGGAAGCCTATTGGTTTTAAACGCAATCAAATGTTCAGAATGTTGTAATATCATGCGATAAATTGGGTGATATCATTCTCGTTGATCTAGCTCGTTCCATTCATGAGAAAAGATACTTTGAGTAATACTTTTGTATTTGAACGCCAATAGTTATTTATCTGCTATAAGAATAACTTATTTCTCCGTCCATAACGCTTGGCGAGATTTTGACTACGAATTTGGCGGAATGTCGCCAACTTGGCGACTTTTTTTAAATGTTGCAAATTAACGAAAATCTCGCCAAATGGATATAAATGACGCTAAATCAATGAAAATGACGACTAATTGACGGAAATTCAATATCTTGAAAAGAATAGATCTACTATAAGAATAACCTATTTTTTTGCTGTAAAAGTAGTAACTTCATTGCATTATATAAGGAAAGTCATATGCTGCCCACATCAGATTTTTTATTTATTTATTTTTTTAATTTTATCATTTATTTATTTATTTTTTTAATTTTATCATTTATTTATTTATTTATTTTAAGATTTTAACAATGTTTTCGTCAATCTGGAGCGACATATCGCCGAGTTGGCGATATTTTGCTAAATGAGTCACCAGGTTTGCCAAAATTTTCACCAAACGTTACAGACAAACGGAGAGAAAAGTATTTCTTATATGTAAATGACTGTTGACGACTTGTGATGCATTAGAATAGAAAAAGTATTACACAAAGTATCTTTTCTCGTGAATGGAACGAACTAGATCCACAAGAATGATGTTAACACGTTTATAGTATATTATTACATATAAAAAGTAAACATATTCAAAAATCATTAATATATATAAATATATTTTTTACTTTTACGTAATTTTTTGTTAAATTTACATATAGAAAGTGCAATATCTCGTAAACGGTTGATACAAGATGTTACATTGTATGGGGAAAACCAATGTAACACTAGTGGTCTAAAGTCCATCTCAATCGTTTTCTAAAGAAAACTTGATAAATGATTATTTACATATTATTATTGAAGTTTCTGACCTTTTGATGATTTTTTTTTTTTTTTTTTTCAAAATCTCATTCGAAAATTCGAGTGGCATTCGAACATTCAATTGTATTTAAAGTTATAAGGCTTCCAGTATTTACTGATTGTAAATTTTGAACAAAATGTCGTGTCGTTTAAAACGCTCCATTCGTTCATGAGATATCGTCTTAACACGCACACACACATCACCTCAAAAGCGTTTGATTAGAGTTCATCAGAGATGCTTGAAACGTTCTCTTCTGTCAAAAACTCGAATTCGAATTTTTGACACCGAATCATGCCAAAATCTAATCAGCATCAGCGTCACCCACAAGTAACATATCTACCAAATTTTGTGAAATTTTATCTATTAGTTTTACAGCTAGAATGGAAACATACATGCATTGCACATACATACACAGACGTCACTCTAAAAATAGTTTTCTAGAGTGCTCGAAACGGGTAGATCCGCCGAAAACTCGAGATGCGGTTCTTGAGACGATTTAAATGCTCTTTCTATGCATTACCATGTATTATAGGGTAAGTAATATACGATAACCCTAATGCTCCTAGAGGCATAACTTTCCGTGACAACCTGTACATTGAAAGAAAAAATTAAGTCGAAAGCTTTGTAAAGAAAATCGTCTACTGATTTCATGAGATTTTTATTTTAACAAATAATTTTTATTTATTTAATTTTTAGTATTTCCTGTTTATTAACCGAAAGTAAATAATCAAGGACCTGTTATCAGGCATTTATTTAGTATTACCTGTTTATTAACCGAAATTAAAAAATCTGATGTAGGCAGCACATGACTTTTCTTATATAATGCAATGAATTTACTACTTTTACAGTAAAAAAAAATAGGTTATTCTTATACTAGATAATTATATTATTTCCAGAATATTGAATTTTCATTGATGAGTCGTCATTTTCATTGATTTAGTGATTTAACGTCATTTTTATCCATTTGGCGAGATTTTAAATAATTTGGCAACATTTAAAAAAGTCACCAAGTTGGCGACATTCCGCCAAATTCGTCGCCAAAATCACCAAGCGTTATGGACTGAGAAATAAGTTATTCTTATAGCAGATAAATGATTATTGGCGTTCAAATACAAAAGTATTACTTAAAGTATCTTTCCTCATGAATGGAACGAGCTAGATCCACGAGAATGATGTCACCCAATTTATCGCATGACATTACATATGAAAAGTGGACATTTTCTCAACAGTTAATATTTTTTTTTAATTTATGGGATATTTTGATAAATTTATTTGAAAAATGTACAATATCTCTAGAAAGGTTCGTGCTAGCGTTCTAAAGTTCATGTTAATCGTTTTCTAAGGAAAAATTACGTTCCGAGAGGTTGGTGGTAGGGGAAGGAGGGTACGGTCCCTGTGGATGCCTCCCCCACTGGGTTCCGGTCTAAATTGGGTGGCACTTCCCGGCCGTCCATACAGTTACCTTACACCTTTCTGGTAGGTCGGACGGTCTGGGTCTCAACAACAACACCTTTCTGGTAGGTCGGACGGTCTGGGTCTCAACAACAACAAGATATTTGCGTAATTTTATTAAAGGTTTTAATTTTTTGATGATTTTTTCAACGTTTCACTCGAAAATTTAGGGGTTTCTGAACATTCGATTGGGTTTAAAAACAATAGGCTTCCAGTATTCACGGATTGCAATTTTTGTACCAAATTTTGTTCGAATCGGTCCACTCGTTCGTCAGTTATCGTCTCCACAGACTCACTGACACACACACCCACACACACATACTTTCACACACACACACACACACACATCACCTCAAAAACGTCTGATTCGTGTTCAGATATGCTTAAAACGTGCTCTCCCGTCGAAAACTCGAATTCGAATTTTCGACCCCGTCACAATACTTTCCTTATACATTATATGTATATAAGGAAATTAATAATCAAGGACCTGTTATCAGGCATTTATTTAGTATTACCTGTTTATTAACCGAAATTGAATAATCAAGGACTTGGTATCAGGAAGACGTTTTCTGAATAAGGAATAAAAAATGTTTCATGACGGAAAAAAATCTTCACACTTTCTTAAAACTCAGCTATTATATGCGATGCTATTGACATTACGCCAGTCTGATTACCTTTCGAAGGCTGGCGAAATGACAAGGTCACATCAGAGATCGTTCTTACCTCATTCAAGGAAAGTAACATATATTCTCAGAAGAAACATAATGTAAACGAGTTTACCATTTTGTTCAGATTGTTTCAGAATAATTTTAAATTCCATGACTGACCTTGTAGGATGTTATTGGTCTGGTATGGTCAGTTCTTTTCCTGTTGTCCTCGAAATTTTTTGTAGAGATTCGGGATCACAATAATTCAAACTTTAGTCAATTAATCAGACGGGAGCAAGCAGTACATGACTTTTCCTACATAAAGTAGCAAGGATATAGAGTTAAAAAGAAGGAGATAAATCTCCTATGGATGAAACACTTGAAAATGCCATAATGTTTTGAGAATTATATCAGGTGTTGCTAGTGTTAGTAAAGTAGTCGCTATTGTTAGTTCACATAACAGAATGGCGTAGTATTTTATATGTATTACTTTTCTTATATACATAATGTATAAGGAAAGTATTGTGACGGGGTCGAAAATTCGAATTCGAGTTTTCGACGGGAGAGCACGTTTCCAGCATCTCTGATCACCAATTGAACATTTTTGAGGCGATGTCTGTGTGTGTGTAAGTATGTGTGTGTGAAAGTATGTGTGTGTGTGTGAAAGTATGTGTGTGTGTGTGAAAGTATGTGTGTGTGTATATCAGTGAGTCTGTGGAGACGATATCTCATGAACGAATGGAGCGATTCGAATAAAATTTGGTAGAAAAATCACAATTCGTGAATACTGAAAGCCTATTGTTTCAAAACATAATCGAATATTCAGAACCCCCTGAATTTTCGAGTGAAATTTTAAAAAAATCATCAAAAAATCAAAACCTTTAATAAAGTTACGCAAATAGACATTTCTTATTTTCCCTTAGAAAACGATTGACATAAACTTTAGAACGCTAGCATGAACCGTTCTCGAGATATTGCATATTTTTCAAATAAATTTATCAAAACGTCCTATAAATTAAAAAAAAATATTAACTGTTAAGGAAGATGTTCACTTTTCATATGCAATAGCATGCGATAAATTGGGTGACATCATTCTCGTGGATCTAACTCGTTCCATTCACGAGAAAAGATACTTTGAGTATACTTTTGTATTTGAACACCAGTAGTCATTTATATGCTAAAATAATAAGTCACGGATTTTTAAATGTTGCAAATTAACTAAAATCTCGCCAAATGGATAAAAATGACGCTTAATCAATAAAAATGACGACTCATTGAAGAAAATTCAATATCTTGGAAATAATATAAGTATCTACTATAAGAATAAAAATTTTTTTAACTGTAAAAGTAGTAAATTCATTGCATTATATAAGGAAAGTCATGTGCTGCGCACATCAGATTTTTTTTTATTATTATTCTTAAATGAAGACTTCCCTCATTATGATAATTAATTAATGTATAATTAATCAGTATTTTCTCACAGTTGTAGGATAGAGTACAAAATATAGGGATATAAAAGTAAATTGAAGGGTAAAATAATTTTGAATGAGTAGGAATATTCTTTATTGTTTCAGTTCCACTTTGCATTGCGCTAATAATTTATTTTTACAAAATGAACAGTTTAAATACATAATATAGGCCTTTCGCCATAGAAATGCATGCAATGCAGGACTACTTAACTTATCCCAGCGCCACCTGAATTATATTCTCAAACGACATTGGCGTTATCTTAATATGAAGTTTTAACTCCTTATTTTTACCTCCCTGGTCACAGGGTGAAAGAAGCAATATTTTTACTTCCTTCATGGCGAAATAATTCACAGAACACTGTTTTTATATTGGATTAATACTATTACGTGGTTTTGGATTAATACAACGTAAATTGAAATTAGGCGCCTTTGGCAACCATTTGAGTCCAAATTGTATTTTAATTAATATTTCGCGAAATAAATAACTATTAACGAATTCTTTGGAGCTAAAATACAAAACTATTAGAAAAGGTAACTTCTCTCGTGAATGGAACGAACTTTTTTGAACGTGAATGGAACGAAAAAAATTTGTTGCATAACAATGCATGTAGAAAGTGATTGGATGATACTATTATTTACATATTTTGGAAATGTTGCGAAGTTAAAAATAAAGTGCAATATCTTAAGAACAGTTCTTGCTAGCGTTTTTTACTGAAAAATGTCATTCATTTTCTAAAAAAATAAAGTTTTGTTTGAAATGATTATTTATTTATCATTATTGAAGGCATATGGTATTTTTTTAACGATTTTTTCACGAATTCATTCAAAATGGGGTGGGGGTATTTCCGTACATTCAATTGTTTTAAAATCAATTTTGTTCCAGAATTCATTGATTGTCAGAATTGTATCGAATTTCATTTGAAACGCTTCATTCGTTCTTGAGACATCACCGACACACACACACATTAATACACATACTAACATATATACACACATAGACACTAACATATACATACAGACATCAATTCAAAAACATTTGATTTGAGTTCAAGGATGCTTGAAACGTGCTCTTCCATCGAAAACTCGAATTCGAACCGACCCTATTCCAGTACTTATTATTACAGTACTTACCATATACATTATGCTATGCATGTAGGAAAAGTAATAATGCATGAAATATATACTTATTTGAAAATATACATTTTAAGTTAAATTTCCCTTCGCGTTTGCTGATTTAGAGCACTTTAAGATGACACCAAGTTGTCAAAATCAAAGAAAACAAAATGAAAAATTTGGATCACATTGCACACACACACAAACACATATATATATACACACACACACACACACACACACATAATATATATATATATATGTGTGTGTGTTTGTGTGTGTGTATATATTTATTTTTTTCCATTTGCTTGAAGATTTGCTGTTTTATATGTTTTTTTCCACTTGCTTGAAGATTCGCTGTTTTATACTTTTATTTTGTAAGCCTGTTAGAAAGTTAGGTTTTTCGAGTTACAGCTTCTCACTTTTCTTTCATTGGACCTTCAAACTTTTTATTTTTCTCCTTCCACTAGCCAGTAGACAGTTCCAATGGTGTCTATAGTTAAATAATATCGCCATTGTCAGAAACTGGCTATTCTATCGGTTTTAATTCGAATTGTATGGCTGTCCTGATAAGAATGCAATTTCGAACTAACCGCCATTTTTTATGTAGTTTCAATTGATTGTTCTCTAAGTCTTAATCTTTTATCTTAAGCTAATTATTATTGCCCTTTCTCATTTTTGCCGTGTTTTCTTTTTATTTTTATTTATATTTATATATTTTTAATTGTGAATTTTGTATCCTAATATTCTTCTCATCCCCCTTTCCATTGTAGTGATATGTTACCTACTATTTTTATCCTTAGTCTTGGTCTATAGTTACTCATTTGTAACAGATATGCTAGAGATGGTTTTTTTTTGTTCATACAGTAGTTTATGCATAATTTACGATTAAAATCTTTCATTTTTTATTTATATATATATATATATATATATATATATATATAAAGAAGTAATAATAAAAGTAATTAATCCAAGTAATCGTGAAATATTAACATCACCATAGAAGCAAAACCATTGCCATAATGCCGATAATAGAAAAATCAGCACCGGCCCAAATTCGAAGATTAAAAAGAATTAAATTCATCTTCAGGTCTGAGTATTTAATTCTAATTAACCCAAAAAAAATGCCTGTTTCAGATTGGACAATAGTACATTACTATAAATGTCCAAATTCAGACTACAGGCACCAAAAGATGAAAAAATGAAGATAAGAAACATTTTGAAAATGTATTACCATGTGGCAGGAAGAAGCAGGGTTTCTGCCACATGGTAATACAAATTTTCCTAATGTTTCCTATCTTCATTTTTTCATCTTTTGGTGCCTATAGTCTGAGCTTGGACATTTATAGTAATGTACTATTGTCCAATCTGAAACAGGCATTTGTTTGAGTTAATTAAAATTAAATACTCAAACCTGAAGAAGAATTTAATTCTGGTTAATCTTCGAATTTGGGCGAGTGCTGTTCTGGTGATGTTAATATATGATGATCACTTGAATTGATTATTTTTATTATTACATTTTTCTTTATATATATATATATATATATATATATATATATATATATATATATATAAGCATGAGTTCCTTCGCCCTTTCTCACAGTTCCTTTTTCTTGCGCGGGCGCAAATGTTGCAAAGAAACAAAATTCGGTGCATTAAAATCGGAAACACTATTATAAGCTATGATTTCAAAAAGACTCCCCCCCCCCCCCCCACACACACACCCTTTCAGAACTCCGCTCCTCTCAGGCCCTCAATTGTTAGTTTTTTAAAATTCTTTAAATTGAAAACCGTGTACAGGATGAATATTTTCATCGTCAGAGACCTCATCTCCGCGTCACGTGATCCCCTACATTAAACAGATCCCCTACATTAATTCCCTCAGAGTGAGCCTCAAATGAAACTCCAGCCTTATTGTTGTTCTCAATGTGTTTTACGTTGATTTTAGTGATCGCAAAGGAAACTCAAGCTGTGGTACGATGTTCTTTTTTTTTTTCCTTTTTTGAAGTAGGAGATAGTTTTGTTCCGGGTCTTCTTTTTTACTCGTATTTTTAGAGTGGCGGTGGGGGGGGGGGGGGGATTTTACATGCATCTAAAAATCTATCACATTTTTCGAGTTTTCGGGACTATCTTCGGTTTGATGACAACGTTTAACAACAAGAAAAAAAAAAGGAACCGCAATCTTCTATTCCAAATACAGAGCTTTGGAATAATGGCTACATATATACATACATACATACATAGACATGCAGATGGCTCTTAATAGTTATATTTACGAAGATTTTATTTATCGTATTTTATTGCAGCAGTTTCTTTTTATTTCGTTCTTTCTTTCTTCCCTTGAGCTATTATTTGATTAAATAACACACTGTCAACTGAGACATTAGCTCTTTACACAATCTTAAAACTAAAGCTGCTATGGTGTTGCCGCTAAGAACGGTTCTAATTCAACTCCTAAGAACTGACAGATTGACATCAAGGCCATCAGCCGTTCTTCACTCGTTGAAAGAAATTAGTTTTTGCAATATGTAGATGAAAGTGAATTGAAAATTTTGTTTATATAGTGTCCGAAAGTTTTATTTTAAAGGTGCCCTTGTCGGTAGGTGGGAAAGTTATCCTGTTGTTTCAAGAATCCAGACGTTAAGGCTCGAAAATTCGAAAGTGAAATAAGAGGAAAAAAAGGAAAACGAAAACTATGTTGATGTCAGATTTTGATTTCACATAATTAAATGGTCAGGAAATGCAGTATATGCATTAAATCAAAGACAACAAATCGTAGATTAAAAGGTCATTTAATAAAAAAAAAACATATTTATAACGTACAAGCATTAAAAAAGGCCAGAGCGCTTTTGGGTATCATCATATCCTTTACCAGTGGCTATATAAAAATTACCAGGCAATGCAAACAAGCTTATATACGTTTAGCTTATATACGCTTTGCATCCATTTTTAACATCCATCTTTTTTTCACAAAGTAAAATCGGGATTTTTAAAGTTCTTTTAAATTTATATATAGTATTACATCTGTCCTAAAACCGCTTTATTTTTGCGTATTTTCTGTGCATCTATATTCTGTGCCAACGTAATTACAATATATTTAAATTTAAATGATCATCCAACTTTGATTATTTCTACAACGAAGCCGAATTTTAATGCATGCAAAATGTAAACAAGTGATTCTTAAGATGAGTTCTATAAGAATTGTAAATTTTTTTACGCAAAATTATTGAACTCTGGAGTCTGGAATAAAAATGTATGAATGAAATATCCACTGCTTTTACATAGAGAGCCAGACGATTTATATTTCGAGGACGTCATTTGAATAAAGTTCATTTTTTTTCGATGAAGTTTTAAGTTTTTAAATAAAATAAATTATTGTAGTTCTGGGATAAATTAAAAAATATCACCGCTGAATGTATCCCATTTTAGAGATGTTTAAATATTGCAATTCAGTTGCAAAGTGTTTCATAATCAATGCTTTATGCACTATTGATCTTTCTTGTTTTTTCTTGTTTTGTTGCCGAGTTCTTTGTATCAACTTTTTAAATTCTCCATTAGAGGGCGCTGCAGTCCTTTTTATTCGATTGGATATGGTCACTTTACTGTAGATATAGACCAAACGTATATACTCCTGAACCTTTTCTTACAAAGTTCTTGAGGCGCTCAATGGTCTTTCCTAGGAACCACGCAATGTTTATAAAACATCCTGCATGAGTTTGCTATAATAATAATAATTAAAATTTTCAAAGCCTTCTAGAGCAGGTTGTTCGATGTTTTATGCATAATTCGTTTCCTGGAAAATTAATTTCCAAAGCATAAAATTACAACAAACTATACCATTTTACATTCATGTATTTAATCAAAGATATTATTGACTAAAACTAGTAGGAAAAAGAACTTTTGGCCTACGACAACTATGTTAATTTAATAGTTTTTAACTGAAGGTTTTATAACCAGTTCTTAAACATGTTCCTCAAAGTTGCATAAATTGGCATAATATCCGATTGATAATAATCGAATATTGCATATCGCGGATTATTATTAAGCGAATTAGTTGTTAACATTAATCTGTATCTACAATGACGAATCAACGCCTTAAAGCCCCGCTGTTTTTTTTTTCTACTTTCCCTGCAATACATGGTAATGTATATAGGGAAAGTATTGGAATCATGCCGAAAATCGCAACTCGAGTTTTCGACGGATTTACATGTTTCGAGACCTCGAGAGCAAAACACTATTTTTAGCCTGACGTCTGTGTGTGTGTCTGTCTGTGTGTCTGTCTGTGTGTCTGTCTGCGTGTCTGTCTGCGTGTCTGTCTGTCTGTCTGTGTGTCTGCGCTATGTATGCATTCACTTCAACTCAAAAACTAATAAACCGAATTTCATAAAATTTGGTAGATAAGTCACTTGTGTGTGACCCTGGTGCTGATTAGTTTTGGGTACGATATGGGATAAGACAACATGCCTTTTTTGCGAAATGACCCTCAAAAATTTCCTCTATCCACTCTAGCTGAAAAACTATTAGATCAAATTTCACAAAATTTGATAAATAAGTCACTTGTGGGTTACCCTGGTGCTGATTAGATTTTGGTACGATTCGGAAAAAGTAATACTGACTTTTTTTGCAAAATGGCCAGCAAAATTCGTCAAAATATAAAATATAATACTACGTATGCTTAAATATATCAATTAGATGCTTATTTTATGCAGGATTTTTAACACTGATAGGAATAAGACCAACCCCATTACACAAGGGCAAGCCGTTCTCGAGATATTTTAGTTTTTTCGCATTTACTCTCCGCCACCGTTGAAAAAAGTCCAGTTACCATCTGAGAACGAAAATTGAAGCAAAAGTGTCAATTCAGTATCATTTTAAATAATTGCGGGCGTTATTTTGCGCAATTGAACTCAATATAATTAGAATAAATAAAGAAAACGTGAATATGAGTCGGCAGGGAAAGTCATATGCTGCCCACATCAGATTTTTACTTTCCCTGCAATGAATGATAACGTATAAGGAAAGTATTGGAAATTGAAAGAATCGAAAGTATAGTAAAGTTGCATATATCAGCGTAATACCTGAATGATAATAATCGAATATTACAAATCGATAGTTGTTATGAAAGTTATCTGTTAGCATTAATCTATATCTGCAGTGACGAATTAACAGTTTTGGGGAGCTCTGAGTGTGTATTTTTTTTTTATTATTAACAGTAGGGCCCCGTATGACGTTATTGTTTTTACAACTTCATAAAAAGGTGGTTTTCCCCTGCGCGACAAGTTGTTGGGTCATTCATCTGTATAACAGTTGTCTAACACGTGGTTTTGTCTATCTGTAACCTCCCCAGAAGCTCTCTTGGAAATATTTAACCACTTATAGCATCGACTATGAATCTTACCATTATTTTGTTGTGAAAGTCGTAAAGTCATTGCATCCTATCGAAATCCTATTTTTTGCTATCCTATACCTTTGACAACAGTTTAGTAACTCCTATATTGAATGCATTTAAATTATCTGTGTTTATAAAAAAAATCTGATGTGGGCAACACATGACTTTCCTTATATAATGTAATGAATTTACTACTTTTACAGTAAAATAAATAGGTTTTTCTTATAGTAGATACTAATATTATTTCCAAGATATTGAATTTTTCACAATTAGTCGTCATTTTCATTGATTTAGAGTCATTTTTATCCATTTGGCGAGATTATCGTTAATTTGGCAACATTTCAAAAAGTCGCCAAGTCGGCGATATTCCACCAAATTCGTCGCCAAAATCTCGCCAAGCGTTATGCACAAAGAAATCAGTTATTCTTACAGCAGATAAATGACTATTGGCGTTCAAATACAAAAGTATTACACAAAGTATCTCTTTTCATCAATGGAACGAGCTAGATCCACGAGAATGATGCCATCCAATTTATCGCATGGTATTACATATGAAAAGTGAACATGTTTCTCAATAGGAATTTTTTTTTTATTTTATATGAGTTTTTGATAATTTTTTTGAAAATGTGCAAAATCTCGAGAACGGGTCATGCTAGCGTTCTAAAATGTATGTCAATCGTTTACTAGTGAAAAATTGCATAAGAAATGTCTATTTGCGTAACTTTATTAGTGGTTTTGATTTTTTGACGATTTTTTCAAAATTTTATTCGAAAATTTAGGGGGTTCTGAACATTCGATTGCGTATAAAAACAATAGACTTCCAGTGTTTACGGATTGTGATTTTTGTACCAAATTTGGTTCGAATCGGACCATTCGTTCGTCAGTTGTCGTCTCCACAAACTCACTGACACACACACACACACACACATACTTTCACACACACACACACACACACATACTTTCACACACACACACACAGACATCAATTCAAAAATGTTTGATTCGTGATCAGGGATGCTTGAAACGTGCTCTCCCGTCGAAAACTTGAATTCGAATTTTCGACCCCGTCACAATACTTTCCTTATACATTATGTATATAAGGAAAGTAATAACATAAAACTATTTTGAAACCATTAACCTCCATAGCTTAATTCAAAATATCAATTTCCCCCATATACTATATACTCTCATTGTTCGGGGAATAATCATTGTTTTCCGTAGAAAATGATACTAAGAAAACGTAAAAATTTGAGTTCTTATTAACAGAATGACTAAAAAATTCTATCTAGTTACTTTCCTTATATACATAATGTATAAGGAAAGTATAGTGACGGGGTCGAAAATTCGAATTCGAGTTTTCGACGGGAGAGCACGTTTCAAGCATTCCTGATCACGAATCAAACATTTTTGAAGTGATGTCTCTGTGTGTGTGTGTGTGTGTGTGTCAGTGAGTCTGTGGAGACGATAACTGACGAATGAATGGACCACCGATTCTAACGAAATTTGGAACAAAAATCACAATTCGTAAACACTGGAAGCCTATTGTTTTTATACGCAATCGAATGTTCAGAACCCCCCCTAAATTTTCGAATGAAATTTTGAAAAAATCGTCAAAAAATCAAAACCGCTAATAAAGTTACGCAAATAGACATTTCTTATGTAATTTTTCATTACAAAACAATTGGCATAAATTTCAGAACGCTAACATAAACCGTTCTTGAGATACTGCACATTTTTCAAAAAAATTATCAAAAAGTTATATAAAATAAAAAATAAAAATATTTCCCATTGAGAAACGTGTTCACTTTTCACATGCAATACCATGCGATAAATTCGGTGACATCATTCTCGTGGATCTAGCTCGTTCCATTCATGAAAAAGATACTTTGAGTAATACTTTTGTATTTGAACGCCAATAGTCATTCATCTGCTGTAAGAATAACTTATTTCTCCGTCCATAACGCTTGGTGAGGTTTTGGCGACGAATTTGACGGAATGGCGTCAACTTGGCGACATTTTTAATCGTTGTCAAATTAAAAAAAATCTCGCTAAATGGATAGAAATGACGCTAAATCAATGAAAATGACGGCAAATTGAAGAAAATTCAATATCATGGAAAGAATATAAGTATCTACTATAAGAATAACGTTTTTTTAGCTGTAAAAGTAGTAAATTCATTGGATTATATAAGGAAAGTCATGTGTTGCCCACATCAGATTTTTTTTCATATAATGCATCAACAGTCAATGAAAACTCACATATAATAGGTTATTAACTGTTTGTTTTCCTTCTGAAGTTATATTACGCATTTTATATGCATTTAAAAGGCAAAAATAGTTTACAAATGGTTTAAAGATAAATAAATATAATTTTTACAAAAAATAATTAAAATTATTTTAGAGAGGGCGCGTCCCCCCCCCCCCCCCCCCCGTTACTTTTAAAAGCATTGCCTCATATTTAAAGAGCAATTTTAAAGCCATCAAAATCCGGATCTTAATCAAACCCGTGAATATGTTCGAATCCTACGAAACATACCTGCGAACTCCGCATCTTCCCAGCTAGTCCCAGCGCGGTTTCCAGCAGCAGGGGGGTCTGTACGGGCGGCAAGGGCTGGGGTCTTTTCCCGAATCTGTGCTTCCATTCGAACACTTTATCCGTGAGGTAGCCGGTGGTCCAGCGGTACACGCACATCAGGATTGAGATGACCAGTCTCTTGGGCCACCGGACATGGTCCAGCAACTGGGCGAGGAGACTGGACATGATTTCGAAACTGAAATGATCCCGGACACCAACAGTCAACAAAGCATCGTCTCTGAAAGCGATGACGTTGAGACGACCGCTGGATTCGGCAGGTTACGTTGCTGGAGCCGGCGGCGGTTCGCGGAGTTCAAGAGTTTTTTAGGGAGCGGATATAAATTGAATGCGTTAAATGTAGGTTAAGCGATTCTCCACCTTTGTTTTCTAATTTAGAGATCTACAAAAGTTCAAATCTGGCCACAGAGTCGAACTTAGCCTAGCTGGGGGTCTGGGGCAGACACCTCTTTGAAGACCTCCCTTCACATGTCGATATATATGAAACGAACAAACATATTTTTCAAAACCATAATTACATTCTAGATAAAAGTATACAAAATGTGGTTCTTGCATATGTTAATGGAATTTAATTGATCTATATAATAATTGTCTATCGTGTTTTGTTTTTCCAGACCTTCCCGGTGACCTAGAAGGCTGAAATTTTTACAGACTTATTGTATCGATTATGGGATAGAACCTAAAGGAGCAGGATTTTCGATTTTACCCCCCGGGAGTGGAGAAAATGTGAGAGGGGGAGTTCGAAAAATCTTCTCAGTCCTTTTATAAGTCTCTCAGTGACTTAAAAACCTGGATCTTTGCACATTAATAATATAGGTCAGGTCACAGATTCCCTCCTCCTTATGGGCGAGCAAAAGGAGGATATAAAAATTCTCCCTGTAGAAGTCTCCCGATGACTTAGAAGGCTGAAACTTTGTACACTTATAGTATTGACCATGGGACAGGACATAGCAATTTTCGATTAAAACAACTATGTACCGCGCTAAGTGTCATACATCGTCAAACAAATGAAATAGTAACTATTATGGTTTATAAATGCTAATAATTAATTGAATTTTTGGTGTCTTCAAAACTGTTGCCCCCCCCCCCCCCCCTTGAATTTCACTCCAGCTCCTCTTCAATTTGTATCTGGCTGCGGTCCTGCCTGCGCCATCAGTGGCAGTTGCTATCAGTGGCAATTGCCACTGATGATGGGCGTCTGAAGTACAAAATAGGCTCTGGTTTCAATGTGATTTTAATGTCTTTTTAATGTGATAAAATAAAGACTTTTATTATAAATAGTATTTTTTTTTAAATTTCATTTTTAGACGTGTCACAATTTCGTTTTAATAATAAAACATCTATTTCCCAGGATCTGCTATGGATAGAGCTTAGATGATGACTGATACGGATTCAGCATCAAATTCCCAAGGAAGTAAGTATCGTCCACCAAAGACTTTAATCTCCTGATCTTTTCACTTTCCCTGCAATACATGGTAATATAAAATCTGATGTGGGCAACACATGACTTTCCTTATATAATGCAACGAATTTACTACTTTTACAGACTGTTATTCTTATAGTACATACTTATATTCTTTCCAAGATATTGAATTTTCTTCAATTAGTCGTCATTTTCATTGATTTAGCGTCATTTTTATCCATTTGGTGAGATTTTTGTTAATTTCGTAACAATTAAAAATGTCGCCAAGTTGACGATATTCCGCCAAATTCTTCGCCAAAATCTCGCCAAGTGTTATAGATGGAGAAATAAGTTATTCTTACAGCAGATAAATGACTATTGGCGTTCAAATACAAAAGTATTACTCAAAGTATCTTTTTTCATGACTGGAACGAGCTAGTTCCACGAGAATGGTGTCACCAAATTTATCGCATGGTATTACATATGAAAAGTGAACATATTTCTCAATAGGAAATATTTTTTTTTAATTTTATATGACTTTTTGATAATTTTTTGGAAAAATGTGTAATATCTCGAAAACGGTTCATGTTAGCGTTCTAAAATTTATGTCAATCGTTTTCTAATGAAAAATTACATAAGAAATGTCTATTTGCGTAACTTGATTAGCAGTTTTGATTTTCTGACAATTTTTTCAAAATTTCACTCGAAAATTTAGGGGGTTCTGAAAATTCGATTGCGCATAAAAACAATAGGCTTCCAGTGTTTACGGATTCTGATTTTTGTACCAAATTTCGTTTGAATCGGTCCATTCGTTCGTCAATTATCATCTCCACAGACTCACTGACACGCACACACACACACATACATACATACTTTCACACACACACACAGTCATCACTTCAAAAATGTTTGATTCGTGATCAGGGACGCTTGAAACGTGCTCTCCCGTCGGAAACTAGAATTCGAATTTTCGATCCCGTTACAATACTTTCCTTATACATTAAGTATATAAGGAAAGTAATAGGGATAGTATTGGAATCGTGTCGAAAATAGCAACTCGAGTTTTCGACGGATCTACATTCACATTTTGGGACCTCAAGAATACGAAAAAACTATTTTTAGTGAGAAGTCTATGTGTGTCACTGTGTGTGTGTCTGTCTGCGCAATGTATTCATCCACTCTAACTCAAAAACTAATGGACCAAATTTCATAAAATTTTATTGGCAAGTTGCTTGTGGATGACCCTCACGCTGATTAGATTCTGGTACAATTTGGAATAAAAGAACCTGCCTTTTTTACGAAATGGCGCGCGAAAATCGCATGTATTCACTCCAGTTATGAAACTAATTGACCAAATATTACAAAATTTGGTAGATAAGTCCTTTGTGTGTTACCCTGCTGATTAGATTTTAGTACAATTTAGGAAACAATAACTTGCCTTTTGTAGCAAAATGGCCCGCAAAAATTGTCTAAAATAGAATACTACGTATACTCAAATGTATCAATTAAATGCTTGCTTCATACATGATTTTTCACGATGAAAATAATAAGACCAACCCCATTACTCTAGAACTAGCCGTTCTCGAGATATTTTAATTTTTTCTCATTTTTTCTACACAGTCTTTGAAAATACTCCCAGTTACAAAATGAAAACGAAAATTCAATGAACGGTGCACAATCCGCATCATTTCAAATAATTATGCGTGTTATTTTGTACAATTAAACTCAATTTAATGAATTATTGAAGAAATAAAGAGACAATAAAATTGCGTCTGTAGGAAAAGTCATGTACTGTTTACAACAGATTTTTTTTTCTATCGCGATTATCTTAAAATAACTGAACTGTGTCTGAACGACCAACGATTGTAGCAATTTACGTTTTTATACTTTTATTTCGTCTGCATTTGCACAACTGCGTGAAGAATTGAGTCATAAAATTTCGAAATATAAAAACCTCATTTGCAAGAAAGCGTAATATAACTATACGTACCCAGATATTTATTTTCTCCCTCGGAATCTGGTTGGTCTGTTTTCGAAGTTCAAGGCCATTGTTACGCGCGTCTCCATGGCAACCAACAGGTAGTTAGGAAAAAGGATCGCTTCTCGGTTTTCCAGCGTGAATGACGAGAAGCGAATGTCACTGAACTAAAAGAAAGAAAAACAGCTGTGAAAAAGTAATAGTTTGTGGCTGACGAAAATAACAGCGTTTAATTATTTCTCTTTTATTGTTTCCCGCGATTGTTTTCGGATGTTGGCAGATGTCGAGGAAGTTAATATATATGTATTTTGCTCCTGTTTACGCTCATTACTGCTTATGAATAAAGCTCGGATGTTGGTAACCTGAAAATTTTCAAAAAATGCCCAAAACAGACGAAAAAATCAGATGTAGGCAGCACATGACTTTCCCTGCAGACTTAAATCCACGTTCTCTTTATTTTAATTAAATTTAATTCACTTTTAATTTAATTTTTGTTCTCATTGGGTAACTGAACTTACTTAGGTGGCGCAGAGAAAATATGAAAAAACTAAAATATCTCGAGAACGGCGAGTTCTTGTGTAATGGGATTGGTCTTATTCTTTTTTTCGTTAAAAATTACGTATAAAAGAAGTATTCAATGGATATATTTGAGAATACGTAGTTTTTTATCTTAGATTTTGACGATTTTTGCGGGCCATTTTGCAATAAAGGCAGGTTATTTTTTGCCGAATCGTACCAAAATCTGATCAGCACCAGGGTAACCCACAAGCGAGCGACTTATCTACCGAATGTTGTGAAATTCGGTCCATTAGTTTTTCAGCTAGAGGGGATACAGGCAGTTTTTGCAGGCCATTTCGCAAAAAAAGGCGGGTTCTGTCTTTACAAACCCTACCAAAAACTAATCAGCACCAGGGTCTCACCCAAGTGACTTACCTACCAAATTTTATGAAATTCGGTCTATTAGTTTTTTAGTTAGAATGGATACATACATTGCACAAACAGACAGACACACACACATACACGCAGACGTCACGTTAAAAATAATTTTTTCGCATTCTAGAGGTCTCAAAACGTGTAGATCCGTCGAAAACTCGAGTTGCGATTTTCGGCATGATTCCAATACTTTCCCTATACATTACCATGTATTGCAGGGAAAGTAAAAACAAAATATGCCTTTAAAAATCGAAACATGCTTTTAAAATATAATGTGAAAAAAACTCCTAATACAGTTTGTTTTACATTTTTTCAAAATTATAAATTAGAAAATCTGTTGTGAGCAGCACAAGACTTTCCCTACAGACTCAAATTCATTTTCTCTTTGAATGAAATTCATTGAATTGAGTTTAATGGCACTAAATAACACTCATCATTATTTGAAATAACGCTAATCATTTTGCACTTTTAATTCGATTTTCGTTTTCATTGGGTGACTGGACGTCTTTTCAAAGGCGGCGTTGTAATAATGCGAAATTTTTTTTAAAAATATCTCGAGAACGGCTAGTCTATGAGTAATAGAGCTGGTTTTATTTTTTTTTCATCTTCAAAACTTGCGTATAAAACAAGCATTTAATAAATACATTTGAGCATACGTAGTCTTCAATTTTAGATTTTAAAGAATTTTGTTGGTCATTTCACAAAAAAAGGCACGTTCTTTTTTTCACTAATCGTACCAAAATCTAATCGGCCCCAGGGTAACTTACGAGTGACTTAAGCTATAAAATGTTAGGAAATTTGTTCAGTTTTTGAGTTAGAGGGGGTACATACATTGCACAGACAGACACACACACACACACACACACACACACACAGAGGGAGACAGATAGACACACACACACACACAGAAAGAGAGAGAGACAGATAGACAGACACACATACACATACACACAGACATACACACACACACACACAGAGAGAGAGAGACTCAGACACACACATAGACGTATAAATACGTCAAAAACTCGAGTTGCGACTTTCGACATGATTCTAATACTTTCCCTATACATTACCATGCATTACTGGGCAAGTAAAAACAACTACAACGTGGCATTGTATAGTAAATAAGTATCGAGAAAGACACCACTAGAGTAGTATGCAAGGGCTCTAGAGGAGGGGATACGTAACGCCAATATTTCCTTTTTGAGGCTGTGGAAGACATGAAAAAATTCACAAAAAGTTAAAGTCAAATATGGAATGGGGCCCGTAATAAAATTTTATAGCGGCAAGGAGGGGGCATAATTTGTATGGGCAGCCTCATGAAGGTGAAAGTAAGGAATTAAAACATCCTATTAAGAAAACGCCAATATCGCTTGAAACAATCATTCAGATAGCGCTGGGATAAGATAAGTAGTCCTGCATTGCACGCATTTCTATGGCGAAAGGCCTAAAATATTTATTTACACAGTTCATTTTGTAAAAATAAATTATTAGGGCAATGCACAGTAGGACTGGAACAATAAAGAATATTCCTACGTATTCAACATTATTTTACATTTCCATTTATTTTTATCTCCCTATATTCTGCACTCTATTCTACAACTATGAAAAAAACGCACGTTAATTATTATTATTTTCTATTTTTTATTCATTTATTTAAAAGAATGCAAGAGCTACAGGACAAAGTCCCAGCAACAGCGATCAAGATAAAATTCAATACAAAAATACACCGATTATATTTTATTGTAAAAAAACAAAACATTAAAAGCAAACTATTGACAACAAATGATTTTTAAAAATACTCGCGAATGAATATAAAATACATTAAAATATGAAATATTTTCAACAAATGATTTTTGAAAGCAATTGAAGATGAATAAAATACACCAAATTCATTGGGGAAGCTGTTGTATAGTATACAGAAATCATTAATAACACAATAATAACCAACATTAATACTAAATTTCCTCTCTGCAAATAAACTCATGCTCCTGGTAGAATACTGGGGAACATGAATTTGAATAAAAATCACTTAACTTTTAATACAATAGTTCAAAATTAGCATTTTAAAAATCATAATCAACTACAGCGAGGCTTCCTATTAACCTTTACTCTGGATATCTTGGCATTGATAAGAGCGATAATGATTGAAGTTCCGGAGTAAAATATCACCAACATCTGCTTGTTGAATACTTAATATAATTCTATTACACTTTGAAATAACCAAATTTTAAATTCTGTCATTACTCTTCCTGACGGTATCCAATTGATTCAAAATGATTATACTCATAATTAGGAATCACTTCCTTTAAGACTAATCAATAATACATATGCTAAATACGATACCACGCCTTTCTGTTGTGCCAACTATCAATAGCGACTACTTTACTAACACGAGCGACACCTAGACATAATTCTCAAAGCATTATGGAATTATCAAGCGCTTCATCCATAGAAGGTTTATCTCCTTCTCTCTAACTCCATGGTCAGCCCTACAGGAATGCTCAAATAAACAACACCTACCTGCATAGGAGTCTAATGTACGGAACATGGAGGTAAAATGTAAGGAGATAAAACTTCATATTGAGAAAACGCTAATATCGTTTGAGACAGTCATTCAGGTGGCGCTGGTTTGAAAAAATTTGATGTGGACAGCACATGGCTTTCCTTATATAATGCAATGTATTTACTACTTTTACAGTAAAAACAAAATAGGTTATTCTTATAGTAGATATATTTTTTCCAAGATATTGAATTTTCGTCAAACAGACGCTATTTTCATTGATTTAGTGTCAACGATTTAGTGTGACGGAGAAATAGGTTTTTCTTATAGCAGATAAATGACTATTGGCGTTCAAATACAAAAGTATTACTCAAAGTATCTTTTCTCATGAATGGAACGAGCTAGGTTCACAAGAATGATGTCATCCAATTTATCGCATGATATTACGTATGAAATGTGAACATATGTCTCAACAGTTAATATTTGGGTTTAATTTATGGGATTTTTTGATAAATGTTTTTGAAAAATGTGGAATATCTCGAGAACGGTTCATGCTAGCGTTCTAAAACTTATGTCAATCGTTTTCTAATGAAAAATTACATAAGAAATATCTATTTGCGTAACTTTATTAGAGGTTTTGATTTTTGGATGATTTTTTTCAAAATTTCAATCGAAAATTTAGGGGGGGGGGGACATTCGATTGCGTATAAAAACAATAGACTTCCAGTATTCACGGATTGTAATTTTTGTACCAAATTTCGTTCGAATCGGTCCATTCGTTCGTCAGTTATCGTCTCCGCAGACTCACTGACACACACACACACACACACACACACACACACACACACATACACACATACTTTCACACACACACACACACACATACTTTCACACACACACACACACACATACTTTCACACACACACTTTCACACACACACACACACACACACACACAGACACCATCTCAAAAATGTTCGATTCGTGATCAGGGATGCTTAAAACGTGCTCTCCCGTCGAAAATTCGAATTGTAGGTGTCACCAAGACGGTGACACCTACAATGCTCGTCAAAGCAAGCGGCCATATTATTTCTCGAATTCAAATGTGCATTGTCCCAGGAAAGTTGTATCACAGGTTCTGGTGATACAAATTTCCTGAAAGTTGTATCACAGGTTCTGGTAATACAACTTTCCTGGGAACCATGACATACACAAAATTTTTCATAGTGATATGAGTGTTTGTTCTTGAGTTTTTGTGTACTACACATTCCATAATAAGCTTTTTTATAATTCGTGTTCTAATTTGTGACAACGTTTCCTAATTTGGAACATATAATGGTTTATATCTGTGACATCCATTAGCCGGTTTCTAAATTCTATATGAGTTTAAACGAAAATGGCGGTTATGGTTCAATTGATTACTCTCCTTATATACATAGTATAATGTATAAGGAAAGTATTGTGACGGGGTCGAAAATTCGAATTCGAGTTTTCGACGGGAGAGCACGTTTCAAGCATCCCTGATCATGAATAGAAAATATTTGAGGTGATGTCTCTCTGTGTGTGTGTGTGTGTGTGTATGTGTGTGTGTGTGTGTGTGTGTGTGTCAGTGAGTCTGTGGAGACAATATCTCACGAACGAATGAAGCTATTCGAAATTTATATTTAGTGTTGCATCCGTTCTAAAACTGCTTTATCTTTGCTTATTTTCTGTGCACCTATATTCTGCACCAACACAATTACAGTATTTTTGAGTTTAAATGATCATCAAATTTTGATTATTTTTACAACGAAGCCTAATTTTAATGGATGCAGAATGCAAACAAGTGATTTTAAGATGAGTTGTATAAGAATTGCTGAATTTTATAAACTCAAAATTATTTAACTCTGGCATCTGGAATAAAAGTGTATGAATGAAATATTCACTGCTTTTACATAGAAAGCCAGACGATTTATATTTCGATGACGTCATTTAAATAAATTGATTTTTTTTTTTTTTTTTTTTTTGACGAAGTTTTAAGTTTTCAAATATAATAAATTACTGTAGTACTGTGATAATTTAAAATATCCGAGCTCTGAATGTATCGCATTTTAGAGATGTTTAAATAAAATTGCATTTGAGTTGGAAAGTGTTTCGTAATCAATGCTTTATGCATGATTGATCTTTCTTGTTTTATTTGTATATTTTATAAGTAAATTGTTTTATAGATTTTTTTTATAGTTGCAGATTTCTTTTGTAACCACAGTAACAGACTTATGCTTCTAATACAGAAATCGTTTGCTGACCATTCTTTCAATAATTCAGTTTCAAATTTATTTTTCAAATTTATTTTTGAATAAAATATCTGGAAACGTCAAAAATAAGGTGAAACATGTGAATGCATAAGAAATACTGTTTTACATACAGTAAAATCACGAGATTTAAAAAATTCTATGCTGTTCTAGAGTTCTGCATAATGTACCTAAATATTCATGGCAATTGCACACACACACATATACATGTCTTCGAAAGTGTTCTGTTTTAAATGGGCTCGGGTGATCTTAAAATCTTCCCCTGAAATTTCAAATTCGAAAATATTAGGCAAAACCACAAATAGCTGCCACAAATATTTATGGATTTTCGCGAAACTTTATATCCGGCTTTGTTAACAAGAAATCTAGAACTGGGAAAATTTTTTTGAAATTCGAGCGAAAACTTACATTTATTCGAAACAGTATATTTATGGCTTAATGTTTGCGAAGCTTAATCATTGTCGTGAAAAATAGTGCCAAAAAATCTGTTTTAGTGTGTGTATGTGCGCGTGCGTGTGTTTGTGTCCACTCTAACTCAAAAACTAGTTTACCAATTTTCATAAAATTTGGTATTTAAGTCACGTGTAGATTATCCTGGTGCTGATTAGATTTTGATATAATTCGAAAAGAAAGAAACTGCCTTTCTTTGCAAAATGGCCCGCAAAAGTTGACAAAAACTGAAATTAAAGATTACATATATACAAATGTATCCATTAGATATTTGTTTCAAACGTAATTTTTTATGACGATAAAAATAAGAGCGAACAAACTGTTTTAGTGTGTGTGTGTGTGTGTATGTGTGTGTGTGTTTCTGTGTGTGTTTGTGTGTGTGTGTTTGTGTGTGTGTGCATGTTTGTGTGTGTGTGTGTGTTTGTTTGTGTGTGTGTGTTTGTTTGTGTGTGTGTGTTTGTGTGTATGTTTGTGTGTGTGTGTCTTTGTGTTTGTGTGTGTGTGTGTGTTTGTGTGTGTGTGTGTGTGTGTGTGTGTGTGTGTGTGTGTTGCCTTCGAACCCCATTGCTCTAAAAAAAATAATTTTCATATGCATGTAAAAATTTAATACAATCTAAAACACGAGCAACGTTGGGTACTCTTGCTAGTATTAACTAACTGAAAAGCGATCCGACCTTGGGTGCGAACCTTGAGCGCCACGCCCCGTCAGCCATTAAGCATCATCAGAACAAGAACTATATCTCGAATGGATCTAATTACAAAAACCAACGAACCCCGCTGGCAATTAAAAAAAAGATATTACTTAAAGCGACATCTGGGAGATATAAATGAAACAAAGCCCTCTGCTGTTGCTCTTGGCCCTGAGATGCTAGGAGGTAAGCCTTCCTTTTATTACGAAGGATGGACAGAGTTTCCTCCACTTCTGTCGTCTTTCTGTCGTCACAAGGACTTATTACGTCTAAAATCGAGTGTGTATACCCGAGGGTAGTGGACGGAAGATTGTTTTTTCACATTTGTCACCTGCGCAGAAAAGACGTCAAGAACTGATGAAACGAACCGGAATCAATGCCTTAGGATCGTACACATTTTTCAGTATTGGCCGAAACGTGTTCAAGAGCTCTTGCTACGTTCAACTAGGAGTCTAAACGTCGAATTAAGTAAGTTACTTATTTATTTACCTATAATTAAAATGAGTAGCGGTGTAACTAGGGATTTCAGTACTTTGCTCAAAATATGTAAAAAGCCCCCCTCCCTCCCCCACTCCCCCCAATTTAGTTTTCCTGAAACTAAAATGTGGAAAACGGCAAAATTTTTCTTTTGATTCCCCAAAATAATAACATTTACAAAAACGTTTTTATTTTGATGGTCCGAAATGTAGCCCCCTCCCCCCCAATTTTAGTTTTGGGAAAACTAAAATTAGAAGACTAAAATTTTAGTCTGGGGCTCCTGAAATAAACGCATTTAAAAACAAGTGCTCTTATTTTTGGAGAATAATTTTCATAAGTGAAAAATTTTGAAAATTTTGGTATTTTCTTTCATTTCTCTTTTTTTTTATCTGCTCTTTTACTTTCCCTACAATACATAATAATGTATAAAGAAAGTATTGAAATCGTGCGGAAAATCACAACTTGAGTTTTCGACTGATATACACGTTTTGGGACCTCTAGAGCGCGAAACAACTATTTTTATCGTGACATCTGCGTGTGTGTCTGTCTGTATGCGCTATGTATGTATCCACTCTAACTCAAAAACGAATGGATCCAATTTTATAAAATTCTATAGGTAAGTCACGTGTGAGTTGCCCTCGTGCTGATTAGATTTTGGTACGATTTGAGAAAAAAAGAAACCTGCTTTTTACGAGAAATAGCCCTCAAAAATCGTCAAAATCTAAAATAAAAGACCAGATATGTTCAAATGTTTTATACTTATTTTTGACGAAGGAAAGAATAAGACCTATCCCATTATTCTAGGTCTAGGAGAAATCGTCCTCGAGGTATTTCAGATTTTTGCAGTTTTTTCAACGTCGCTTTTAAAAATATGTCCAGTCGCTAAAAGAAAACAAAAATTAAATTAAAACTGTGCAAGCTGAGTGCATTGTCATCCGTGCTATTTTGTGCAAATAAACTCAATTTAATGAATCACGAAATAAATGAATTCAAGTCTGTACGAAAAGTCATTTACTGCCCACACCAGATTTTTTTTAAGGGTATAATAGTGGCACCTAATCGAAAAAAAAAATTTAATTTCTCGGTACAAATTTTGATTTTCGTTACTTTTGAACCACCCCTGTATCTGTAGCGAAAGTTTGGTGTTGTCACGTCTCTAAAATAACAAGTTAGTCGTTCGGGATAGGACAATAACGGGAAGAAAAATCACCGTTAATAATGATCCATAAAGTGCGACATTCGAATGAAAATGTTACCGTTTGGCAACACTTATCTTGCGTCAGATTTATCATCCTCGTGACGTCATAAAAGTTCCGATTCTTATCGATAACAGATCAGTATTGGCAGCGTTCAGAGATCAGAAAAAACAGCTGAAGGCAGCCGGAATACAACAGGTACGTTACTCCGCAAAAATTTATTTTGACGTTTTCAAGATATTTATCACTCGTTAGGTACTCTTATACGTGTTGGTATTTCAGATGTTATTTTGCATTCACCAAAATGCCAATGTAGTCGTCAGACCTCGTGATATCATGTGGTTTCTAACATAACCTACGTCGTATATGAAGGATATTTTAAACGAGATTGTACACAGAAAATGAAATCCAAGTAAGGCTGGGATAGAATTCAAGGAGGTTTAATTGTCCTGAACTCACTAGAAACATCGTCGGCGGAGGGGGCGCACTAAAATTTTAAATTTTATTATTATCTCTCTAAAAGCGCAGTGTCAGTCTGTCAGAGCACCCCATGCAACCCCGAGTACTGAAAAAACTCGTATATACTATGTAAAGAGCCTTGCTGCCCCAACCGGGAATCGAACCCTGGATCTCCAAACTGACCAGCCGACGCTCTACCGTTAAACTACTGGGACAAAATTGCAAGCTCTTACCGTCGAAGTGGATTCTGCATTCTTCATTCTCCTCCCCTTAATGTCAGATTGACGAGCAACTGACCATCTGACTGACCACCTCCTGCTATTTTTACCACAGGTTAGCCGCCTGCTACTACTACTTTTACCCAGGTTAGAATCCTGCGTGGTTGTTATCTTCTCAAGTTTGAAATCGACGCTCATTTCTCCAGAGTCCACTGAATCCGTGCTTTCCGTCACTTTCAGACCTCCGACATCTTTACAGTAACCTACAGGGTTGATTTGTTCGGGTTCCACTGTAAAGAACCTTGCTGCCCCAACCAAGAATCGAACCCTGCATCTCCAAACTGACCAGCCGACGTCCTACCGTTGAACTACTGGGCCGAAATTGCAAGCTCTTGTCGTTGAAATGGACACTGCAATACTCACTCGATCATGCTGAATCCAAATCTGAAATCCGTTTTTCAAATTAACTCTTGGAGAAAATGTTCAAAATATTAAAATATTGAAATTATTTTTAGATATACATAAATAATTTACAATAATATAATAAATAAATAGTTTAACATAAATAGTTTGCATAAATAATTTACATAATTAGTTTACAATATTGTTTACATTTTTATCTATTGGGTTTCCGAGATAAAAATCGTCCAAACTGTTTACATTTTTCGTAACGCTCCGATTTCAGCCAGAGACACCCCCAAACGAAGATGTTATTCACATCAAAGTTTCTTAATTTTCTTTAGCTTAGTTGGTCTTTTGTTATTATTTTACATTCTTTTCAGCTCTTTTTTCTTTCTCTGTTTTGGTCAATAAGCTTATTTGAAATTAAGTTCGGAATTTATTTTGACTCTCAATTTTCTTATTTCTCATTATCAATTATTGCCGGGTGTTTTGTATTCACCAATTGTTTATATTTCGGATATATTTCATTCATTGTTGTTTTCTAAATTTAAATAAATGCTTAGTAGTAGGGCGAGGGCACTTCCAGCGTTCTTTTGTACTGGGAAATTTTATTTCCAGGCAGAAATCTTCTAGTGAGCAGGACAGTCAGGTTGTGGGGAAAAATGCTTTATTATTGGGAATCTTTTATTAACACTTTCCACCAAAGTTGATTGAAAAGTGCTTATGACTTTGGTCAATCTGTCTGTCTTACCGTTCGCACGATAACTGCCGTAAAAATGACTTTATCAAAATGAAATTTTAGTATGTTGTTTCGACCGTCTGTGGGACATATGGAAAGGTAAATACAAAATATCACCCAATTAGTTAAGGATTGAACCCGGGTTGAAAAAGTGAAATACATTGAACTCTATGCGATCTAATTTTTCAAACATTTTTAAGCCAAGATAAAATTCGCAAATTGGTTTGAAATTTTTGGGAAATATACGAATTATCCCATAAAATATATAAAAAAAAATTTGAGCAATATATGTTTGGCAGTTTTTTAAATAAAAATTAAAATAATAATGACACCCATAGTGTATGAAGAAATCACGTGACCCGTTTCAAAATAAAACAAGGCATCCATCTTTTTTTACAGTGTCAAAATCATGATGTTTAAAGTTCTTTTAAATTTATATTTAGTGTTGCATCCGTCCTAAAACCGCTTTATTTTTGCCTATTTTCTGTGCATTTATATTCTGAACCAACGTACTTATAATATTGAGTTTAAATGATCAAACTCTGATTATTTCTACAACAAATCCTAGGTTTAATGGATGCAGAATGTAAACAAGTGATTGTAAAATGAGTTGTATAAGAATTGACGAATTTTTTCAACGCAAAATTATTCAGCTCTGGAGTCTGGAATATAGGTGATATGAATGAAATATTAATTGATTTTACATAGAGAAGCAGACGATTTTATAGCATTGTCTTTTTCGATGAAGTTTTAAACATGGAGTTAGAAAGTACTTTTACCTGCATGGTTTTAAGTTTTTAAGTAAAATATATTATTGGAGTACTGTGATAATGTATAAAATATCACCGCTGAATGTATCGCATTTTCGAGATATTATAAAATTGCATTGCAGTTGGAAAGTGTTTTATAATCAATGCTTTATGCATGATTGATCTTTCTTGTTTATTTATTATTGGGTACCGCTGTTACTTATTGAGTGAACATTTATGAACTACAAAGCGAATTAATCATTAGCATATGAAAACTATTAGCTCTATTATTCTATATTTCAATTCATTACTATATAAATTATTAACAAATAGTTAATTGTATAGCTATCTTTTTTTCGCTAATAATTGATTGTGAAAATTTATATAGCTACTATGCATTAATATTAATATATAATAATTTTAATGTAAGCATTAACTAGTAAGCTGTTAATCAATCAAAGAAAATTACAAATAACATCATAGTATTAACTTTATAACTGCCCATCACTTGAGTTTGACTCTGCAATGTACGATAGTAAGTGCGCAATATAAAAATACCCTAAGTACTATTGTCTTAATTTTTAAAACTTTTAAATATCTTTTAATTTGAATATGTACATAAACTGATGATTATCAGTATGTAGATGATGTCGTAATTCTCCAGCTACTGCATTCTATTCTCAACATCTAACCGACTTTTTATCGGCAAAATTAAATCAATGTCTGAAGTATTTCATTCCTTCCTTATCGTTCCTTCAGGTCATTTACCGGTCCAAAATATGTATTATCGGGACCAATTTAACACTAAAGGCGAGAATTCTGGAGTTTATTTGTGATATCCTTTGTGAGTTATCGATTTTTGATAAGAAAACTTAATGTCCCATGGAAAGGAATTTAAACACATTTCTACGTTTCAACACTTTACAACGAAGTAGAAAAGTGTTTATGACTATGTTCATTCTGTCTGTCTGTCTGTTTGTTCGTTCGCACGACAACTGCCGGAAAAAGGACTTTATCAAAATGAAATTTTATTACGTTGTTGAGACGGTCTGTGGGACATACGGGAATGTAAATGAATAATATCACCCAATTAGCTTTGGATTGAACCCGGGTTGAAAAAATGAAATACATTAAACCCCATGGGCCCTAATTTTTCAAATATTTTTTAAGGAAGGTTAAAATTCACAAATTGCTTCGAAAATTATAGAAAATATTCAAATTATCCCACAAAATATATAAAACAAATTTCAGCAAAATAGGTTCGGTAATTTTTTAAATAAAAATTAAAAAAATAATTGCACCCATATAATATGAACACATATAATCACGTGACACACTTCAAAATAAAATATGACATCCAACTTCTTTCACTAATGTAAAAATCGTGATATTTATTCTTTTAAATTTATATTTAGTGTTGCATCCGTTCTAAAACCGCTTTATTTTTGCGTATTTTCTGTACATCTATATTCTGTACCAACGCAATTACGATATTTTTAACTTTAAATGAACATCAAACTTTGATTATTTCTACAACGAAGCCTAATTTTTATGGATGCAGAATATAAACAAGTGAATGTAAGATGAGTTGTATAAGAATTGCTGAATTTTTTTCACACAAAATTATATAACTTTAGTCTGGAATAAAAGTGTATGAATGAAATATTCACAACTTTTACTTAAAGAGCCAGGCACTTTAATATTTCGATGACGTCATTTGTGTAAAGTTCATTTTTTATGAAGTTTTGAGTTTTCAAATATAAAATATATCAGCGCTGAATGTATCGCATTTTAGAGATGTTCAAATAAAATTACATTTCAGTTGAAAAGTGTCTCATAATCAATGCTTCATGTATGACTGATCTTTCTTGTCTTACTAAGCCCATATTACCAGGGGGATTGAAAAGTCCTCCACAGCCAATTTTAAATAAATATATATATATATATATATATACATATATATATATATATATAATATATATATATATATATATATATATATACATACATATATATATATACACACACATACATATACAGTGAAACCTGGTAAAGTGATCACCTTGGTATATTGACCACCTGGCTAAAGCGACCGTACTATTTTCATATAATAACCAGTGCCATTTTCATAAAGTGACCAGTTTTCACGGTCCTAAGGGTCCACTTTAACTAGGTTTCATTGTATATATATACACACACACACACATATATTCATTCAGACATACACATATATATATACATGCACATATATATATATATACACACACACATACATATATATATTCTCTCTCTATATATATATAAATAGATAGATAGATAGAATACATATTGATTCTCTTTGTTTCCCAAAGTCAGTCTAGCGTCAAGTTTAAGGTGAAAAGTGAGTCTGCTTAAAAGGGATATTTAACTATTTAACTTCGAGATTATAATAATCAGAGTGTCCTTAGTATGGGAGTTGAACGAATAAAACGACTTTCTCTTTTGCAATAAACACTGTGGAGACAGGGATTAACGGACCCAAACAAACAATCGTTTGCTCCGGTGGACGGCGGTTTTGCACTACATGCTGCAGATGACTGCAATCTGCTGTCCACAAGGGTATTATTAGAACGTGCGGCAAAATGAGAGCACAGTAAGTGAATTTTGGGATACATTTGTTTTAAATTGAATCCATGTGAATACTCCTGTTCCTTTCTACGATAATCAGTATCAGAATGAAAAAAATTTTTTTTTTACTTTCCCTACATGTACATAGTATGGTGTATGCATTATATGTCAGGAAACGTTACAATCATGGAGGTGAAAGTAAGGAGTTAAAACTTCGAATTAAGAAAACGCCAATATCGGTTGAGACAATCATTCAGGTGGCGCTGGGGTAAGATAAGTAGTTCTGCATTGTATGCATTTTCATGCCGAAAGACCTAACATATTTATTTACACTGTCGATTTTGTAAAAATAAATTATTAGCGCAATGCAAAGTAGAACTGAAATAATAAAGAATATTTCTACGTATTCAAAATTATTTTACCTTTCAATTTATTTTTATCTCCCTATATTCTGTACTCTATCCTACAGCTATGAAAAAATACTGGTTAATTATACTCATAATGAGGGAATCCTTATTTTAAAAATAATCAAAAATAATTATACTAAATATTACGTCTTTCTGTTGTGCCAACTAACAATAGCAGCTACTTTACTGACACGAGCGACACCTAGATATAATTCTCTAAGCATTATGGCATTTTCAAACGTTTCATCCATAGGAGTTTTATCTCCTTTTTCCTAACTCTATGCTTACAATATTTTCCCTATACATAGGGAAAATATTGTAAAGGGATCGAGAATTCGAATTTGAGATTTTCAACTTAATTATTACTGTTTAAAAAACACTGCTCAACTTGAATCGAACTCTTTTGAAATGATGTGTGTGTACATACTATGTGGTAATTTTATGTGGCATAGTATATATTGATTTCCCCTTAACTCAATACATCTGTCTGAAATTATTGGATCTCTTTGCTGCAGGATTGATCATGATCAGATTGGCAACTACTTAATGAACTTAATTTTTTTTTCTGGTTTTAAGCTGTTTCTGTAAAATTTTCTATTGCTTTATTTTATGTTTTCTAATGCGTTTAATAGTATTTTGGTGTCTCTAATTTGACCCTAATTTATTATTTAAAAGAAGTTTTAAAAATATCTTCTTATTTTATTTGAAACAAATTATTTAAATTTACCTCATTTTTAACACTTTACAACATAGTTGAAAAGTGTTTATGACTTTGTTCATTCTGTTTGTCCGTTAGCACTATAACTGCCGTAAAAAGGACTTTATCAAAATGAAATTTTAATATGTTTTTCAAACGGTCTGTGGCATCTATGGGAATATAAATGAATAATATCACTCAATTAGTTTTGGATTGAACCCGGGTTGAAAAAATGAAATACATTGAATAATTTTTCCTAGTTTTTCAAACAATTTTTAAGCAAATTTAAAATTCACAAATTGCTTCGAAAATTTTAAAGAATATTCAAATTATCCCATAAAATATATAAAAAAAATTTCAGTAAAATATGTTAGGCAGTTTTTTAAATAAAAATTATTTAATATAGGGAGAAAAACAAATTCAATTAAATTCTGACTTTTGCTATATCCTCCAGAAAGAAAAAAGAGATATATTATATAATTAATATCTTTCCAAGAGTTTAATTATTTTATATATAAGTTTCACATTTTAAAATAAATATGGTAGATAACAATTTTTCAAAATTTTAAATGAAATAAATTATTATAATATTGTGACAAATGAAACGATTGGAAAAATGTTTATGAATGAAATGCTGCTTTTATATAGAGGCGATTTATATTTTGATGACGTCATTTGAATAAAGTTCATTTGTTTTCGATGACGTTTTCAAATGTAATAAATTATTGCAGTATTATAATAATTTTTAAAATATTACTTTGGAATGTATTGCATTTTAGAGATGTTTAAATCAGACAATTTATATTTCAATGTCGTCATTTGAATGAAGTTCATTTTCTTCGACGAAGTTTTCAACTATAATAAATTAATGTAGTATTGTGATAATTTTAAAAACATTACCGAGGAATGTATCGTATTTTAGAGATGTTTATATAAAATTGCATTGAAGTTGGAAAGTGTTTCATAATTAATGCTTTATGCATGATTGATCCTTCTTGTTTATATCAATCCCAACTGTTTTCAAAGTATTTTTTTTTCTTTGTATGTTACCTTTCGTATTGTTTTCTGTCTGTATTGTATTTCTATGTATATTGTCTTTGTATGTTTGTGTTGAAGACCCAGACCGTCCGACTTTTTTTCCAGACCGTCTCCTGTAATTGTTCCATGCCCTTACAGCTGGGCGGCCGGGTAATAAATAAAAAAAAATTATGCATATTAGAATCCTTCCTATTTAAAAATCAATCGATAACTCTCAATTTTCGAACAAATTAGAAAGAAAAATTATTAAAGAATCAGGACCTTCAATAATGATAAATAAATTTTTCATCAGAAAATGAATGAGAAAAATTTTACTGTCATAAATCGTTCTCGAAATATAGCACGATTTTCGAATGAATTGTAGAAGAAAGGAAAATCAATTAAAAAATTAGGATCCTCAATAATGTTAATATAAACCCTCATTTAATACGTCATTTTTCACTAGAAAACGAATGATAGAAACTTCAGAATGCTGCCATAAACCGTTTTCGAGACACTGTATGCTTTTCAAATAAACTTTGTTATGCAATAAATCTGTTAATAAAATTTTCGATTCTAGTTTGTTTTACTCACAAGAGCCACTTACCCTAAACATTTTAAAGAATTCGAAAATAATAAAAAATAAATATCATAGAATAAAATAAATTTATTGATAACTACTGACATCGTTTTTTTTTTTCAGCTGAAAATCCGGGATGGCTTTTTGCCCCCTACTCCGCTTTTATTCTGTTGTATTTAAAGGGTCGGGTCGACAAGATTTTACTTATTCCTTCTGGCAGAAAATTCCCAACAAGTGATACCACCACCTTATATCGTATACATATAGGAGGTGGTATATAGGAAGTGTCTGATGTGAGCAGCACATGACTTTCCCTACATAATGCAACTGACATTTAATTGATATTTGATAAATTATATCTAATGATATTTAATTGAAATTTTATTAATATCTCGTGAAATAAATCACTTTTGACGAATATTTTGGCCAAACTATTACAAAAAAAATCTGATGTGGGCAGCACATGACTTTCCTTATATAATGCTATGAATTTACTACTTTTACAGCAAAAACAAATAGGTTATTCTTATAGTAGATACTTATATCTATTCCAAGATATTGAATTTCCGTTATATGTCGTCATTTTCATCGATTTAGCGTTATTTCTATCCCTTTGGCGAGATTTTTGTTAATATGGCAACATTTGAAAAAGTCGCCAAGTTGGCGACATTTCGCCAAATGCGTCGCCAAAATCTCGCCAAATGTTATGGACGGAGAAATAAGTTATTCTTATAGCAGATAATTAGCGTTCAAATACAAATGTATTACTCAAAGTACCGTTTTTTATGAATGGAACGAGCTAGATCCACGAGAATGATGTTACCCAATTTATCGCATGGCATTACATATGAAAAGTGAACATGTTTCTCAACAGTTAATATTTTTTTTCAATTTATGGGATATTTTGATAAATTTATTTGAAAAATATGAAATATCTCGAGAACGGTTCATGCTAACGTTTTCTAACGTTTATGTCAATCGTTTTCTAAGGTAAAATTACATAAGAAATGTCTATTTGCGTAACTTTATTAAAGGTTTTAATTTTTTTATGATTTTTTCAAAATTTCACTAGAAAATTTAGGGGATTCTGAGCATTCGATTGCGTTTAAAAAAATAGACTTCCAGTATTCACGAATTGTGATTTTTGTACCAAATTTCGTTCGAATCGCTCCATTCGTTCGTGAGATATCGTCTCTACAGACCCACTAACACACACACACACACACTTTCACACACGCACACACACACAGACAGACATCACCTCAAAAATGTTTGATTCGTGATCAGGGATGCTCGAAACGTGCTCTCCCATCGATAACTCGAATTCGAATTTTCGACCCCGTCACAATACTTTCCTTATACATTAAGTATATAAGAAAAGTAATTATCAAATTTTGAAATCTAAAACTATCGCAAAACTATCTTCTGTCGCGGATGGAACGAGCTATGATCCATAAAAATGATGGAAACAAATTCGTTGCAAAATATTGGGAATTGTACGCTACTTTTTGACATTTTTCACACATTTTTCACACAGTTGCAAAGTGTTCATGACTTTGTTCATTCTGTCTGTCCGTTCGCTTTGAATGACTTTATCAAAATGAAATTTTAGTATGTTATCGAGACGGCCTGTGGGACATACGCGAATGTAAATGAATAATAGCACCCAATTAGTTTTGGATGGAACCCGGGTTGAAAAAATGAAATACATCGAACCCTATGGGACAGAATTTTCAAACATTTTTTAAGGAAGTTAAAATTCACAAATTGCTTCGAAAATTTTAGAAAATATACAAATTATCCGATAAAATATATAAAAAAATTTCAGCAAAATATGTTCGGCAGTTTTTGTAAATAAGAAATAAAATAATAATGACACCTATATTATATGAAGAGATCACGTAGCCTACTTCAAAATAAAATATGGAATCCATCTTTTTTTACCAATGTAAAATCGTGATTTTTATTATTTTAAATTTATTATCTGTCTTAAAAGCGCTTTACTTTTGAGTATTCTCCATGTATCTCTTTTTCTGTGTATCTATATTCTCCGCCAATGTAATTACAATATTTTTGAGTTTAAACTATCATCAAAGTTTGATTTTTCCTACAACGAAGCCTAATTGTAATGGATGCGGAATGTAAACAGGTGATTGTAAGGTGAGTTGTATAAGAATTGCTGAATTTTTTTCAAACAAAATTATTTAGTTCTGGAGTCTGGAATCAAAGTGTATGAATGAAATATTCACTGCTTTTACATAGAAAGCCAGACGATTTATATTTCGATGACGTCATTTGAATAAAGTTAATTTTTTTAGTGAAATCTTAAATTTTCAAATATAAGATATTATTGTAGTACTGTGATAATGTAAAAAAATCTGATGTGGGCAACACACGACTTTCCTTATATAATGTAATGAATTTACTACTTTTACAGTAAAAAAAAATCTGATGTGGGCAACACATGACTTTCCTTATATAGCATAATGAATTTGCCACTTTTACAGTAAAATAAATAGGTTTTTCTTATAGTAGACACCAATGTTCTTTCCAAGATATTGAATTTTCGACAATGAGTCGTCATTTCATTGATGTAGCGTCATTTTTATCCATTTGGCGATATTTCCGTTAATTTGTCAACATTTCAAAAAATCGACAACTTGGTGACATTCCGCCAAAATTCGTCGCCAAAATCTCGCCAAGCATAATGGACAAAGAAATAAGTTATTCTTACAGCAGATAAATGAATATTGGGGTTCAAATACAAAAGTATTACTCAAAGTATCTTTTTTCATGAATGGAACGAGCTAGATCCACGAGAATGATGTCATCCAATATATCGCATGGTATTACTGAAAAGTGAACATGTCTCTCAAGAGGAAATATTTTTTTTTTTAATTTTATATGACTTTCTGATAATTTTTTTGAAAAATGTGCAATATCTCGAGAACGGTTCATGTTAGCGTTCTAAAATTTATGTCAATCGTTTTCTAATGAAAAATTACATAAGAAATGTCTATATGCGTAACTTTATTAGTAGTTTTGATTTTTTGACTATTTTTTCCAAATTTCATTTGAAAATTTAGGGGTGTTCTTAACATTCGATTGTGTATAAAAACAATAGGCTTCCAGTGTTTACGGATTGTGATTTTTGTACCAAATTTGGATCGAATCGGTCCATTCGTTTGTCAGTTATCGTCTTCACAGACTCTCTCACACACACATACTTTCACACACACACACACACACACAGACATCACTTCAAAAATGTTTGATTCGTGATCAGGGATGCCTGAAACGTGCTCTCCCGTCGAAAACTCGATTTCGAATTTTCGACCCCGTCACAATACTTTCCTTATACATTATGTATATAAGGAAAGTAATAGGATTTTCTTATAGTAGATACTAATATTCTTTCCAAGATATTGAATTTTCGACAATTAGTCGTCATTTTCATTGATTTAGCACCATTTTTATCCATTTGGCGAGATTTTCATTAATTTGGTAGCATTTCAAAAAAGTCGCCAAGTTGGCGACATTCCGCCAAATTCGTCGCCAAAATCTCGCCAAGCGTTATGCACTAAGAAAAAAGTTATTCTTACAGCAGATAAATGACTATTGGCGTTCTAATACAAAACTATTATTCAAAGTATATTTTTTCATGAATGGAATGAGCTAGATCCACGAAAATGATGTCACTCAATTTATCGCATGGTATTACATATGAAAAGTGAACATGTTTCTCAATAGGATTTTTTTTTTTTTTATTATGTGACTTTTTCATAATTTTTTTGAAAAATGTGCAATATCTCGAGAACGGTTCACGTTAGCGTTCTAAAATTTATGTCAATCGTTTTCTAATGAAAAATCACATAAGAAATGTTTATTTGCGTAACTTTATTGGTGGTTTTGATTTTTTAACGATTTTTTCAAAATTTCATTCGAAAATTTAGGGGGTTTCTGAACATCCGATCACGTATAAAAACAATAGGCTTCCAGTGTTTACGGATTGTGATTTTTGTACCAAATTTGGTTCGAATCGGTCCATTCGTTCGTCACTTATCGTCTCCACAGACTCACTGACACACACACACACACACACACATACTTTCACACACACACACACACACACACACACACACACACACACATACACACACACAGACATCACTTCAAAAATGTTTTATTCGTGATCAGGGATGCTTGAAACGTGCTCTCCCGTCGAAAACTCGAATTCGAATTTTCGACCCCGTCACAATACTTTCCTTATACATTATGTATATAAGGAAAATAAAAAATAGTTTTTCTTATAGTAGATACTTATATTCTTTCCAAGATATTGAATTTTCGTCAATTAGTCATCATTTTCATTGATTTAGTGTCAATTTTATCCATTTGGCGAGATTTTCGTTAATTTGGCAACATTTCAAAAAGTCGCCAAGTTGGCAAAATTGCGCCAAAATCGTCACCAAAATCTCGCCAAGCGTTATGGATGAAGAAATAAGTTATTCTTACAGCAGATAAATGACTATTGGCGATCAAATACAAAAGTATTACTCAAAGTATCTTTTTTCATGAATGGAACGAGCTAGATCCACGAGAATGATGTCATCAAATTCATCGCATGGTATTACATATGAAAAGTTAACATGTTTTTCAATAAAAACATTTTTTTTTATATAACTTTTTGATAATTTTTTTCAAAAATGTGCAATATCTCGAGAACGGTTCATGTTAGCGTTCTAAAATTTATGTCAATCGTTTTCTAATGAAAAATTACATAAGAAATGTCCATTTGCGTAACTCTATTAGCGGTTTTTATTTTTTGACGATTTTTTCAAAATTTCACTCAAAAATTTAGGTGGGTTCTGAACATTTGATTGCGTATAAAAGCAATAGGCTTCCAGTGTTTACGGATTGTGATTTTTGTACCAAATTTCGTTCGAATCGGTCCATTCGTTCGTCAGTTATCGTCTCCAGAGACTCACTGACACACACACACACACACACACACACACACATACTTTCACACACACACACACACACAGACATCACTTCAAAAATGTTTGATTCGTGATCAGGGTTGCTTGAAACGTGCTCGAAAACTCGAATTCGAATTTTCGACCCCGTCACAATACTTTCCTTATACATTATGTATATAAGGAAAGTAATATGTCAACGCTGAATGTATCTCATTTTAGAGATGTTTAAATAAAATTGCATTTTAGTTGTAAAATGTTTCATAATCAATGCTTTATGCATGATTGATCTTTCTTGTTAATTTTATGTAATTTTTTTTATATAAATTTATTTGAAAACATGTTATATCTCGAAAACATGTTATATCTCGGTTGATGCAAGTGTTCTAAAAATTGTGTCAGTTGTTTCGTTTTATAATGAAACATTGCGCATGAAATGATTATTACTTATTGAGCAGTATTATAATTCCTGATTTTCTTAATGGATTTTTCAAAAATTCTTTCGATAATCGTGCAGTTTCTCGAGAACGATTTATCTAATGTTTGTATAATTCATACTTTAATGAAAAATGATCTGTTTATTTAGATCCTGATTCTTTATAATCTTTTATTTCAAATATTCGTTTGAAAATTGGGGGTGGGGCTGGAAGATGGACACATTCGATTGCGTTTAAAATCAATAGATTTCCAGTATTCATTGATTGTAAAAAAATCGTACTAAATTATTGTCGAAACACTTTATTCATGAGATATAGCGTTCACACACACACACACACACACATATCACTTCAAAAACGTTCGATTCGAGTTCAGATCGAGTTCAGAAACGTGCTCTTCCACCGAATACTAATTTTCGAATTAAATTAAATTTAATTAAACGCGAATACTAATTTTCAACCCCGTCATTCCTCATACATTTTACTATGTATGCAGGAAAAGTAAAATGCTTACAAGAAATGAAATATATATAAATTTTGAATAAAAATCTGTAGAAATAATCTCTTCAAATGGGTTTGAAATTTCAAGTGTTAGGCCTCAGTGTGTTTCCTAAGCAATAGAGAAGCGTACACATTCACACATTCCCTCAAATCGAGCTGTTATAGAGAGAGCTGTTATTTGATCGTGGCCAATAGGAAGGATGTTTACCTTGCGAAATCTCCGGCGAAATATTGGTTTTTGAGGGAAATTTTTGCCTTAAAACAACTATTCAGGATTCGCTATATACAGAGTTTAGATTAAATTAGAAGATAGAGAATTGTTGGGCGTTAAAATACAATACAATTATATAAAATATCTTTTCACGTGAATGAAACGAACTAAAATCCATGAAAATGCTGTTTACAAATATGTCACATAATATTGCGTATTAAAAATCATCAACATATTTCACGATAGCTAATATATATATATATAAATAAATATATATATATATATATATATATATATATATATATATATATATATTTATACAGGGTGTCCCAAAAAGATTGAAACACGCTTTAATTCTTTACCTGTTGGAGATAAGTTAGCTATGTAAATTGCAAAAATGTTGAAAGTAAGGTAGGAAATAAAACTACGTTAATGAAATAGTCCTCCCATTCATTTTCAAAAAGTTACACTTTTTAAATTTTTATCCGACCCCCTTAGATAAATTTGGTCCATTAGAAAATTTTTATTTTTAATGCAACAAGATCATTAAAAAAAACCACATATCTGTATCTTTAAAATCAACTGAATTATGATAAAGGAAAAAATCTGACTTATGTCACTTTTCCGGACCATGTGAAAGGCTGTTTCATCAGTGAAAATAGGGATCATAAACAAATTGATGATGGAAATTGTTTAGATCAAAAATACGGTAATATGTGTCAAAATGTTTTATTACAAATGTATCTAAATAAAGCATTACACAGACAGAGATCATATAAAGCAGTGCTACTCACTACGCGGCTGGGTAACCTATGTATTATCACCCAGTTTTATCTTTTTTGTAATATGTCACACATTTACATTTCTAATTTGATATAGGGGCCCCATTCACAATGTTCAATTTTCAATTAAATATAACTCGCTCAATTTTAAAAATACAGATATGCGGTTTTTTTTAATTTGCTGCATTAAAAATAAACATTTTCTGATTGACCCAATTTGTCTGTGGAGGTCGTACAAAAATTTAAAAATTGTAACTTTTTGAAAATGAATAGGGGGACTATTTCATTAACGTAGTCTTATTTCTTACCTTACTTTCAACATTTTTGCAATTTACATTGCCCACCTATCTCCAACAAATAAAGAATTAAATCGTGTTTCAATCTTTTTGGGACACCCTGTATATATACATATATATATACTAGTGGTGAATGCTGTGGTATGGCTAGTATGGCAGTGTCAGACAATTGGAATTGAAGGAACAATTAAAATAAAATATTCTGTATTAAACTCAAAACATGTCAACACTCTGCTTGGAAGTTGTTAGCTAGATGCATGCACCCTGTATATATATATATAAATTAAAATAACAAATACGAAACTGCAGGAGTGCAAATCAGTAAAGACAGTATCAAATCGCGGGCAATATATATATATATATATATATATATATATATATATATATATATATATATATAAAAATAAATTATTAAATCCAAAGTTAGAATGTATGTAGTAACTCATAATACACATATATATATATATATATTGTTTTATATAATTTTATTGATAAATTTATTTGAAAAATGTGCAATATCTCGAGACCGGTTCCTGAAAGCGTTCTAAAGTTGGTGTTATTCGTTTTTAAATGAAAAATTACTCGTGAAGACTCACATATCACAAAATGACTTGCTGAAACGGAAATATATTAGCAATAAAAACTGTATTTCTGATAGTTCTGATAACTGTATTCTTGATAGTTCTGATAACTGTATTTCTGATAGTTCTGATAACTGTATTTCAGGTGGTTTTGATAACTATATTTCTGATAATTCTGATAACTGTATTTCTGGTGGTTCTAATAACTATATTTCTAATAGTTCTGATAACTATATTTCTGATAGTTTAGATAACTGTATTTCTGTTAGTTCTGATAACTGTATTTCTGACCAGTTAAAACTGTATTTCTAATGCCACAGTTTGCCCTTCAAAATGGTTTTCATTGCGGACTGGATATTGGCCAAGGTCATCAACCAATCGTACCAGATCATCCGGACAGTGGCCCACTACCTGCTGGCTATGGCTTATTGGTCCCGACACCAGAGGGTTCCTCCCGTTCGGGACCCCATCCTGCAGATGTCAGGGACGGAACTGGCCAAGCAGATCCGAGAAGAAAAAGTAAGTACGAGTTGGCTTGTCCATATATAAATATTACCAGTTTTTAAGCCTCTCAAAAACAGGGAAACAAACTCATACTATCAACGTTTGCATACTTACTCTTATCAAACGCGGTTGTCCTCAATTTACAATGAAAACTTAATCGAGAAAAACCCTCCATGACAATGCACGTCCACATACACTTAGTGTAAGTATGAATTTAACATAGCAGACGAATGTTGGTGACCTCACCTGCACTTGACTTATGAACAAACAGCCCTGTGAAGATGCAGGGTAGTCGTATGCTTCCCGCGAGGTCGGTGGCGATTCCGATAACAAAGGCCGCTGCACCCACTGGGGCCGCCACTCCTTCTGAAAAAGTAGTTGACAGACAAATTAAAATATTGTAGAGTCCCGTTTATCCTAATCAGAAAATAAATAATTCAGATAAACGGAAATACAGGGGTGGGGGGAAGCCGAATGATTAAAACACAGAAATTGCACTCGAAGGACCTGAGTTAGACTCCCAACTCTGCTCAAACTGTCCCTGTGTTCACGCGGAGTGTGGGCACGTCAAATATGTGAGTCCGAAAGTTCTTCTGAGAGGTTGGTGGTAGGGTAAGGAGGTATGGTCCAAGTGGACGTTGCTCCCACTGAGTTCCAGTTTAAATTGGATAACACTATCTCTGCCGTCCGAATAACCTTACACCTTCGGGTAGGTCGAATAGTCTGGTTCGAAAGAAAGAAATGAAAATACAGATGATTCAAAATGTAATTCGATATACATAAAAATGGCCGAAAATTCGGACTAATCGGAGATTTATTTAAGAGACAGGGGATTCGAGATTTATTACAGAAAGACACACACACAGCCGTCATGCTATAAAAAGTTTTATCGTGTTCAATAGCGCCCGAGACGTGTAACGTGTACATCCGTCGAATACTCAAGTTTCGATTTCCAACCTTATTCTAGTACTTTCTTTAAACATTACCAGATATTGATACGAAACACCAGAGCAACGTAAATAAGCACACATAACACGATAATGCATCATACTGCTGTTTCGACGATACGCCAGATCCCCTTCTTCAGTACAAAGAGAACCAACAAACCCGAAGTCCATGAGAGGAATGGGTGCAAAAGAAAGAAGCAGGAGGGGTGTGTTTTTGCTTATTTACATTGTCCTTTGCACAAAGCGTATTTTACATATTGATTACCATATATTGTAGGGAAAGTAAAAATTAAGTCGAGTCTATGAGGATGAGGTTTTGAGCTACCCACATAAGGTATTTCTTTCTTCTTAATTTGCGGAGAAAGTCACGTGCACCAGATGCTTTGATAGATTTCCCATTACCCGATGAATTGCCGCGAAACGAGGAAGATATGTGGCAGCAAGGAGGAAAAAATATGCCATCTTCATCCTTCGACATGCTTCTTTTGAGAAATATAGTTATTTGATGACAAAGAGTGCATAAGGAAGCACGTTGGCACATAATTGTCTTAATTTCCTGACCTTGCCGGGCTGGCATCAGGTTCTATTGTAGACTGTCTCAAAACAAGATTTTGTTTTTATTTATGTGTCGTCTCGTTTATGTAAGCGAGACGACACATAAATAACATGCGGTTAACGTAAAATGACGTCATTTAACTATCGAATGTAAGGATTAAAGACCGCAAAGGTTGAAGGTTCGTTTAAATTCAGAACGGGGACTTTTTAACTTTCCCTACCAATACCTCACTGTAAAACAATCTGCAACCTTCGCTCATTTTTTTCAGCTACTTTGCTGATAATAATTTCTGCAAACTATCAGAAAAGACGCAATGACAGGTACAGAGTCCACTTCGACAATAAGAGCTTGCAATTTCGTCGCAGTAGCTCAACGGTGGAGCGACGACTGGCCAGTTCGGAGATCCAGGGTTCGATTCCTAGTTGGGGCAGTAAGGTTCTTTACAATGGCGCCCGAACCAATCAACCCTGTAAGTTAGTGCAAACATGTCTAAGGTCTGAAATTGACCCTAGTACAACTAGTACGGATTCAGTGAAATCTGGGAAGATCGAACGCCGATTTCAAATTGTGAGGATAACGACCATGCCTGGGTAAAAATAATAGTAGCAGGAGGCTAACCTGAGGTAAAAATAGCAGGAGGTGCTCAGTCAGATTGTTAGTTGCCCGACAACCTGACATTAGAGGGTGGAGAATGCAGAGTGACGATAAGAGCTATAAGTCGCGTAACAGTTATTATTATATATTTCAATCCATATAAATTATTAACGAATAATCAATTACATATTTACATTTGTAAGCTAAGAGTTGATAAGAAAAATACACATAGCTACTATGCATCAATAATATATAATAATTAAAATTCATTTAAATATAGGCATTAACTAGTACTAAGGTTGCTAATTGAAGAAAAGTTCATATAGTAAATCCATATTAACGCAACAGTGAACGCCGCAATAATACAAAACCATCCTAATTACTATTGTCTTAATTATTAAAAATAAATAAATATTTTAAAATAATATATGTAAATGAATGGATCATCTGTATAAACAAACATTCAGCTAAATTAAAAACTCTTTAAAAGGGAGTAATTTATAAAAAAAAAACCTCATAAAGCAATTTTTCAGCAAAATTTGGATGACATATTGAATGAAAATTCATATCACTACTAAAATGAAATGTAATATACTTATCAGGAGGGGGGGAGCTTAGCCCACTCTAGCCCCTGCTTCGCTACGACCCCGTGCTGACGCGTACATCTCGAATTTTCTTTAAATTTCTACTAATTTCTAAAAAACAGTATTGTTGTTTAAAAATTCTAAAGCATTTGTATTTCTATTTCGATAATTAAAAATACTTTTTCAATTTTTAACCTCCCGATCTGGTTTTTTCCCCCGACTAGCTGACCAGCGAGTCCGTGGTTCGGGCCTTCATCGACAGGATCCTGGAGGTGGAGCCCTACATCAACGCCACGGTGGACTGCCGCTTCAACGACGCCCTGCAAGAGGCGCGACAGGTGGACGCCCTGGTGTCATCCGGGGCCGTGAGCAAGCAGAAGCTGGCGGCGGATAAGCCCCTGCTAGGAGTCCCTTTTTCTGTTAAAGTGCTGCTCACTGTCAAAGGTGGGGCGCAACTTTTCAAATAACTGTGATCTAAAATAAGACGTCCAAAAACCAATCAAAAAAAATCTGATGTGGGCAACACATGACTTTCCTTATATAACGTAATGAATTTACCACTTTTACAGTAAAATAAATAGGTTTTTCTTATAGTAGATACTAATATTCTTTCCAAGATATTGAATATTCGACAATTAGTCGTTATTTCATTGATTTAGCGTCATTTTTATCCATTTGGCGAGATTTTCGTTAATTTGTCAACATTTCAAAAAGTCGCCAAGTTGGCGACATTCCGCCAAAATTCGTCGCCAAAATCTCGCCAAGCATAATGGACAAAGAAATAAGTTATTCTTACAGCAGATAAATGAATATTGGCGTTCAAATACAAAAGTATTACTCAAAGTATCTTTTTTCATGAATGGAACGAGCTAGATCCACGAGAATGATGTCATCCAATATATCGCATGGTATTACTGAAAAGTGAACATGTCTCTCAAGAGGAAATATTTTTTTTTATTTTATATGACTTTCTGATAATTTTTTTGAAAAATGTGCAATATCTCGAGAACGGTTCATGTTAGCGTTCTAAAATTTATGTCAATCGTTTTCTAATGAAAAATAACATAAGAAATGTCTATATGCGTAACTTTATTAGTGGTTTTGATTTTTTGACTATTTTTTTCAAATTTCATTTGAAAATTTAGGGGGTTTCTTAACATTCGATTGTGTATAAAAGCAATAGGCTTCCAGTGTTTACGGATTGTGATTTTTGTACCAAATTTGGATCGAATCGGTCCATTCGTTTGTCAGTTATAGTCTTCACAGACTCTCCCACACACACACACATACTTTCACACACACACACACACACACACACAGACATCACTTCAAAAATGTTTGATTCGTGATCAGGGATGCTTGAAACGTGCTCTCCCGTCGAAAACTCGATTTCGAATTTTCGACCCCGTCACAATACTTTCCTTATACATTATGTATATAAGGAAAGTAATAGGATTTTCTTATAGTGGATACTAATATTCTTTCCAAGCTATTGAATTTTCGACAATTAGTCGTCATTTTCATTGATTTAGCATCATCTTTATCCATTTGGCGAGATTTTCATTAATTTGGCAACATTTAAAAAAAGTCGCCAAGTTGGCGACATTCCGCCAAATTCGTCGCCAAAATCTCGCCAAGAGTTATGCACTAAGAAAAAAGTTATTCTCACAGCAGATAAATGACTATTGGCGTTCTAATACAAAAGTATTATTCAAAGTATATTTTTTCATGAATGGAACGAGCTAGATCCACGAGAATGATGTCACTCAATTTATCGCATGGTATTACATATGAAAAGTGAACATGTTTCTCAATAGGAATTTTTTTTTTTTATGTGACTTTTTCTTAATTTTTTTGAAAAATGTACAATATCTCGAGAACGGTTCATGTTAGCGTTCTAAAATTTATGCCAATCGTTTTCTAATGAAAAATTACATAAGAAATGTCTATTTGCGTAACTTTATTAGCGGTTTTGATTTTTTAACGATTTTTTCAAAATTTCATTCGAACATTTAGGGGGGTTCTGAACATTCGATCACGTATAAAAACAATAGGCTTCCAGTGTTTACGGATTGTGATTTCTGTACCAAATTTGGTTCGAATCGGTCCATTCGTTCGTCAGTTATCGTCTCCACAGACTCACTGACACACACACACACACATACTTTCACACACACACACACACACACACACACATACACACACACACACAGACATCACTTCAAAAATGTTTGATTCGTGATCAGGGATGCTTGAAACGTGCTCTCCCGTCGAAAACTCGAATTCGAATTTTCGACCCCGTCACAATACTTTCCTTATACATTATGTATATAAGGAAAGTAATAATCTGATGTGGGCAGCACATGGCTTTCCCTGCAGATCAGGGCCGTAGGCAGGCAGGGACTAAGCCCCCCTCTGGCCCCTTAAGCCCCCTTCTGGCCCCTTAAGCCCCCTTCTGGCCTCTTAAGAGGTATACTCAGTCCACTGATAAAAAATATTAAATTTTTAGCGGTAATATGAAATTTCATATAAAATGGCATTCAAATTTTGCATAAAAAATTTCTTTGATAATTTTTTTTTTTATAAATTACTTCGTTTAAAAGATTTTTTTTTTAATTTAGCTAAATTTGTAATGATACTAATATCAATTTATAATTAAAAATTATTATTTAGAATACTTTTGTATTAAGAGTCAAAATCAACTGATAAGTAGCTAACAGTTACTATTAAGCATTAACTTGTGTTAACTTTCAGAATGTTTCTACAAACTATTAACAGTTTTATTTCTAGTTAAAGCTTATAATTAAAATCAATTGTAATTATTGTATATTAATATTGACGTATAGTAGCTATATGGATATTAATAATCAGCTCTTAGCTTGCAAATATAAATATGCAATTATTTATTAATTTATATGGATTGAAATATATAAGAGTTACTATTGTGGTTTGTAAATGGTAATGGTTAATTGTGTTTTGGGTGAGCCCCTTCTTTAAGGCTGGTGAGCCCCCCCCCCCCCCACACACACACACACACCTGAATTTTCCTCCAGCCCCTCTTCAATTTCGTCCCTCTTCAATCTACGGCCCTGCTGCAGACTCATATGTGAGTGAGTCTGTAGAGACGATATCTCACGACCGAATGGAGCGATTCGAATGAAATTTGGTGCAAAAATCAGAATCTGTGAATGCTGGAAGCCTATTGCTTTTAAACGTAATCGAATATTCAGAACCCCCCTAAATTTTCTAGTGAAATTTTAAAAAAATCATAAGAAAATTAAAACCTTTAATAAAGTTACGCAAATAGACATTTCTTATGTAATTTGTCCTTAGAAAACGATTGACATAAACGTTAGAAAACGTTAGCATGAACCGTTCTCGAGACATTGCACATTTTTTAAATAAATTTATCAAAAAATCCCATAAATTAATAAAAATATATTAACTGTTGAGAAACATGTTCACTTTTCATATGCAATATCATGCGATAAATTGGGTGACACCATTCTCGTGGATCTAGGTCGTTCCATTCATAAGAAAAGATACTTTGAATAATAGTTTTGTATTTGAACACCAATAATCATTTATCTGCTATAAGAATAACTTATTCCGTCCATAAAGCTTGGCGAGATTTTGGCGACGAATTTGGCGGAATGTCGCCAACTTGGCGACTTTTTGAAATGCTGCCAAATTAACGAAAACCTCGCCAAATGGATAAAAATGACGTTCAATCAATGAAAATGACGACACTAATTGTCGAAAATTCAATATCTTGGAAAGAATATAAGCTTCTACTATAAGAAAAACCGAAAAACCTATTTTTTTACTGTAGAAGTAGTAAATTCATTGCATTATATAAGGAAAGTTATGTGTTGTCCACATCAGATTTTTTTTAAAGGTGACGTAGCGAAAATGCGAATAAACTAAAATATCTCGAAAACGGCTAGTCCTAGAATAATAGGATTGATCTTATTTTTTCACCGTCAAAAATTACGTATAAAACAAGCGTTTAATTGCTATATTTAAGCATACATAATCTTTTATTTTAGATTTTGACGATTTTTGCGAGCCATTTCGCAAAAAAAAAAAAAAAAAAGCAGATTCCTTTTTTCCGAATCGTACCAAAATCTAATCAGCACCAGGGTAAGCAACAGGTGACTTATCCACCCGATTTTGTGATATTTGGTCTATTAATATTTTAGCTAGATTGGATAAAGTATTTTTTGCTCGCTATTTCGCAAAAAAAAAAAAAAAAAAAAAAAAAAAAAGCAGGTTCTTTTATCCCGAATTATCTCAAATCTAATTAGCACCAGGGTCACCCACAAGTGACTTAACTATAAAATTTAAGGGAATTCGGTCAATTAGTTTTTGAGTTAAAGTGAATGCACTGACGGACACACACACAGAATCACACACACACACACGCAGACGGACACACAGAACCACATACATACACACATAGACGTCACGTTAAAAATAGTGTTTTCATGTTCTAAAAGTCTCAACACGTGTAGATCCGTCGAAAACTCAATTGCGATTTTCGATATGATTCCAAAACGTTCCCTATGATTCGGTGACGTTCGTGAAACATTCCCCATTGATTCGGTGTAGATATGTTCGGAAGACAAGGTGAACACCACTCGACTCTCAAGAAGGCGAGTACTGGACTCCATAAAGGGTCGGACCCCAATATTTATATTTTAAGGAGAAAACATGAACACTTCCCAAAGAGGAGAAATCAAATATGGAATAAGACTCGTGATAAATGTTTGTATGGGGGTCCACAATTTGTATGAATGGATCCGAAAACGGTTCACCGATGCTGGCTACTGTGCTGAAAGCACGATCCGAACTCCAGCGCCAACTATCGTCTGGTTTCACGACTATGACATACCTTTTCTTTTCCAGGCCTCCGGAGCACCGCCGGGTCCCTGCTCTTCAAAGACGTGAGAGCCCAGGAGGACGCCACGACGGTGGCCCTGATGAAAGCGGCTGGGGCCATCGTGCTGGCCACAACCAACTCTGCTGAGATGGGCATGAACTTCGAGACAAACAACTACGCGCACGGCACCACTTGCAATCCTTACGATACTAGCAGAACGAGCGGGGGTAGCTCAGGTACGTCCTTGATCTTCTATATAAATCGTCAAAATAGAACATGGTATCGATATGACCCGCAAAAATTGATGTGGGCAACGTATGACTCTCCCTACATAATGCAATCCTTACACTATCAGCAGAAGTAGCGGAGGAAGCTGAGATACGTCCTTGATCTTCTACTATATAAACCGCAAAATGGAACTGGTACATTGTATCGATATGGCTCACAATCCTTTTGAAGTCGCCCCCCCCCCCCCCAAGCAAAACGTGATATAAATATTGTTGGAAAATGCCAGTCATTTAGCCTGTACGCCATTAGACAGCGAGTTCTAGAGTATTTCTCTGTTGATGAACTAAAAGTCACTAGTGCAGAGCAGTTGTCTAAATGTTTTCCAGACATAGGCTGCCCTAGGTCACAAAGTACAATTCGATGGAGATGAACCCTGAGATAGTCATGAACATTCAGAAGTCTGAACCTGGCAACTGTTTCTCGTTGAGGAGCCTATGGAATGACTTAAATGTTCCTGCTGGGGATGCCCCGTTAATTTCCTTTAGATGCCTCCAGAGATTTTGCCCCAATTTCTTCCCTGTGCAGCATTTTGATGTGAAGTTGTGCTGAATGAAAAGTCATAGGCTTTGAGAATCTCTGCTCCACTATAGAACCCCTTTTGGCCAAAAAGTCCGCTTTTTCATTTCCTAGTACTCCGTAATATACCCGCTGTAAAGTGATTCTGTGCGATAGGTCTTTTAAAAGCGCTCTGGTCTCCTGAATCCGGGGACCATTGTTTCTTAGGTTGACGGACAGTGCCTGGAAAGCCGAACTAAAGTCTGAGAGGATGACAGCTTCATTCAACATGAAGAAGGACAAAGAGCGAGTTGTTGAAATCTTTCTATTGTTATATTTTATGTTTTTTTGATGCGTTTAATAGTATTTTTGTGTGTCTAATTTGATCATAATTTATTATTTAAAAGGAGTTTAAAAAATGTCTGCTTTTTTTTTTATTTAAAATGATTTTTTCTTGTAATGGAAATTACAAATTTTCATTTTTTTATATCAATCCCAACTGTTTGTAAAAGGTTTTCTTTGTATGTTTCCTTTTGTGTTGTTTTCTCTCTGTATTGTATTTCTATGAATGCTGTCTTTGTATGTTTGTGTATTGTTATTTCTGTGTTTTTCCCGACCGTCCCCTATAACTGGGTACAATGCCTAGAACTAACTTCCTTCTAGACACTGTACTTTGGGTAAGCTGGACGGCATGGGTAATAATAATAATACATAAAAAACATTAAAAAGAAAAGAACGAGTTGTTGCATTGCCACAAAAATTGCTTCGATCTCCCCCATCAAAGTGTGTTGTAGAAGCTCCAACAGGTAAGTAAAAATCAAATAGTGTGCAGCCCCAAAGCTCTGTTGAGTCAAGAGCCATCTGTAAAAACATGTAACCATTTGTCATGTGGAGAACTTGATATAAATTGTATCCTAATTCTGAAACTATTTTTCTCTTCGCTGATCGTTTAAGGGTGAGCGTCAGTAAATCTTCTGCCCTATCCGCGCTTTGTTAACTTTCTCGGCACACATTTTTCGCCGAAATTCTGCTCAAACAGTTGCGAAATATTTTCTGATAGATAAAATGCAATGCTTATATTATATTAAAACTAAATTTAATACCCAATAAAACATAGAATATATTTTTTATTTTAATTCAAAATATTTTTGGTGCTGCCATCTGTTGTCGTCATTTAATTCATACCGATTATTTTATTTTTTAATGAACATTTTTTAATATCCATTCCTTCTAATACAGTATTAAATACAACAACAGATCATATATAATAATGCCACAATCACAGAAAGGTAATTTCGCATTCTATAAATTTGATAAGGGGATCTGAATGTACATCACTGAGGACTGCAGTTTTGTCTTCAAGTTCCTTTGTCTTCAAGACCAAGTTCAATTATGTTTCCGTGATCGTGGCATTATTATATATGATCTGTTGTTTTTAATAGCGTATTAAAAGGAATAGACATTTAAAAATGTTCATTAAAAAATAAATATAGTCGGCATGAATTAAATACGACAACAGATGGCAGCACCAAAAATTTTTTGAATTAAAATAAAAAATATATTCTACTTTTTATTGGGTATTAAATTTAGTTTTAATATAATCTAAGCATTGCATTTTATCTATCAGAAAATATTTCGCAACTGTTTGAGCAGAATTTCGGCGAAAAACGTGTGCCGCGAAAGTTAACAAAGCGCGGATAGGGCGGAGGATTTACTGACGCTCACCCTTAAAGGGGGACCTTTATCATTACCATCTCCACCAAGATCCTACTTACAATGGAAGGCTTTGCAATAGTTCTCTCGGATTGCAATCTTTCATGTCCTATCTTGTAAAGGACCATGAATAATGATAAAACGCCATGGCTTTCATCTGCTAAGTGATAAGGGGCGCCACAATAACAATCTGAAGTTGTCATGTAAACGTGCTCTACTGACGTGTATTATTTACATTTTAGTGTGAAAATATTATCCTTTTCAGTTATTATTATTGTTAAATAATACCTGAAAAAACAACAAAATATGCACAGCCGTTAGACTATTACTTCTTCAATCCTTATAAGGCATTTGCAAAACGTATCGAAGACTACATAAAAATTCGAGCTGCATGCATTGAAGGGGTCCATATTGAAGACATCGATGAATTTTGAACCAACATCGATGAATTTTGAACCAACATCGATGAAGAGGCCAACAGAAAGTTAACTGACAGATTATTTATTTTAAAAATGCATTCATTTGTGTACAATTAACTTGGCGCTGATATATTTCAAGATATGGTAACATATTCTTGGAAAAAAGCTGGATATTCTGTAGAAAAACACATTACAAAATTTAACAAGGTAATGGCAACTGTATTTAATATTGGTTCAGCAACTTGTTTCATTGTAAATTGCAATGATTATGCATTTGTTAAATGTGCACATTGTAACGTTTTCATTTGTATTAATCATACATTTAATCATTCCCGTTCATAATTTCAAACTTACAAAGAATTTAAATCATTCATTATTTTACAAATTTCATTTGCTTTGACTTTCATTGTAATACAGTCAATAGATTTGTTGATTTGTTCAGTTTTGGTTTCCAAAAATTTTAGTATTTGTCTTTGTTGTGTTTGATCAACCTTTACGACCATGTCTTGGCAGTTGTTTAGCTATTAATAAGATATAAACTATATTAGTAACAAATTTATCCTTTACTACTTACCATTATTGTCCATTTTATTTCAAAATAATAATAATAATTAAAAAGGATAATATTTTCACACTAAAATGTTAATAATACACGTCAGTAGAACACGTTTGCATCACAACTTCAGATTGCTATTGTGGCGCCCCCTATCACTTAGCAGATGAAAGCCGTGGCGTTTTATCATTATTCATAGTCTTTTACAAGATAGGACATGAAAAATTGTAATCCGAGAGAACTATTGCAAAGCCTTCCCTTGTTAGTGGAGAAGGTTTTGCTCTCATTGGTCGGCCACATTGTCACATCACTCGTTCACTTCTGTCATAACGGCAACTCTCATTGCTTGACCACATGCCTACGTCATCTGCTTACATTCTCTATGTCAGTTTTATTACCCTTTCCGGGCTTTTAGTGGAGATGGTTTTGCTTTTATCTCCTCCTGGCCACTTCTCTAACCTCGTTCTTGAAATCCTTGAGTCATGGCCCATAAAAATGGATTAAAAAAATCTGATGTGGACTCACATGATTTTCCCCATATAATGCAATGACTTCATACTTCTTTCACAGTACAATATGGTCAACAGCGCAATGTTTCTGACGTTCAATAAACACCACGTAAATCGAAATCGGGCGTGTTTAGCAAGTATTAGTCTAAACAGAATAACTTAATATCGTTGCTAACGCGCAATATTCCCTTTGGCGCCTTTTATAGAAGAATAATTTTCGTTTATTCTTTCATGAATAGAACGAACAAGATCCACAAAGAATCGTCTTAATATATTTGTCGCATAATATTGCACGTGGATAATTTATAATTTTATGTACATTTTTTGATAAATTTATTTGGAAAATGTGCAATATCTTGAGAACGGTTCGTGCTAGCGTTCTAAAGTTTATGTCATTTGTTTTCTAATGAAACATTACGGCTAAAATAATTATGTATTTATCAATAGTGAAAGTCCTGATTTGTTTTAATGATCTTTTAAAAAATTCGTTCGAAAATTAGGGGAGGGGGGTGGAGGTGATATTCCGAACATTCGATTGCTTTTAAAATCAAGATTATTTCAGAATTCACGGATTGTATTAACCGTACTCAATTATTTTCTAAACGCGTCATTCGTTCCTGAGATGTCGCGTCCACAAGCTCAAGGGAACACACTTTAACAATATATGCATACATACACTAACATACGAATACGCACACTAATGTGCACACATTAACATATTTACATACACTTACATACATACACGTGCTAACATACACACACTTACAGACCCATACATACACGTACTAACATGCACACACTAACACACACACTAACATATACACAGACTGACATGCACACTAACATACACACATTAACATACACGTGCTAACATGCACACGCGCTAACATACATACACACGCTAACATACATATAAACATACGCAATCAAACGTCACCTCAAAATCGTTCGATTCGAGTTCAGGGATGCTTGAAACGTGCTCTTCCGTCGAAAACCCGAATTCAAATTTTTGACCCCGTTAGGATGCTTTAATTTCCTACCCATTATACTATGCATATAGGAAAAGTAATAAGATCCAGAATAAAAAAATACTGTAACCAGAATTTTAGTGTTTTATTTTCTGGACATGGCATAAACTACTCTTGTCTACTCATATGATTTAACTTAACACCCGGATGTCACAACTTTGCCACGCCCCATAATATCTTTTAGCTTTTTCAACAAATCTTTAGTTCTCCCCTCGATTTTATTGACTAATAATTGATAGCATTATCGGTGATTGCAAAATAATATTTGCAAATTTTAATAAGTTTTATATATAAGGATATAGTATATGTATAAGGATAAGTCACAGGTGATTGAAATATACAAGTCATTAAATTTCTTACTATATATATATATATATATATATATATATATATTATCATAGTTATCGGGGACCTTACTACCCATTACGGACAGTTGATTCCACTGAAACTTTCCGTAACATGCTTGCAAGAGTTTGACAGTTTACTAATAATCATCTTTACTGCATTTTGAATTATCTGTATTTTCGTTTATCCGAATCATTTACTTTCCGATCCAGATAGACGAGACCGTACTGTATTTTGATCTCTCTGTCAATACTAAATGTGTTTCACTTTTTCAGGAGGAGAGGCCGCCCTGGTGGGTGCAGCGGGCTCTGTGATCGGGATCGGAAACGACCTCGCGGGAAGCATACGACTACCCTGCATGTTCACAGGACTGTTTGGACACAAACCAAGTGCAGGTGAGGTCGCCAACATTCATTTACGATATCAAATTCACACATATACTAACTCTATGTGGGCGTGCATTGTCATGGAGGGTCATGTGGATAAGTTTGCATATGGCAAAGAGAGAACAGAGCAATCGCATTTAATATACGTACGTTAAGCGTATGAGTTTGTTTGTTAGACGCAGACTGTTCGGCCAATCAGATGATGTAGGTGTCTGTTTGAGAGAGCGGAACAGGGCGACCCAATTTATACCGGAACCCAGTGAGGGCTGCATCCACAGTCTCCCTTTTATACCACCAATATCTCGGAAGGACTTACGGACCTAAATGTATTTAATGTGTCCGTACTCCGTGTGAACACGGGAACAGTTTAGGCAGAGCCGGGCAGAACTTTCTCTCGGGTCATCCTAGAGCAGTATACAGGGACAGTTTGAACACGTGGACAGTTGTGGATTCCACCACAGTGGCATTCACAGTCTACTTTCCCTACCACCAAGTTCTCGGAAGGACTTTCGGACCCACATATTTAACGTGCACGTGCTCTACGTGAAATCGGGGACAGTTTAGACAGAGCTGGGAATCGAACTCGGGTCGACCGAGTGCAATTACCATGACTTAACAACTGTGCTGTCCCACCCCAAATTGTGAGCTTGTAAAATTATTTTGCCTGTCTCTATGTGTAAACAGAAGGAAATGGTATAACTTTGCAGGCTAGATGCAGGGGAAATAAGCGGTCGCTTAGGACTCCCACTTCGTACAGCGACACACGAATATCTGAATACCTTATTCAACTTTAAATTGTTACAACTTTAAACTCAGCTATACAAATACTTTGTGCAACACATATTTTTTCGAATATAATAATATAATGGCATCCCTAATTATTTTTCATAGTTGTAGCCGAAGTGTAATTTGAATATCTACTTGCTTTAATGCGCGTGGTTCAGTCCTTAAAGCACCCCAAGAACTTTGTAAGGAAAGGACCATGAGTGCACAAGCTAGGTTAGGTTTATCTAGAGTAAAATGACCATGCCTGATCGAATAAAAGTAATCGCAGCGCAGCTAGCGGAGAATTTATAACGCTAGGATAAAGCACTCGGCAAAGTCAGGTGGACAAAAAAAAATCCAATTATAATGTTGTTGTGCATGGGTAGGAATCGACACCAGGAACGAAAGAAACGCGTATATGGAAGATAATATCAGTCAAAAAGTCGTAGACATCAGGAAATATAACACGGTGATATCTGCAATGCTTTTCTAAATACGTAATTATGTTCGTTCTTGAATTAAAACGTGCATTGTTGATAACAGAGGGCACTTTGAACAGGCCACACATAAGACTCTCACGCATGTCATTGGACAACTTGATTGGACATGCTTGATTGGGCATGCTTGATTGGACAATCATTCCCCAATAATCCTATTGTATCCAACAGATTGTTTCCGTAACAGTTTAGTTTAAGGGTGGATTCCTACTCATTAAACAATGCCCTACGGCTTTGTAATTGGCTTTTTCTTTTCATCTATCTCAATTTGTAGCCGAGTTCGATATCCTATTTTAAACACTTTACAACATAGTTGAAAAGTGTTTATGACTTTGGCCATTCTGTCTGTCCGTTCGCACAAAAACTGCCGTAAAAATGACTTTATCAGAATGAAATTTTAGTATGTTGTTGAGACGGTCTGTGGGACACATGGGAATATAAATGAATAATATCATCCAATTAGTTTTGGATTGAACCCGGGTTGAAAAGAATGAAATACATTGAACCTTAATGGATCTAACTTTTCAAACATTTTTTAAGCGAAGCTAAAATTCGCAAATTGCTTCGAAAATTTTAGGAAATATTAAAATTATCCCATAAAATATATAAAACAAAATTGAGCAAAATAGGTTAGGCAGTTTTTTAAATTGAAATTAAAATAATAATGACACCCATATAATATGAAGAGATCATGTGACCCACTTCAAAATAAAATAAGGCATCCATCTTTTTTTCCAGTGTCAAAATCGTGATGTTTAAAGTTCTTTTAATTCATATTTAGTGTTGCATCCGTCCTAAAACCGCTTTATTTTTGCTTAAATTCTGTGCATCTACATACTGAAACAACGCAATTACAATATAGTTGAGTTTAAATGATCATCCAACTTCGATTATTTCTACAACGAAGCCTAATTTTCACTTATGGATAACGTAAACACCAAAAGATGTAGAATGAGTTGTATAAGAATTGCTGCATTTTTTTAGCGCAAAATTATTTAGCTCATGGAATCTGCAATATAGCTGATATGAATGAAATATTCATTGATTTTACACAGAGAAGCAGACATGCCAATGCCCTACCGAGCTGAAAACACCGGTTCTCGTTAGATCACCGAAGTCAAGCAGCATCGGGCGCGGTTAGTACTTGGGTGGGTGACCACTTGGGAACATCGCGTGCTGTTGGCACATTTCGGGAGCGGTAGTCCGGTGCTTTGCGCGCTGGATTTGCACGCTGCCACAACTGCCGCCGTGTTTATGCGGAGTACGATCACGTTAAACATGTGGGTTCGTAAGTCCTTCCGAGAGGTTGGTAGTAAGGGAAGGAGGGTACGATCCCTATGGATGCCTCCCCCACTGGGTTCCGGTCTAAATTGGGTGGCACTTCCCGGTCGTCCAAACGGTTACCTTACACCTTTCTGGTAGGTCGGGCGGTCTGGGTCTCAACAACAGAGAAGCAGGCGATTTTTTCGATGAAGTTTTAAGCATAGAGTTTAATTACTTGTACCCTCATGGTCTTAAGTTTTTAAATAAAATAAGTTATTATAGTATTGTGATGAATGAAATGAATGGAAAAAAGTTTATGAATGAAATGGTGCTTTTATAGAGAGAACCAGGCGTGTTATATTTCGATGAAGTTTTCCAATATAATAAGTTATTGTAGTATTATGACAATTTTATATAATTTTATGACAATTTTATGATATTTTTTTTACTAATGTAAAAATCGTGATTTTTAACGTTCTTTTAAATTTATATTTAATGTTGCACCCGTCCTAAAACCGCTTTATTTTTGGGTATTTTCTGAGCATCTCTATTTTGCGCCAACGTAATTACGATATTTTTAGTTTAAATGCTCATCAAACTTCGATTATTTCTATAACGAAACCTAATTCTAATGGATGCAGAATATAAACAAGTGATTGTAAGATAAGTTGTATAAGAATTGCTGAATTTTTTTCACGCAAAATTATTTAACTCTGGAGTCTGGAATAAAAGTGTATGAATGAAATATTTACCGCTTTTACATAGAAAGCCAGGCGATATATTTCGATGACGTCATTTGAATAAAGTTCATTTTTTTTCGATAAAGTTTAAAGTTTCAAGTAAAATAAATTATTGTAGTTCTGTGATAATTAAAAAAATATGACCCCTGAATGTATCGCATTTTAGAGAGGCAATGTATTCAACGGAATGCATTTCAGTTGGAAAGTGTTTCATAATCAATGCTTTATGCACGATTGATCTTTTTTGTTTTTATTCTCCACCAAGGGCGCTGTAATCACTTTTATTTGACCGGGCATGATTTCTTTGCTGTAAACTGTCCTAATGTGTGCATTCATGGGCATTCCCTTACAAAGTTATTGGAATGTTTAAAAACTTTTCTAGGAACCCCGTATTTACTTTATTGCAAATTATAATAAAATAGGATTTTTTTTCTGAGGGGGGGGGCGTAATTAAACTAAAATCAGAATTAAAGTAAATGAACGTGAAATGATGACACGTATAGGACGTAATGACTGACGTAATGCTTGACGTATAGGACATGCTGTATTTTTCAATGGATATTTTTACCTAATAAGATCTTTTTAGGACTTGTGCCAAATGATGGCTGTTTTCCCACGCCTGTCTCAAAAATCGATCGCTTTCTCACGACTGGTCCAATGTGTCGCTACGCCAAAGACCTGGAAACCTCCATGAGGATATTAGCGACTCTGAGCGAAAAGCCGATGAAGTTTGGAGAAGAAGTAAGTTTTGTTTTTGTCCTACCTGCAATGCATGGCTTAGTGTGTATACTTCGATCAACAAGTTATATATATGGAGGTATATGGAGGGAGAGAGGTCTCATCTTCCTCATGCTAGAAACGTGATCAACAAAAAACATGTGCAGTAGGCCGAGGAGGAGAAGGACATTCATGATTTGGCAATTTATCGCCTAAACTGCGTAGTGTACCTTTTATTTGTTTTTAAACTTCTATTAAAGACGAGGATGAATGGGAAGTTGTTACACTTGAATAAGATTTTAAAGAATATGTATGAAGAAAAATACGAAATAGGATTATAATATTTTTATTACCAAATTACTAAAAAATAATTTTGTTAATGAAGTCAATTTCGTAAAACAAATTGAATTACAAAACAATTGCAAATAAAAAAATCTGATGTGGGCAACACATGGCTTTCCTTATATAATGCAATGAATTTACTACTTTTACAGTTAAAAAAACTGATGTGGGCAGCACATGACTTTCCTTATATAATGCAATGAATTTACTACTTTTACAGTTAAAAAAATTGTTATTCTTATAGTAGATACTTATATTCTTTTCAAGATATTGAATTTTCTTCAATGAGTCGTCATTTTTATTGATTAAGCGTCATTTTTATCCATTGGGCGAGATTTTCGTTAATTTGGCAACATTTAAAAATCCGTGACATTTCGCTAAATTCGTCACAAAAATCTCACCAAGCGTTATGGACGAAGAAATAAGTTATTCTTTTAGCATATAAATGACTATTGGTATTTAAATACAAAAGTATACTCAAAGTATCTTTTCTCGTGAACGGAACGAGTTAGATCCCCGAGAATGATGTCATCCAATTTATCGCATGATATTACATATAAAAAGTGAACATCTTTCTTAACAGTTAATATTTTTTTTTAATTTATAGGTCTTTTTGATAAATTTATTTGAAAAATGTGCAATATCTCGAGAACGGTTCGTGCTAACGTTCTAAAGTTTATGTCAATCGTTTTCTAAGGAAAAATTAAATAAGAAATGTCTATTTGCGTAATTTTATTAAAGGTTTTGATTTTTTGATGATTTTTTCAAAATTTCACTCGAAAATTCAGGGGGTTCTGAATATTCGATTATGCTTTAAAACAATAGGCTTCCAGTATTTACGGATTGTGATTTTTGTATCAAATTTTATTCGAATCGATCCATTCGTTCGTGAGATATCGTCTCCACAGACTCACTGACACACACACAGACATCACCTCAAAAATGTTCGATTGGTGATCAAGGATGCTGGAAACGTGCTCTCCCGTCGACACCTCGAATTCGAATTTTCGACCCCGTCACAATACTTTCCTTATACGTTATGCATACAAGGACAGTAATACATATAAAATACTACGCCATTCTGTTATGTGAACTAACAATAGCGGCTACTTTACTAACACTAGCGACACCTGATATAATTCTCAAAACATTATGGCATTTTCAAGTGTTTCATCCATAGGAGATTTATCTCCTTCTTTCTAACTCTATATCCTTGCTACTTCATGTAGAAAAAGTCATGTACTGCTTGCTCACGTCTGATTAATTCACTAAAGTTTGAATAATTGTGATCCCGAATCTCTACAAAAAATTTCAAGGACAACGGGAAAAGAACTGACCATACCACACCAATAACATCCTACAAGGTCAGTCATGGAATTTAAAATTATTCTGAAACAATCTGAACAAAATGGTAAACTCGTTTACATTATGTTTCTTCTGAGAATATATGTTACTTTCCTTGAATGAGGTAAGAACGATCTCTGATGTGAGCTTGTTATTTCGCCAGCCTTCGAAAGGTAATCAGACTGGCGTAATGTCAATAGCATCGCATATAATAGCTGAGTTTCAAGAAAGTGTGAAGATTTTTTTCCGTCATGGAACATTTTTTATTCCTTATTCAGAAAACGTCTTCCTGATACCAAGTCCTTGATTATTTAATTTCGGTTAATGAACAGGTAATACTGAATAAATGCCCGATAACAGGTCCTTGATTATTAATTTCCTTATATACATATAATGTATAAGAAAAGTATTGTGACGGGGTCGAAAATTCGATTTCGAGTTTTCGACGGGAGAACACGTTTCAAGCATCCCTGAACACGAATCAGACGTTTTTGAGGTGATGTCTGTGTGTGTGTGTGTGTGTGTGTGTGTGTGTGTGTGTGTGTCAGTGAGTCTGTGGAGACGATAACTGACGAACGAATGAACCGATTCGAACAAAATTTGGTAAAAATATTACAAAAATTGTAATCCGTGAGTACTGGAAGCCTATTGTTTTTAAATGCAATAGAATGTTCAGAATCCCCCCTAAATTTTCGAGTGAAATTTTGAAAAAATCATCAAAAAATTAAAACCTTTAATAAAGTTACACAAATAGGCATTTCTTATGTAATTTTTCCTTAGAAAACGATTAACATGAATTTTAGAACGCTAGCACAAACCTTTCTCAAGATGTTGCACATTTTTCAAATAAATTTATCAAAATATCCCATAAATTAAAAAAATATATATAAACTATTGAGAAACATGTTGATTTTCATATGTAATGTCATGCGATAAATTGGGTGACATCATTCTCGTGGATCTAGCTCGTTCCATTCATGAAGAAAGATACTTTAAGTAATACTTTTGTATTAGAGCGCCAATAATCATTTATCTGCTATAAGAATAACTTATTTCTCAGTCCATGACACTTAGTGATTTTGGCGACGAATTCGGCGGAATGTCGCCAAGTTGGCGACTTTTTTAAATGTTGCCAAATTAATTAAAATTTTGCCAAATGGATAAAAATGACGCTAAATCACTAAATCAATGAAAATGACGACTCATTAATGAAAATTCAATATTTCGGAAAGAATATAATTATCTACTATAAGAATAACCTATTTTTTTTTACTGTAAAAGTAGTAAATTCATTGCATTATATAAGAAAAGTCATGTGCTGCCTACATAAGATTTTTTAATTTCGGTTAATAAACAGGTAATACTAAATAAATGCCTGATAACAGGTCTTTGATTATTTAATTTCGGTTAATAAGCAAGTAATACTAAAAATTAAATAAATAAAAATTATTTGCTAAAATAAAAATATCATGAAATCATTAGACGATTTTCTTTACAAAGCTTTCGACTTAATTTTTGCTTTCAATGTACAGGTTGTCACGGAAAGTTATGCCTCTAGGAGTATCAGGGTTATCGTATATTACTTACCCTACAATACATGGTAATGCATAGAGAAAGTATTTAAATCGCCTCGAAAATCGCATCGCGAGTTTTCGGCGGATGTACACGTTTCGAGCACTCTAGAAAACTATTTTAGAGTGGCGTCTGTGTATGTATGTGCAATGTATGTATGTATCCTTTCTAGCTATAAAACTAATAGATAAAATTTCACAAAATTTGGTATATATGTTACGTGTGGTTGACGCTGATGATGATTACATTCTGGCATGATTCGGGGTCGAAAATTCGAATTCGAGTTTTTGACAGATGAGAGCGTTTCAAGCATCCCTGATGAACTCTAATCGAACGCTTTTGAGGTGATGTGTGTGTGTGTGTGCGTGTTGAGACGATATCTCATGAACGAATGGAGCGTTTCAAACGACAAGACATTTAGTACAAAAATTACAATCAGTAAATACTGGAAGCCTTATGACTTTAAATTCAATTGAATGTTCGAAAGACATTCCAATTTTCGAATGAGATTTTGAAAAAAAAAAAAATCATCAAAAAGTTAGAATTTCAATAATAATATGTAAATAATCATTTATCATGTAAGTTTTCTTTAGAAAACGATTGAGCACTTTCTATAAGATATTTTTGAATATGTTTATTTTCATATGTAATAATATGCTATAAATATGTTAACATCATTCTTATGGATCTAGTTCGTTCCATTCACGAGAAAAGATACTTTGTGTAATACTTTTTCTATTCTAATGCATCACACGTCGCCAACAGTCATTTATATATAAGAAATACTTTTCTCTCCGTTTGTCTGTAACGTTTGGTGAAAATTTTGGCAAACCTGGTGACTCATTTAGCAAAATATCGCCAACTCGGCGATATGTCGCCCCAGATTGACGAAAATATTGTTAAAATTTGAAAATAAATAAATAAATAAATAATAAAATTAAAAAAACAAATAAATAAAAAATCTGATGTGGGCAGCATATGACTTTCCTTATATAATGCAATGAAGTTACTACTTTTACAGTTAAAAAAAATGTTATTCTTATTGTAGATACTTATATTCTTTCCAAGATATTGAATTTTCTTCAATTAGTCGTCATTTTCATTGATTTAGCGTCATTTTTATCAATTTGGCGAGATTTTTGTTAATTTGGCAAGAATTAAAAATGTCGCCATGTTGGCGACATTCCGACAAATTTGTCGCCAAAATCTCGTCAAGCGTTATGGACGGAAAAATAAGTTATTCTTACTATTTGATAGATCACTATAGGCGTTCAAATACAAAAGTATTACTCAAAGTATCTTTTTTCATAAATGGAACGAGCTAGATCCAGGAGAATGATGTCACCAAATTTATCGCATGGTATTACATATGAAAAGTGAACATGTTTCTCAATAGGAAATATTTTCTTTTTATTTTATATAACTTTTTGATAATTTTTTTGAAAAATGTGCAATATCTCGAGAACGGTTCATGCTAGCGTTCTAAAATTTATGTCAAACGTTTTCTAATGAAAAATTACATAAGAAATGTCAATTTGCGTAACTTTATTAGTAATTTTGATTTTTTGACAATTTTTTCAAAACTTCACTAGAAAATTTCGGGAGTTCTGAACATTCGATTGCGTATAATAACAACAGGCTTCCAGTGTTTACCGATTGAGATTTTTGTACCAAATTTCGTTCGAATCGGTCCACTCGTTCGTCAGTTATTGTCTCCACAGACTCACTGACACACACACACAAACACATACTTTCACACACACACACACACACAGACATCGCTTCAAAAATGTTTGATTCGTGATCAGGGATACTTGAAACGTGCTCTCTCGTCGAAAACTCGATTTCGAATTTTCGACCCCTTCGCAATACTTTCCTTATACATTATGTATATAAGGAAAGTAAAAATGTTATTCTTATAGTAGATACTTATATTCTTTCCAAGATATTGAATTTTCGTCAATTAGTCGTCATTTTCATTGATTTAGCGTCATTTTTATCCATTTGGCGAGATTTTTGTTAATTTGGCAACAATTAAAAAGGTCGCCAAGTTGGCGACATTCCGTCAAATTCGTCACCCAAATCTCGCCAAACGTTATGGACGGAGAAATAAGTTATTCTTACAGCAAATAAATGACTATTGGCGTTCAAATACAAAAGTATTACTCAAAGTATATTTTTTCATAAATGGAACGAGCTAGATCCACGAGAATAATGTCACCCAATTTATCGCATGGTATTACATATGAAAAGTGAACATGTTTCTCAATAGGAAATATATTCTTTTTATTACTTTCCTTATATACATGATGTATAAGGAAAGTATTGTGACGGGGTCGAAAATTCGAATTCGAGTTTTCGGGAAAGCACGTTTCAAGCATCCCTGATCACGAATTGAGCATTTTTGAAATGATGTCTGTGTGTGTGTGTGTGTGTGTGTGTGTGTGAAAGTATGTGTGTGTGTGTGTGTGTGTGTGTGTCAGTGAGCCTGTGGAGACGATAACTGACGAACGAATGAACCGATTCGAACGGAATTTGGTACAAAAAACACAATCCGTAAACACTGGAAGCTTATTGCTTTTATACGCAATCGAATGTTCAGAACCCCCCCCCCCCCCCTAACTTTTCAAGTGAAATTTTGAAAAAATCGTAAAAAAATCAAAACCGCTAATAAAGTTACGCAAGTAAACATTTCTTATGTAATTTTTCATTAGAAAACGATTGACATAAATTTTAGAACGCTAACATGAACTGTTCTCGAGATATTGCACATTTTTCAAAAAAATTATCAAAAAGTTATATAAAATAGAAAAAAAAATATTTCCTATTGAGAAACATGATCACTTTTCATATGCGATCACTAACCATGCGATAAATTGGGTGACATCATTCTCGTGGATCTAGTTCGTTCCATTCATGAAAAAATATACTTTGAGTAATACTTTTATATTTGAAAGCCGTCATTTATCTGCTATAAGAATAACTTACTTCTCCGTCCATAACGTTTGGCGAAATTTTGGCGACGAATTTGGCGGAATATCGCCAACTTGGCGACATTTTTAATTGTTGCCAAATGAACAAAAATCTCGCCAAATTGATAGAAATGACGCTAAATCAATGAATATGATGACTCATTGAAGAAAATTCAATATCTTGGAAAGAATATAAGTATCTACTATAAGAATAACATTTTTTTTAAATGTAAAAGTAGTCAATTCATTGCATTATATAAGGAAAGCCATGTGTTGCCCACATCAGATTTTTTCATATGACTTTTTGATAATTTTTTTTAAAAATGTGCAATATCTCGAGAACGGTTCATGTTAGCGTTCTAAAATTTATGTCAATCGCTTTTTAATGAAAAATTACATAAGAAATGTCTATTTGCGTAACTTTAGTAGCGGTTTTGATTTTTTGACGATTTTTTCAAAATTTCACTCGAAAATTTAGGGGGTTCTGATCATTCGATTGCGTATAAAAACAATAGGCTTCCAGTGTTTATGGATTGTGTTTTTTGTACCAAATTTCGTTCGAATCGGTCCATTCGTTCGTCAGTTATCGTCTCCACAGGCTCACTGACACACACACACCCATACACATACTTTCACACACACACACACACACACAGACATCACTTCAAAAATGTTCGATTCGTGATCAGGGATGCTTGAAACGTGTTCGCCCGTCGAAAACTCCAATTCGAATTTTCGACCCCGTCACAATACTTTCCTTATACATTATGTATATAAGGAAAGTAATATGATATAAAATAGATTACAAGTATACAAATTGAAGACTATGTATAATATATTTAAAAATGATTATAAAGTATATACTACCTCGATGACTTTGATAGGTAAAGAGTTCCAGAGTATACTTTGATTGTTATGAAGTATGCTCTTGAATTGTGAGTCCGAATTTCTGGATAACTAACGCCTTTTTTGAAGCAGCAATAACGTAACCTCTGATAACAGCTCTCTAGCTATCTCATACAAAGTCACACAAGAGCTGTTGTCTCTACAATAAAATTTACAGGAGTATGACTTAACTCGGTCATGCTAGAATACACTTTTATATAGCTGGGGATTTTTTTTTTTTTCAAATTTTACAGGAAAAGTATTTGAAAAATCTGTATTGCAATTCCAAATGATGACAATTATATAATGCCAGCCTTCAATTTCCTGTTCTTGAAAAAAACTTTCGATTTGTACCAAATTTGACAATGTACTCGTTTGAGGGGGGGGAGTGAGGACAACTCCCCCTCCCCCGAAAGGGCTAATGATGTCACGAACATAAAAACGTGGCTATTTTTCACTACAATTATTGAAAATGTAAAGTGTCGTAGTCTTTGAGGCATAAACGATCCCTTTTATGCATAATAATGTCAAATTTTGTCCTGCTGCCATGTTAGGGAAAAAATTTCGAAGAAGCTTCGACGTTTTCGCTCAAATTAAAAAAAAAAAAAAATTCTATCAAGGTCTAGATATTTTGTTAACAAAACCGGATAAAAAATTTCGGGAAAATTCATTAATATTTGTAGCAGCTACATAAGAAATTAACTACAGACAGACAGACGGACGGACATCACTCTAAAAATAATCAAAACGCTTTCAGGAGATCCTAAAACATATATTGGCATCAAAATATCGAATTCGAAAAATTTCAAGAAAACAATATTTTCTTCATACTATATTCTATAGTATGATAAAGTGAAAAAGACATTAAATGCTCCACGAATTCACTGGACAGACGGGAAAATTCTCAAAACACTGACGCATTTACAATTCACTGTTACTCGTATCACGCCAATGGATGCTGATATACCCTCTGTGGTAAGGTCTCGAAAAGCCTACGTAACTCGGGAAAAACTTCACTAAACCACAACATTCAAAAAGTTTCCAAAAGTTACCAAGTTGGAGATATTTCGCCAAATGTGTCGCCAATGTCGAGCAACCCTCACGTTCAATGAATAACAATGGTCGCCCATAAAACTATCTTTACAGAGGGGAAAGGCTACATGGAGCATAACACAGACATATTGAGATGGATATATTTCAAATTACTTCGAAATGTGTTTAGAAGGTCTTAAAACACGCTTTTCCGTCAAAATTTGAAATTTTTAAATTTTCGTGAAGACAATTCTTTCTCCATAACGAAACATTTTCTTACTAAAAGAAGATGTTTGTCTTTCTGTTTGGCTGCGTCCTCTGTAGCAGAAAATCGAAGCTTCGGATAGTGGTGAAATCTGTTACAGAGGTACTTCACGTCACGTCTCCGTAATGTACACCTCGGCGGGTTTTTTTTTTCTCCCAATTCAAATTTGTTTAAAACTATGGGACATTTAAAGCCAAAATTCCTTGAAATTTTGACTAATTTCTTTAAAATCATTTTTATTTTTGGCAGACGATAACAATTCATTCATTGTTGTCACTAGACGATTAAAGAAAAAACAGTGCAATGTAACAAGATCTTATTTAGGGTATATTAAAGCAGCGTATTACGTCCGCTTTATATAACTGGCATGGGTGCGCATGGAAAAAAACAAAACGCGGAAATGATTTTATTTCAAAGCAGGCGATTCGAAAATTGAGTTGTGTTCTCTATATATGTATTATTTAAGTATCGGGCGTTTATGTAGGACCCGGCCAGCGGTTGATGAATCGTTTTCGTTAATAATACATCCACAAACGTACAGACAATTCTTTCAACAAAGAGAGGAGACATTTTTGTATGAATTCCAAAAAAGAAACAGGAGGGAAATCGCGGAACAGCGAACAATTCTATCAGTTCTTAATTGTTTTAATAAGAAAAAGTAAGACAATTTTAAATTATGAATATGCTACTTACATGTTTTGCATTTCAGGTGAACTTTGAAAACATCAAGATCTACTACATGTATTCCTTCGGCAAAATGCCGTTGGTTCAAGAAGTAGAACCACAGATAAGAGATGCCGTGAAAAAGGTAACCGTTATTGATTTCTTAAAAGTTTAATATTTTATTGTTAGATATCATTTAATAACATTTTAATATAAATTAACAAAAAAAAACCTTGATTTATCTCTCTGTCTATTTATCTAGTATCTATCTCTAGGTAAAGCTTGCCGACAATTTTAGTGACGAATTTGGCGAGATATCGCCAACTTGGCGATTTTTTTAATGTTACAAAATTGACGAAAATGTCGCCAAATCTATTAAAAATGAGGCTAAATCAAGAAAATTAATTGCGTTTTCAAAGGGAATAGTATTGTAATTATGTTTCGATAGCGTTTGTCTGTCAAGTCTAACCATCCCACTTAGTGACAAATTTGGGAACTTTTTAAAATATCGCCAAATTTATCAAATGTCATCAAATCGATAAAAATATCGTCAAATCAATAAAAGTGTCGACAAATTAATAAAAATGTTGACAAATTGATAAAAATGTCGCCAAATTAATAAATTAATTATGGATAGTATTGTAATGATGTTTCGACAATGTTTGTTTCTCAGTCTAACTGCCCCATTTGGCGATAATTTTGGCGAGTTTTTTAAAATGTCTCAAAATTGAACAAAATATCGCAAAAATTAACGAAAATATCACCAAATCGATGAAAATTCAATATCTTGGAAAGAATATGAGAATCTACTATAAGAAAAAGCCATTTCTCTGTTCGCCCGTTCGTGACATTTGGCAAAGAATTTGGCGGGATGTCGCAAATGTCGCCAAATTGATAAAAATGACGCCAAATGGAAGGTAATATTTTGACATTTTTGAATTCCATCATATGACGGACATACTTTCTAGTAAGAGAATATTACTGCTGTATAACTGCATTACATTGATTAATATATGAGGTTCCTTTTATCGACGGCCTTCTTCGAAATATCTACCCTTACACCAAATTTCAAGTCTTCTCTAAGTACTTTTTTTTATCATTTTGCAATTTCGAACATTTTGGTGTGGAGCACTCTCTCAAATTAATATGTTTCTTCTTCTTCTTCTTCGACCTACGTGGCGGTTTAAGGTTTGGACGGCCGGGCCAGTGTGCCACCTAATTTAGACTGGAAACAAGTGGAGGCGGCATCCACAGGGACCGTACTCTCTTAATAATAATATCTACTTACTAATAAAATTTATAATAAATCTTGTTTGGGTTGAAACTCACGCTAATATCGCTGACAATAAAACTGCTGATCTACATGCCAAAAATGCAACAACCTCTGGTACCCCACTCAAATTCCCTTTCCCATATTCTTGTCTTTCCCGTTTCTGTAAAAACTTTATTCCTCATAATTGGCAGCTTCTTATTTAATAATTATATTTCCCCTCGTAATGATGATCCCGCTAGAATTAAATCTTTTTTACCTTTTGTAACCACCAAACTCCAAATTCATAATCAATTTTTAATATATTTCTTGACTGACCATGAATCATTTTTAGATTACTTTTTTTACTTTAAAATTAAATCATCCTGTAACTGCCCTTGTAGTAATAACTACGGAGGAGATGTCGATCGTTATGCTTTTTCATGCCCATTATCCAAAAAATTCCATTTAACAAAACCGTCAAAAGAAAATCAGCCTTTGTGGTTTTCCAATGTTTGTCAAAATTCTCTTTCTATCAAATAAAATTAGAAACTGTTCTTATTGCCGAGGAAATCTCTGATAAAGCTACTTAACAGATGTGTTGGCTTATGCTTTTAATTTCTTGATCAATAAAATTTTTACACTGTTCTATTTTTGTTTTATTATATTTTTCTGTTGTTCATATTTTGCTCTTTGTTTTTGTCGTTCTCTTTTATGTCTGTTCAAACTTTCCTCTTCAGCTCCTTCTCTCACAATATGGAAAAAATTGCAATGAACTAATGGTTGATTACTTTAAGGAAAAGAAAAAATGATTTTTTGAAGTTAAATTTTTTGTCTTTTTCCTTTATTTTTTTGGCTTTTTCTTATTCTTTTGATTTTTTTTTCTAAATACTTTCCTTTTCTAAAAAAAATAAATAAATGAATAAATAAAAATAAATTGCAATGCTTATTGTGATGATTCAACTTTTAGGATGGTCACACTTATACCCAATTCTGTGAATTGACTGTTCCTGTAAAATTCCTTTTATTAATTTAAATCAGCCCTGTGTTTTCTAAATATATCTCTTCAAGTGTGACTTCTAGAAAATAATAAATGTTGGTCTGTAGCGTTGTCTGGAGAATATCCTGTCTGGAGAATCCACTTCCCCTCCCAAAAGGAAAACATTTTTTTTTCTAGCGACGCTACTCGAAAATATATGGATTCACAATTAAAAAAAAAACGAATTATGTAAAATTTTGACTAATTTAATTTTTTCAGTGGATATTATCGAGCTGTTGACCTCTGTATCAAATTTTAAGTCCCTAACGCACTTCAATGAGAGTATTTGACATTTAATCAGATAATAGAACATTTTGGTGCCTGCGCTACCCCTAAAATACCAAATATTACAACACATTAGTTTAATTCATTTTTTTTCCCCATTATTCGATCTACCCTGTTATCCAAATCCGAGTTTCTATCTAACTGGTTTTTTGGGGGTTTTTTTCAAACTGTCCATATTTCAAAAGTTTTAATGTGGACCATATTTCAAAAGTTTTAATGGTGTTGAAAAATATTTAAAATGAAGCAATTTATAAAAAAAAATCTCAAAGAAATATTTGATGCAAAATTTGAATGACATTTTATATGAAATTTCATATCACTACTAAAAATTTAATATTTTTACCAGAGGGGCTGAGTGTACTTCTATGAGGGGGGCTTAGCCCCCTCTGGTCCCTACCTGGCTACGGCCCTGAATCAACCACAGACATCAGACAAACAGACAGGCAGACATCACTCCAGAAATAGTCGGAAAGGGATCAAGAAGTCTTAAAACCTATATTGGCATCAAAATCTCGAATTCGAAAATTTTTGTGAAAACAATACTTCCTCTACTACTACATTATAAGGTACGAGAAAGTAAATATGTGCGTTATTTTTAAGTACCAGCCAAGCCAAGACGTTTTGCTTTCGGGGTGCCTGCGTCTCAGACGCTTAACCCCACATCTCAAATATAGAATGTCCATTCGTTATAGCGAAGATAGCAATAGCGATCAGTGTTTGCACTCATCTCAGAAGAGGGTGCTGTGCTGTAGTTGACTGGATGTTGAATGACGATGGAAATTCTTGTCCTGGGAGGCTGAACTCGTAAGTAGGTACTGGAAAGGAAAGGGGGCGGGGCAGGGCTAGAGCCAATCAATAAGATCAGCGAGTTTACAAGTTAAGTTTAAGTTACAAAATTACAGGTTACACATTAAAATAAAACTTTTGATAAATGGATATGATAAATAAGTAGATAAATAAATAACTTTTACAATGTTACAAAACTAATCCACTACTTTCTCCCCAGGTGACGTCGTACTTTGCCACGAAACACGGCTCCAAGACCGAGCAGGTGACCCTCCCCCTCCTCAAGCACAGCAACAAGATCTTCCTGCACGCCCTCGCCTCCAAGATCGGCAACATCGTGGATGTCCTCACTGTGGGCAAGGCAAAGGTCGACGGAACTCAAGAACTGCTGAAGGTGCTGTTCCGGCAGTCCATGTTTACCGTCGGCACCGTCGTCGCCATGAACTTCACCAGTATCCCCCTCCTCTACAAGCCCGAATATGTGGAGTATTACAAAAAGCTGGCGTTTGAGCTAGATGACCAGTTCAGCAGTCTGCTGGATGAAAAGTCCGTATTGGTCATGCCGACCGTGCCGTTCCCAGCTCCTTACCACAATGAAATGCCCCTGTTGACCCCCAGTACGTGTTACACCAGTATTTTCAATATTTTAGGACATCCCTCTACGCAGGTTCCTGTGGGTCTGACCAAGCACGGGCTGCCCATTGGAGTGCAGGTGTTAAGTCTGCGGGGGAACGACCCATTGACGATAGCTTGCGCAATCGAACTAGAAAAAGCTTTTGGAGGCTGGATTGCTCCAAAATGAGGACTGTTTATTTATGAATCATGAAGGTAAATGGAAGGAGTTAAGACTTTATGGTGGAAGAAGCTCAAAATGAGACAATAATTCAGGTAGCGCTGGGATAAGGTAAGCCGGTAGTGCAGTTTACCGACCCCCAAAGTAATCACAAACAAATGGAAAGATGATGACCCAATTATAATGTGCCTGGTACTTTCAGTTAGGGGGTGCTTATCCCGGGCATGACTGATTTCATTATTTTCACTTGGTTCTGCTCATATTACGACATAGGAATTAAGAACGCGCGCAGTTGGGTCGCGTCTCTCAAGAGGAACTTAACTTCTTAACTGCGACTGTCATCTTACTCCACTGACGTCACTAAATCTCCTTGGTTGTCGCTGTATTCCATGTGAAGAGCACAATTTAAAATCTTTGCGGAAGTTGTTTACGCCTGGGTATTGCCACATCAAAATTAACAAACAATTTCGAACTGTAACAATGGGAAAACCTTTTGTGTTTTGGCAACGACACTCAAAGTTTAGCCTGTACCATGACATCACGAATGACGGAACTTAATTCCCATGACGTCAGGCTCACAACTTTTTGATTGGTTGCCGGGCTGAGTGCCCGACTTCATATTAAAGAACCTTGATTTCAGTATGTGGTGCTATACGCTAAGTAAACACCGACAACTGGAGAGTCCGGCCGTGGTAATTAATCCCACTGCAAAAATTAAAATCTTAATCCCTTGCATCAATCAAAATTTTAATATATTATTATTTAAAATAAATCCGATAAAAAGAAACTTAATACTTTAATTTTTTCAACTACTACTATATTTGAGCATGAGTTGAAATGTTCATAATGTACAACTGTAATAATTGACGTCTGTAATAACGATTGATTATAACTTACGATTGTTTAAACCTGATCTGTTTACTCGTGTATAAAATCACTGAATTATAAGAGAAAGGAAAAGAAATGATTTGAAAAATTAAAATGAGCTGTAGTTTAGAACAAATGAGCTGTAGTTTAATATGGATACAAAACAAAATGATTGTAATTAGGTCTAATGCATGATGTACTTACCAGAACTAGGGAAATTTTCTTTAATCCAAACAGGATTTCCTTGATGCTTAATTCACACATGTTAATTTCAAACAGTAAAAATCTGATGTGAGCAGCACATGATTTTCCCTACACACTCAAATTCATTTTCTCTTTATTTCTTTAATATTGTATTAAATTGAGTTTTATTATACAAAATAACATGCATAATTATTTGAAATGATACTAAATTTTCACTTTAAATTAAACAGTTTTCGTTTTCATTGGGTGATTGGACATTTTTTCAAAGGCGGCGTAGCAAAAATGCGAAAAATCTAAAATATCTCGAAACAGCTTTCGCTATTATAATGGGGTTGGTTTTACTCTTTTCGTCGTCAAAAATTACGTGTAACAGAAGCATTTAATGGATACATTTGAACATGCTTAGTCTTTTATTTTAGATTTTGACGGTTTTTGAAGACCATTTTGCAGGAAAAAAAAAAGAAAAAGGCAAGTTCTTTGTTCCTGAATCGTACCAAAATTTTATCAGTACCAGGGCAACCCATAAGTGTGACTTATTTACCCAATTTTGTGACATTTGGTCATTTAGTTTTTTCGCTAGAGTGGATACAGAAGATGTTTGCAGGCCATTTCGCTATAAAATGCAGGTTCCTTAATCCCGAATCGTACCAAAATCTAATCAGCATCAGGGTAACCTACAAGTTACTTACCTATAAAAATTCATGAAATTTTGTCAATTATTTTATGAGTTAGAGTGGATATATGCAATAAACACACAGACACACACACACACAGATGTCACGCTAAAAAGTTTGTTCGTGTTTCGAAAATTCGATTTTCGACATGATTCCAATGCTTTTCTTATCCATTACCGTCACGTTTCGTTACGTTTTCTGGCAGCCATATCGGGCTCCCAGAAAAACGTAAAAACTTTTCAGGCCGATAAATAAATCTTGCCATATTGGCAGCATTTTTTAAGTTTGTCAACAGGTTTAGTAAAATATGCGAGTACCCATAAGTCACACTGCATTCTAGTATTTCTATGGTGAAAAATTCTACAGCGTATTGAATTAAATAATATTTATTCAAATTTTTAATATTGCAAAAAAAATTATCAGTGCAATGCAAATATGAACTCAAACAATAAGGAACACTAACGTTCTTTGCCCGCTAGCGGTCACTAATTATAGAAACCAGTTTTTTGTAGCCATCACTTTCTTAGCAAGTTCTGCACCCGCTGCGCGGGGCAAAAGTATCAAAGCAACAAAAGTGAATTGAAGTTCAGAGTGAGCAAATCGAGTGAATCCATTGAAGAGCAGAAAATACAACGGTGAAATTGCATTAAAATCGGAGCAAGAGTTGCTAAGACGAATAAAAACAAAATTTTAAAAAAAAGTTACCATTCTGTTGTCATTTAATACAAAATTAATTGTCATTTAATGCAAAATTAATTGTCATTTAATACAAAATTAATTGTCATTTAATACAAAATTAATTGCCATTTAATACAAAACAAATTGCCATTTAATACAAAATTAATTGCCATTTAATACAAAATTAATTGCCATTTAATACAAAATAAATTGCCATTAATTACAAAATTAATTGTCATTTCATACAAGATTAATTGTTATTTCATACAAATTATTTGTCGTTTAATACAAAATTAATTGCCATTTAATACAAAATTAATTGCCATTTAATACAAAATAAATTGCCATTAATTACAAAATTAATTGTCATTTCATACAAGATTAATTGTTATTTCATACAAATTATTTGTCGTTTAATACAAAATTAATTGTCATTTAATACAACAGGAAAACGTAGATCCTTTTAAAATTTTTGTTTTTATCTATCTTAGCAACTATTTCTCCAATTTTTATGCAATTTTACCTTTGTAATTTCTACTCTGAAATGGATTCATTCGACTTGCTCACTCTGAACTTTAAATTACAGATGGGACTTTAATTTACAGAAGCAATATGGTGTTTCCTATCTTTCCATCCATAGAAGTTTCATCTCCTTCTCTTTAACTCCATGGTGTACACATTTGTGATATCTTGAATGAAACTGCTGGCAGCGATTGGGTAGTAAATGGCGTGAGAACCATTATCAGTGATCATTATGTTATTATTATTATTTTTTTTACCAATATTAATTAAAAGTCCTTAAGCACCTCATCAACTTCGTAAGAAAATATCCATGAGTGTACGTATTAGGTCTAGCTTATAATAAAAGGACCATGCCCGTTAGGATTAAATCGATTACAGCGCCCCCTAGTGGTAAATTTAAAAAATTTAAGACATGAACTCCGAAACAAAACGAAATAGGCAAAAACAATTACGAAGTTATACAGCATTGTTTAATAAGTATCAGTCGACATTAAAACTGTTATAAAAAACAAATATGTCACAATTGGGAATTTGCTGCCCTATTGAGGAATTAAACAATATAATTTCCAGTGTGAGAAACAAAATAATTCCAGAAGCCAATGGGGTTAGTTATAATCTAAAGATGGTAATCTAAAGCTCCAAAATATACTTACATTACATTATATTTAGGATATATACAGGGTCGTAGCCAAGTAGGGGCCAGAGGGTACTAAGTCCCCCCCCTCCAAGAGGTATGCTCAGCCCACTGATGAAAATATTAAATTTTTAATGGTAATATGAAATTTCATATAAAATGTCATTCAAATTTTGCATAAAAAATTTCTTTAAGATTTTTTTTTTATAAATTACTTCATTTAACAGATTTTTTTTTTTTAATTTAGCTGAATTTGTAATTATACAAATATCAATTTGTAATTAAAAATTATTATTTAGAATACTTTTGTATTTGAGTCAAAATCAACTGATAAGCAGGTAAGAGTTAATATTAAGCATTAACTTGTATTGACTTTCAAGATGTTTCTACAAATTATTAACAGCTTTATTACTAGCTAATGCTTACATTAAAATCAATTATAGTTATTATATATTAATATTGATGCATAGTAGCTATATGGATATTAATAATCAGCTCTTAGTTTGCAAATATAAATATGGAATAATTCATTAATAATTTATATGAATTTAAATATATAATAGTAACTATTATGGTTTTTAAATACTAATGGTCAATTGTGTTTTTGGTGAGCCCGGCCCTTAAGACTGTTGAGGCCCCCTTGAATTTCTCTCCTGTCCCTCTTCAATTTCATCTCTGGCTACGACCCTGATGATAGAGCATGGGCACGTGACGTCAATTTTGCCCTTACGTTTCGAAAACAAAATACTCACACGTTTAGCAATATGGCAATTTTCATTATTTCTGCATTAAAAACGGTTATTTGAAAAAAATTACAATCATTTAGCCTCCCCCCCCTCCCTAATTTTAGTAGGATATATCTAATTTTTTTTCTTTCATGGATATTTTTAATTTACTAGAAAATTAATTATTCATTTTCGATAAAATATATATACACAAGTTTTTTTTTTCTTCTTTTAAATGAAAATTAGCTACTTACCTTTCCCTTCTCTATCCCATATACACTGCAGAATATGCTATTCAATGTACACATCTTCAAAATGCTAGATAGTGACTACGGTGAAAATGAGTAGTAGTGTACATTCACTTAAAATATACTTTAGCAAATGAAAATTTTAAACATATACTCAAGTTTTCTAAATAACTTATTTTCAGCATAAAGATAAATATTGATGTTTAATGGATCTAATTCTAATTTTTATTGACCATCATCGTCAGTTTACCATGACCCAATATGGTAAGAAGAACGACATTTTACACTTACATTTCTGCGCATTCTACTACGCAGGCTGTTTATTAACGCTCGTGTCTATGCTCTATTACAAATCCTAATGACACGAATTTTGGCAGATATTTATTGTTTTCCATATAGTCCTTTCTTTTGTTCCTGATGTTGATTCCTACGCATTAGACAATACTCTACAACTTTATAATTGGCTTTTTGTCCAATTCGGTTTGTTGACGAGAATTCGTGTGTACTAACTTTTTATATTCTCCGCTAGACGCACTGCATTCTCTTGGTATGGTCACTTTACTACAGACTAACCATATATGTACACTCAACTACTTTTCCTTACAAAGTTATTCCTAGTGGTCTGGTAATGAAAGGTAACTCTTTTATTTTGTTCCTTATAAATGCTTTTTCCAGTATAAGAACACCATTTATCCTGGGTCACGTGTGTAACTTTCTGGTGGCAGAAGCCTTTGGCTGAAGTGGATACCTCTGGCTGAAGTGAAATGTGTTTAATATAACTAACATATGGGACATTTTCTCAAAACGGGCTTTTTCATCTTTCTTGTTACAATATTTTTTTCTATTTTTCAACCTGTTTTCTGCATTATATTTTAACATGGGTGGTTTAAACTAAAGGAAAAAACAGTAACAGCGTCCATTTTGGGGAAACTAAACAGAAAATGCAAATTTTTATTTTCAAGACAAGTAAATGACAGAATGATAGGGGAATGACACAGGGGAATATCATATATATATATATATTTTATTTCTTTGTATTTTGTAGAAAATTTTGGAATAGTGTATTATGAGTTACTACATACTTTCTAACATTGGATTTACTAATTTATATTTATATATATATATATATATATATATATATATATATATATATATATATATATATATATATATATATATATATATATATATATATATATATCATATACTATATATATATATATATCATATACTATATATATATATATATCATATACTATATATATCATCAGAAAAATAAAAAATCTGTTTTGCTTTAATTGCAATCTTACATTTGGAAGTAACTTCTTATTTGTTTTATGTTTTATCTGCAATATAGTAAAACTAATCACTGTCCAAAATTAGTCCCAAGTCATGTAAACTTTTATTAAAACACCTGGGACATGTAAAGCTCCTGTTTACAGAAAATGGCCTATGTTAATACATGATTGAAAACACGAAGACTATTTCTTCCTTTAATCTTCATTTTTCAATGATTTGTTTGGTGTTATTTATGCGAAGTGTTTATCTGCATCGTATTTTCGAGAATTTACTGGAAATGAAATTGAAATGTTTGTATATATTACTAATAAACTATTTACATTTTTTGTCTCTTGATAAAATTTTTTATCCCCACCCAATCACTGGACTATGAACTCAGAGATAAAATGTTCTATTTTACTTCACAATAGATGATTGCATATTTTAAACGATGCGATTCTAAAGATCACACTCTGACTGCGAATAACACCAATCCATAATACAGGGTGATTAAAAAACAGCGCAACAAGTTTTTTTATCGAGAAATTTTAATAGTAGATTTTTTTTTTAGTTTGGTGGCAACAATGTACCCCCAAAAATATATCAGAAATATCGTCTGATGTTTCAATACGTCAGATTGTAAAGGTGTCGAAATGAACACGTAGACATCTTTTGATAAAAGCAACAAGATTATTCTTAAACTGTAGAAATCATAAAATAAACTCCATTGGCGTAATTTTCAAATAATAAATCAGAATGTGCACGGTCGACCCTTTCTAATATCGTCTGCATCCACACAAACGTACGTACCAACTCGTACCATCTCTCTCTTATCTCGTGCTTCGGACCTTGCATCTTTATAACCTAGTTGCCAGCTCCAGCTTCCGTCCGCAATCTGCGAGGCTGCTATTTAAATTTAGACACTTCTTTCCCCGGAGAAGACAGTTCTTGAAAAATAAGAAGTCGACAATAGAAATTGTCAATCCTTACAAGATGACCTTTTATTATCAAACGAAGAACATTGCGTTTTCCAGAGCTTATTATTATTATGTTTTTTTAATTTTAGAACAATATCTCTCTAGTCATTCATATGAGAGTATCATGAAAGAGTTTTAGAAGAAACATCCATACTCTAAAACCCCCAACAAATCAACCACTATGAGGTTAGTGAAGCGTTTTCGAGCAATTGGATCCGTTGCAGACAAAGCGAGAACAGGTTGGTCTTGCATTTTAACTCAGGAAAAATTGTCTGAAATAGCGACTACTTTGCTGAAATTCTTAAATGTACTTCTCTGAAACAGTTTCAATGGACACCAGCAAAAGTATATCTAAAATATTGTTTTCGAAATAAAAATTATTTTTTCCTGGGAAAACGTGCAGAAAGTTCAGTCTCTAAAAAAATGGATGCCAGTTACTTGAAATGACCATTAAATTTCGGTTTCCAAAGATGTTCGCAAAATTATGGAACATAACAAGTTTTCTTGCTGCCATTACGACTTACTGGTATCGGTTGTTCCATGCTGACAAGCACATAATAAGCTGGAAACCGCGAATGTTCGTCAATCGAATTACAGAAATATTATTAAAAAAAGTAGAAAGTATACTCTACCCTTCATCAATAATATGCAGGAAAATTTTATTGCCCCTCTTATCGCCACATTAAGAAATACAGAGAAACCTAAATACAGAACTTGATATTACGTTATAAAAATAATTTAAAAAATCACAACGTAAGTTTTTTATTGATTTATAAAGAAACATATATAAATCTAGTATTACATTAGTGTTATGCGGGCTTGTTGTGAGAAGTGGAGGGGGGGGGGGGGCGGTTTTCATGAGGGACCAGATTTTTGACCTTTTCGCATTTTAGAAATTAACATGTTCATAGAAGGAACGGACAAACAGCATTACCCCTTTGAATCGATTTTTCAACTGAAATTCGACATGATATTTTTAGGTTGAACGAAACTGTTGTGGTACAGGTACTAAGATTCAATATATATATATATTATAATACTACTACTACTAATAATAATAATAATAATATATCCCTATTTTCTATCTCCAGGCAAAAAAAAAAAAAAATGTGGTACTGTTGCAAAAACGAAAAGCTCTTCTGTTAAAATTTATGGAAAAAATTAGTTAAAATCACTATTTCTTCAATAATGAATTACTGAAGAAAAAATTAATAGTTATAAATTGAAAATATATTTTCATTTATTATTTTCCTGTCTCTTCTATTTCATATCTTATAACCTGACCATCTTATACCTTAAATTTTCTATAAAATATGCCAACTACTCTGTGAAGGAAAATTGAAAATAAGGCCTAAGCAAAATGGAACCTGTGAGTTGCTTGCTCTCCCCGAGCCAATCCTCCACGTCCTTAGTGTTATAAAATTTTAATTTTAGTGCTGCCATCTAGTGAAATGATTAGCAGTTAAAATTTGAGAATTAATACCATAAAAATATTTATATAAATATACCATATTCATTCTGGATAATTAAAACTCGGTGTATATTTTTGGAGCTATTTTTGTTATTATTACTATTTTAAGGCACATTCCAGTGCATGTAAGCATAACATTTGAAGTACTCTATATATATTTGAATCCACACTACTCTAAATATTAGGGTTTTATAATTTAGTGCTGCCATCTACTGTCGATGAATGCATTTATAAATGAATGAGACGTTTTAACATTGTTATGGGAATAACCAGCAGCTTGCAGTGAGTGATGGAACAGATAAAATTCCTATATTATGTTATTGGATTCAAGTTGTTATTTCGGAGGCAAGTTATTAAGTGTTAGTCTACTTAGCAAAAACATGTTACGATTACTATTTTACAGAAAAATTGTCTTAGTATGTATTTTTATAAGAGATGCTAACAGGTACTTAAGCTACTTATAAAAAACTGGAAAATGCTCCAGACATTGCCCGGGATTTAAGATGCAAACCTCTGATAAAACTGCATAGGAACTCACAGCATATTCCTAAAAATCGAAAGAACGTTTCAATAATACGCTCGGTACTTCTTCTTCGACCCAGACAGTCCGACCTACCCGAAAGTGTAAGTAATATGTTTGGACGGCCGGCAAGAGTCATCCATATTAGACCTGAACCCAGTGGGGGAGGCATCCATAGGGACCGTGGATGCACATAATTTTGCATATAATTGTGAATTTTCTTTTTATTCCGTACAAATAAAAGATGTACATCTAGTTTTCTATAAATTGGAAAATAGTTGCTCATTATAATAGATATAGACGGCCACAAAATTACAGCATATAGCTTTCTTGCACATGCAGCTAAAAGCCGTAGCCAGGCAGGGGCTAGCCCCCCCCCCCCCTCCCCCAAGAGGTATTCTCAGCACCCCTGATAAAAATATTAAAGTTTTAATAGTAATGAGAAATTTCAACCAACATATAATGCAAATTTTGCATAAAAAAATTATTTATGAGATTTTTTTTTATAAATTACTTTGTTTTAAAGGTTTTTATTATTTAGCTGACGTTATGGTTATACTGATGAACCATTTACATACATTTTTAATTTAAAAATATGTAAAAATTTAAAAAATTAAGACAATAGTATTTGGATACTTTTGTATTATTTATTTTGAGTTCATTGTTTTACATTATTGTGTCAAAATCAACTGATAGGTAGTTTAGAGTTGATATTAAGCGCTAACTTGCATTAACTTTTAGATTTTTTTTTTTTTCGATTTATTAACAGCTTTGTTACTAGTTAATGCTTATATTAAACATTGTAATTATTATATATTATAATATTGATGTACAGTAACTATATAGATTTTCCTAATCAACTCTTAGCTTACACATATAAATATGCAATTGTTTGTAAATAATGTATATGGATTAATATATATAGTAACTATTATGGTTAATAAATGCTAATGATTAACTGTGTTTTGGGTGAGACCCTCCTTTAAGGCTGTTGAGCCCTCCCCTTTAAATTTCACTTCAGCCCCTCTTTAATATCGTCTCTGACTACGACCCTAATCGGTTATTCCGTGTTGAAGAACGCCAACAAACGCGAAACCGATCCACCGGTACCGGTTGCACTTGAAACGATATTCCACCAATAGCATTGTTCTTTGTATCTTGCACGTGATGCTATAAGGCTATTAAAGGCGCAAATTTATGATGAAGTTATTAAGCTATTACTTGGTGAAGCTATTAAAGATGTAAATTTATTATTATGTAGGTCAAGTCATGCTTTCATATTGTGAAAGTTTTTATTATCGCGGGTGATGTAATTATCTGACTGATATCGATAACGGTGAAATGTTAAAAAAAAAAAAAAAAAAAAATAGATTATGTGATTCCGAATGGACTTGGATCTAGGTTTAGGTAATAATCTATTTCGATACCCGGATGTGACAGATTAAGAATATAGATTCTGAACTTTCGCTCATGTGACTGTTTCAAAACAGAGTGTTGTGAAGGTCTTGAGCTTTCTACAAACAGTTAAATGCATTGGGCTCGAAAGAATTTCAAAAATAACGTGGCTACTTATCTAGGGTTATAACAAAAATTATATATGTATTTGAAGTTTGAATTTCCACTTGGCTTTCTCATATATTCGTATTTCGTACAATTTTGAACTACTTCTATATAAATAAAAATCCGTTTATCTTATCCCACAGGACAACGGCTGTATTGAATTTCATAAATTTTCGATGGGGAACCTTTGATAGGGTCCCACTTCAAATGTAGGCGTTTGTCTGTCCTTCTGTCTGTTTTCATATTCTCCTGACTGTTTCCCCACTTTGAGCGTGATCCAATTGTTATATGAGCCTCTACACAAACGGGACTCAATTGTTATATGAGCCTCCACACAAGCCGGACCCAATTGATATTTCTATTTGAGTCTCCAAACTAACGTAATCATTCGTTGAGCCTCCCTATAATAAATGTAATTCAAAAACCGATGACTTGACCCGATCATTGATTGTGCCGCTATCTCTAAAATTATGGATGCTTTTATAAAGGAACGATTTTAAAAATATTCATTTTAATCTGCAGACATAATTAAAACAAGAAAGATCAATCATGCATAAAGAATTGATTATGATACACTTTTCAACTTCAATGCAACTTCATATAAACATCTCTAAAATGCGATACATTCTTCGGTAATATTTTAAAAATTATCATAATGCTACTATAATTTATTATATTTGAAAACTTCATCGAAAACAAATGAACTTTATTCAAATGACGTCATCGAAATATAAATCGCCTCTATATAAAAGCAGCGTTTCACTCATAAACTTTTCTCCAATCCTTTCATTCATCGCAATACTATAATAATTTATTTTACTTAAAAACTTAAAACCATGGAGGTACAAGTAATTTAACTCTATGCTTAAAACTTCATCGAAAAAATCGTCTGGTCTCTGTTGTTGTTGTTGATACCCAGACCGCCCGACCTACCCGAAAGGTGTAAGGTAACCGTATGGACGGCCGGGAAGTGCCACCCAATTTAGACCGGAACCCAGTGGGAGAAGCATCCACAGGGACCGCACCCTCCTTTCCTTACCACCAACATCTCGGAAGGACTTACGGACCCACATGTTTAACGTGATCGTACTCCGCATGAACATGGCGGCAGTTGTGGCAACGTGCAAATCCAGCGCGCAAACCACCGGGCTACCGCCCTTCGAAATGTGTCAACAGCACGCGGTGTTCCCAAGTGGTCGCCCACCCAAGTACTAACCGCGCCCGATGCTGCTTGACTTCGGTGATATAACGAGAACCGGTGTTTTCAGCACGGTATGGCCGTTGGCCCGTCTGGTCTTTGTATAAAATCATATCATTCATATTCAATTGTTTCATTCATATCAGCTATATTGCAGACTCCATAAGCTAAATAATTTTGTTTTAAAAAAAATGCAGCAATTCTTATACAACTCATTCTACATCTTTTGGTGTTTACATTTTACATAAGTAAAAATTAGGCTTCGTTGTAGAAATAATCAAAGTTGGATAATCATTTAAACTCAAATATGTTGTAATTGCGTTGTTTCAGTATGTAGATGCACAGAATTTAAGCAAAAATGAAACAGTTTTAGGACGGATACAACACTAAATATGAAATAAAAAGAACTTTAAAATCATGATTTTGATACAAGATGGATGCCATGTTTTATTTTGAAGTGATCTCTTCATATAATGGTCACGCAATCTCTTCATATAATGGTCACGTGATCTTTTCATATGATGGTCACGTGATCTCTTCATATAAAGGCTGCAATTATTAACTTAATTTTTATTTAAAAAACTACTGAATATATTTTACTGAATTTTTTTTTTTATATATTTTATGGAATAATTTGAATATTTCCTAAGACTTTCGAAGCAATTTATGAATTTTAAATCCGCTTAAAAAAGTGTTTGAAAAATTAGATCCCATAGGTTTCAATGTATTTCATTTTTTCAACCCGGGTTCAATCCAAAACTAATTGGGTGATATTATTCATTTATATTCCCATAGGTCCCACAGACCGTCTGAACAACATAAAATTTCATTTTGATAAAGTCATTGTTACGGCAGTTATCGTGCTAACGGACAGACAGATAGACAGACAGAATGAATTCAACTATGTTGTAAAGTTTTAATTAAAAGGAAAATTTAGTTTCTCTCATTTGAGTTATCGTCTGCCATATATTACTTGTATATACTTGCATTTATTTGCTTTTAGTAATAGTTAAATTTTGATAATTTGCTTTTTACTGAGTGACAATATTGGGTTATCTGTTACTACCAACAGCTTCGTTTAGAACTTTCTATTCGATAAAAAAACTTCTATAAAAACAGCTAAGTTCTTCAGCTTTACATAAAGTGTCAGCCATAAAAATGATTGAGAAAAGAGTTATTGTCAAGTTTATCAAATTTCATGAGTGAAAAATATAGATGAGAAAAGTTATTGGATTCATTTCGTAATTTAACCCAATAACGATATATAGAAATGCAATATATACGTGGTATAAGTTTTATCACCCCCAATTCCTATCCGTTCGTCTATGTTCATTGAAGCAAAGAATCTGCTTTGGATCAAAGAGATGAACTTGTCAAGTTTATTACGAAATACACCCTTTCCTCTCTATACTTTTCATTCACAAAGTAAGATAAACTTGACAACAGTTCTTCATCTCAATCATATTCAAGACTGAAACTTTTTGTAAAGTCGAAGAACATGGCTTTTATTTATTTTTTTATTTTTATCTGTTTATTTATTTTGTCTAACAATTTTCTTTTTTTTATCGGATATCAGTATTTTTTGTAGATTTTTAAATATGACATTTGCGCGTTTTCGAGTGGTCATTAAGGTTCCTTAAAATGTGAAATTATATTTTACATTATTATTATTATTATTATTATTATAATATATATATATATATATATATATATATATATATATATATATATTTATAATTTATAATTTTTTCTTTCTCATAGTATGTAATATAGTACAGAGAAAATATTATTTTTGCTAAAATTTTCGAATTCGAGATTTTGATGCATTTACATGTTTTAGGACCTCCTCAACACGTTTCAACTATTTTTAGAGTTATGTGTAGAATTTTTATTTTATTCGAACAAAAAAACTAAATTTTGTCGAACGGTTTTTGACCTTGAGTGGATACATACGTACATGGAGCAGACATCACATACACACACATACAGACGCCACACTCAAAATAGTGTTTTCGTGTTCTAGAGGTCTCAAGACGTGTAGATGCGTCGAAAACTCGAGTTGCGATTTTCGACTCGATTCCAATACTTCCCTATATATTGCCACGTATTGCAGGAAAAGTAACGTATTAGAACCAGTGCTATTAAATTAAAGGTATAGAAGGTATGAAGAAAGGTATGAAGAAATGTAGAAAAATGCATTTCACAGCGATGACATCCTAAGAAAATTCTAAATATAATTCGGCATTTTATTCCATAGTATATGTTTATTATTCGTGATTATTTTGTCACTGCAGTACAATATTATCACTTTTTGTGTTTTCTTTAAATAAATTTGTGAGCCTAAATATTCAATTAAGTCGCACGCAAGAAAACAAAATGGAATATGCCATTTTCTCACGCTATAAATAAATTTCCTTACGCTATTAATAAATGACATAAGTCATTTTTATTTTTAATTTACAATCGTATATAAAAACTTTTGACGGACAAACCCGTTTTAAGACCTCCTGAACCCATTTCGAACACTTTTTAAGAATATGTCTGTCTATGTATGCAAGTACGGTGCATGTGTATGCATGCAGGGTTCTCAGGAAAGTTCTTTAAGAACCCCAATAACTTTGTAAGGAAAGGTTCATGAATACACACGTTAGATCTGTATTTTGTAAAGTGACTATGCCGGCTTGAACAAAAATATATGGTTAGATACTGCTGCTATCTCGCTGTCTCGGCTTCGATACCGTATCTAAACAAGGTATTTAACGATATCGAATCAGCCGAAATGCTCACGCCTAACAGTTCAACTGTCTGACAACATTTCTCACCGATAACACAACTCCGATATCTCCTTTGGACAGGACATTATACCCTACGTCGTTGAATGGACTGGCGATAGATTTGTATAGATTTTATCCACCTATTACAAAATATCGTCAAGTTCAAAGACTTTTTACCTTGGGCATGGCGAACAATAAAATGTATTGAAATCGGCACATGCTGTAGTTATAGTAATCAATAAATCCATCAATCAACTTTATTACAAATGGGAGAGGGAAAATAACTTCTTCAAGGATGACACAAAAAATCACTTGAACATAAAATGAAAAGAATATTTGAAGTTATTATCTGCAATCGATTTTCTTATATATAATATAGGTGGAGCTAGGAAAGCTTGGGGGAAATAAGCACCCCCAAAAAGTTTAAGTAGCACCCCCAGCAATTTTTCACATTTATATTGGTGTTATCCAGGGCCGTAGCCAGGCAGGGGCCAGAAGGGACTAAGACCCCCCCACCCCCCCAAATGGTATACTTAGCTCCCCTTCCCCCTGATAAAAATATTAAATATTTAGTACTGATATGAAATTCCATCCAAATTTTGCATGAAAAATTTCTTTATGATATTTTTTTTTATATAAATGACTTTGAAAGATTATTTAATAAGAAAAAATAAGACAATAGTATTTGGATACTTTTGTATTATTGCGGGGTTCAATGTTATACATTATAGAGTCAAAATCAACTGATAAGTAGTTAAGAGTTAATATTAAGCATTAACTTGTATTAACTTTCAGAAATTTTCTTCGATTCGTTAAGAACTTTGCTACTAGTTCATGCTTGTATTAAAATAATTGTAATTATTATATATTAATATTGATATATCGTAGCTATATGGATTTTCCTGATCAGTTTTTAGCTTACAAATATAAAAAATCTGATGTGGGCAACACGTGACTTTCCCTGCAGGCTTGAATTTATTTTTTTATTTGAAATTACACTGAATTTTCACTTTTAATTCAATTTTCGTCCTCATTTGCTAACTGGACTTATTTTCAAAGGTGGCGTAGAGAAAATACGAAAAACCTTAAAATATCTCGAGAACGGTTAGCCCAAGTGTAATGGGGTTGGTCTTATTCTTTTTATCTTGAAAATTACGTATAAATCAAACATTTAATTGATATATTTGAGCATACTTAGTTCTTTATTTTAGATTTTGACGATTTTTGCGGACCATTTCGCAAAAAAAGGCAGGTTATTTTTTTTACGAATCGTACCAAAATCTAATCAGCACCAGTGTAACACACAAGTTCCTCACCTATCAAATTTTATAAAATTTAATCTATTAGTTTTTTTAGCTAGAGTGGATACAAGCCATTTTTGCGGGTCATTTCGCAAAAAAAGGCGGGTTAATTTATCCCGAATCATACCCAAAACTAATCAGCACTAGGGTCACCCACAAGTAACTTACATACCAAATTTTATGAAATGTGCTCCATTAGTTTTTGAGTTAGAATGGATAAATTCATTGCACAGACAGACATACAGACACACACACTGGCATCACTCTAAAAATAGTTTTTTCGTATTCTAGAGGTGTCAAAACGTGTAGATCCGTCAAAAACTTCTTCAATACTTTCACTGGACATTATACTATGTATGTAAGGAAAGTAAAATGTATTAATATAAAACATTTTGATCCGTAGCGTATATCAAATTATCACTTCTCTCATAATACTATCATTGTTGCAGGAATTATCATTGTTTTTCTTTTTTTACAGAAAATAATGTTATAAACATTTTAAAATTCGAATCTTTCGATGCTTAAGCATGAGAATTACTAAAAATTCGATCCAATTCTAGTTTTCCACATAATGTATCTGCACATAAAATTTGGTAGCTGAAATAACATTCGCTCTTGAGCTATCGTATCTACACATACATACACACACACGCACGCACGGACATTTTTCTAAAAATGTTTGAAATGGATTCAGGGGGTCTTAAAACGTGCTTATCCGTCAAAATCTCGAATTCGAAAATGTAGATAATATTTTTATTTCAATAAATAGTATGAGAAATTACAAATTACATATAAAATCATTGCTTCCATAAAACATTAAAGTATCTAATTGCACATTTGAACGATTGAATACTGTTCACATGGCTTAGAATTCTTCCTTTGATTACTTTCCTTATATACAATAATGTATAAGGAAAGTATTGTGACGGGGTCGAGAATTCGAATTGCAGTTTTCGACGGGAAAACACGTTTCAAGCATCCCTGATCATGAATCGAACATTTTTGAGGTGATGTCTGTCTGTGTGTGTGTGTGTGTGTGTGTGTGTGTGTGTGTGTGTGTGTGTGTGTGTGTGTGTGTGTGTGTGTGTGTGTGTGTGTGTGTGTGAAAGTATGCGTGTGTGTGTGTGTGTGTCAGTGAGTCTGTGGAGACGATAACTAACGAACGAATGGACCGATTCAAACGAAATTTGGTACAAAAATTACAATCCGAGAATACTGGAAGCCTATTGTTTTTATACGCAATCGAATGTTCAGAACTCCCTAAATTTTCGAGTGAAATTTTGAAAAAAATCGTCAAAAAATCAAAACCTCTAATAAAGTTACGCAAATAGGCTTTTGTAACTTTTCATTATAGAAAACGATTGACATAAACTTTAGAACGCTAGCATGATCCGTTCTCGAGATATTGCACATTTTTCAAATAAATTTATCAAAAAATCCCATAAATTAAAAAAATATATTAACTGTTGAGAAGCATGTTCACTTTTTATATGTATCTTGATATAAATTTGGTGACATCATTCTCGTGGATCTAGCTCGTTCCATTCATGAGAAAAGATACTTTGAGTAATGCTTTTGTTTTTAAATGTTGCTAAATTAACGAAGAACTCCCCAAATGGATAAAAAAGACGCTAAATCAATGATGACGACGAAAATTCAATATCTTGGGAAAAATATAAATATCTACTATAAAAATAATCTAATTTTTTTTACTGTAAAAGTAGTAAATTCATTGCATTATACAAGGAAAGTCATGTGCTGCCCACATCAGATTTTTTTAGTCATATTGTTATAATTTCATTACCTGAAATTCGCAGTAATCTTTTAATAACACTCCGCTGAATTTTCTGTATCTTTCTGAAACACACATTTCAAAGGAAGTTAACTTTTATTCCCGAAATTGATAGTATTTAATGATATTATTTGTATTACAAGTAAATTTAAATCTCACAGGTAGAGCAGACGAAAATCATCTGCGCAGACGATAAAAATTAATCAAAAATCCACATTAAACCATTGAGACAACTAATTTGAATGGAAGTGCATTAAAAAAAAATGAATGACGTCATTAATCTACCATAGGAGGCTTTGCAAAAACTGTGAATCGCCGCTACACAATGTAATCGTTGTCATGGATTAAATGAAGAAGGGGTAATACGTTTTCGGAATTCGTGCTCACAACATGTTTTTATTTATTTATTTTTTAGCTCTGAACTGCCGTATCGTTGGTTTCGTGAGGTCAACGCTAATCGTTCGTTGGTTTTTTGAGAATTCATTGTTAGTTCTGTTGTAATTTTAATATCAGAAATTTCCATTTTAAATCCCTGGCAATAGTCGAAATTTATTCTAGAAATAAATAATTTCGTACTTTCGAAGATAAAATGTACAAATTTGGAAGTTTCTAGAAAACCTTAGTATTTCTTGTTTTAAACTTTATTTTTTATTCAAAGTTCAATCTGTTCGAAATGGTTTCATGACTCTGGTATGGGATCAAAAATCTGATTCTCATGTTTTGATGAAATAACATCTTTGAATGCGAATGAAGCGTCAGTGTGTCTCTCTGTGAGCTTTTGAGCAGAATATCTCTCGGACAAATTGTTTTAATCGAAGAATATCAGAGGCGTAATATTTTTTTAAGGGTAGAGGGATTGTTGATGTTGAGACCCAGACCGTACGACCTATAAGAAAGGTGTAAGGTAACTGTTTGGATGGTCGGGAAGAGCCACCCAATTTAGACCAGAACCACAGGGACCGTACACTTTTCCCCCTAACACCAACCTCTCGGAAACACTTACGGACCGACATGTTTAACGTGATTGTACTCCGCGTGAACACGGCGGCAGTTTTGGCAGCGGAGGGAATCGAACCCGGGCCTACCGAGTGCAATTCGCGGGAACTAACCACTGGGCTACCGCGCCCCTAAGGGTAGAGGGGGTTGTTGTTGTTGTTGAGACCCAGACCGTCCGACCTACCAGAAAAGTGTAAGGTAACTGTTTGGACGGCCGGGAAGTGCCACCCAATTTAGACCGGAACCCAGTGGGGGAGGCATCCACAGGGGCCGTACTCTCCTTCCCCTACCACCAACCTCTCAGAAGGACTTACAGACCCTTAACACACATGTTTAACGTAACCCACATGTTTAACGTGATCGTACTCCGCATGAACACGGCGGCAGTTGTGGCAGCATGCAAATCCAGCGCGCAAACCACCGGGCTACCTCGCCCGAAATTTGCCAACAGCACGTGAGGGTAGACGGGATGTTAACACTTTTTCAATATCGAAAAAAAATTATAAAAATTTAATATGTTAAAAATTGTTACAAAAACAGCCATTTTGTGGGCAATCTCTATTTTCCTTTAAAGAACGTCAACACGAGGTACACACTCCAGATAATGCGCGGTTTTTAACCATGTGTGTATGTATATACATACATTTATATATATATTTATATATATATATATATATATATATATATATATATATATATAAATATATATATATATATATAAATATATATATATATATATATATATATATATATATATATATATATATATATATATATATATATATATATATATATATATATATATATATATATATATATATATATATATATATATTTGAAATATGTAATAATAAGAATTATGTAAAAAAAAAAAAAAAAAAATTCAAGTAATATTAACATCACCATAGAAGCAAATTCACGGCGTGTGTGTGTGTGTGTGTATATATATATATATATATATATATATATATAAATCAAAATCAAAACTAAAATGCTAAAATTATATACACAATTAAATATTAATTGAAAGTTTTTTAAATTTCCTTATGTTATTTTGGTTCTTAAATTTCATAAATCACCTCTCAGTTTTAGAACAGTCACTTGTGGACATAATACCTTTACCACTACAGCTAGTAAGTACTTGCTTAACTGTTTAAATAGAATTAATGAATCTCTTAAATTTAGGAATTCAGGATATTTCATTTTGAACAATAGTTTTGATTTAGTAAATCACCTAAGCAAGCTTCCACAAATTCTTGGTTTCCATACCTTTGATTTTAAAGACCTATTTAATAATATTGTCATTAAAGATTTATATAAAGTTATTATCTCTCTTTATCATGACTATCTATCTTCCTATAATGTTGCATTTAATGTCAAAAACTTTCCTATGCTCTTGAACTTTGCGTTATACAACAATTATATTATCCAAGGTGATAACATTTATTTACAAACATCTGGTGTACCACAAGGTGGCTGTAGTAGTAGTATACTCGCTAACTTATATCTTTATTATTATGAATGTCATTTTAACTCTAATTCATATATTATATATAGATATGTTGACGACTTAATTTGTATTATCATTGATGATTCCTATCCAATTAATTGATTTTTACCCATCTAACCTAGAATTAATTCCTAATGAGCCTAGTGTTAGTCAAACTGTAAATTTTTTAGACCTAAATTTAGATACCCTCAATAATCATGTAATCACCAATCTATATGATAAAAAAGATTCTTACAACTTCACTATCATAAAGATCATATCAATCTTGTAATTCTATTCAATTGTTTAGAAACATCATTTTAAACCAGCTATTTCGAATACATCGACTTTCTGATCCTCGGTTTCACTTTCTCCACATCAATAATCTTAAACGCATTTGTCAAAATTGCCGATATCCGGAAGTATTTGTAAATAATATTATTAATAATTTCAAATATACCACGTAATAATTTTACACATGTATTATTTATCTTTGTTGGATAACTCATTTTTGAGAATTCATCCATTCTTATCACCTAACTTTCCACTTGGCCTGAGTCTAATATTGTTTACTATTTTCGAATGACTATTTTCCACTTGTCCTGAGTCCTATACTGATTACTATTTTTGAAAGTCTCCATACATATTATGTATCGTTCACATGTATTCATTCCGGTGCCCACTCGCATTGACGAAGTGAGGTGAAATGCTCAGTCGCTTGTTCAACTTACAAGTGGTAACAATACTTGTGAGTTCATATTTCTGTTCGAGGAGGTATTATTTTTCTGATTTGGAATTCAATTGATTTATTTTTCTCCTTCCACTAGCCAGTAGACAGTTCCAATGGTGTCTATAGTTAAATACTATTTTTTTTTTTTTTTTTTTTTGTGTGTGTGTAGTTTCAATTGATTGTTCTCTATGTCTTAATCTTTTATCTTGTGCTAATTATTATTGCCTTTTCTCATTTTTGCCGTGTTTTCTTTTTATTTTTATTTATATTTATATACTTTTAATTGTGAATTTTGTATCCTAATATTCTTCTCATCCCCCTTTCCATTGTAGTGATATGTTACCTTCTATCTTTATCCTTTGTCTTGGTCTATAGTTACTCATTTGTAACAGATATGCTAGAGATGGGTTTTTTTGTACATACAGTAGTTTATGCATAATTTTCGATTAAAATCTTTCAATTTTTATTTATATATATATATATATATATATATATATATATATATATGAATTTGTGATTTTTTAAAGGTGTGTTCCCATATTGCCACCAAATTTAAAGCATTCTCCTGCTTGGTTGTTACTACTTTACTTCAACAACGTAGTTTATGTATAGAAGTCAACTATATATATTTTTCAAAAAAATAAATTATACTTACAGGTCTCAGATGTTCCAGAGGGTGGCTGCAGTAGCAGCATGTTAGCTAATTTATACCTTTATCATTATGAGCAGTCTTATACATCAATTGTTTAGACATTATACAGATATGTTGATGATCTGATTTGCTTAGTATATATTGAAAATTGTGTCATAGATATAGATTTCTATCCAAACAATTTGGAATTAATTCCTAATGAAGCTACTAATAGTAAAAATATTAATTTTTTGGATTTAAATCTCATTATTGAACCTTCTAATAGAATTGTTACTAATTTATATGATAAAAAAGACTATTTTAATTTTTAACATTAATAAAATCTCACCATTTAATTCCTGCAACACGATTCTACTGTTTAGAAATATTATACATAATCAGCGTTTTAGAATTTATAGATTATCTGATAAAAAATTTCATGCTATACATATTAATAATCTAAAAATTACCAGCAATTTATATAAATATCCCTCTCATTTTGTAAATGGTATAGTTAAAAAATTTAGATTAGCTGGATTTTCATGAATTCTATTCATAGTTTTTTATATTAGCCTGACATCTCCATACTCTTGATTTAATAATATTTTATTTTTACATCCATTTAAACATTAGCCTTTCTATTATTAGCCCCTCCTTATTGTTGCTCTGATTGTATATTATCACTTATTCTTGCCTTTTCGCATTACTGTTATTTATTTCTTACGAATGGCAACAGTAGATCATATCTTTTTCCTTTGAGAATGGCAACAGTAGATCATATATTTTTCCTTTGAGAATGGCAACACTAGTCTCTTCATTCTGGGTTCCCAGGTTCGATAGGTTCGTGCATTTGTTGTGTTATACTCCAGGTATTGTTGTTTCCTTTTATTTTTTCTTCTTCATGTATGTTGTCCAAGTAGAAATAGTTTATAGATATAATCTATCTATTTCTTCAGAAACATACATTTTTGTGTTTGCTTCGACAAAATACTTGGACTTGAGATAGAGTTTTAGAGAAGTGAACAAATCCATGATTTAGGCTTAGCCCTTGTCCACGTGTATAGCATTAATGCTTGGATTTCATTTCTTTTCCTTTTATCGTTTCCATACCATTGTTTTTTGATGATTTCTTTAACTTGATGGTTCGAAATTTGTTTTTTTATATTTTTTTCCATTTGATTGTAGATTTGCAGATTTATACTTTTATTTTGTAAGTTTGTTAGAAAGTTAGGTTTTTCGAGTTACAGCTTCTTTTCTTTGACTGGACTTTCAAACTATTATATATATATATAAGTGAAAAATTTTAATTCACTTGTATAATATATACCAGAGATTGCTCATTTATTGAAATCGTTCGGTTTAGCAAAATTGAAAATAAAATGGTCTATATATATATATATATATATATATATACATGTATAAGCCAAAAGGAATAAAAGGAATAAAAAGAGTAGAATCATTAGAGGCCGTGGGGGGTTATGACCCCCACTCCCCGGTTAAAGCATGCTTAAGAGCCGCGACAACACTCCCGGTAATTAGATTTTTGATCCAACCATGTGGAATAACTCCTTGTGTTGCATTAATCATGTTACATTAGTTATTCCACACGGTTGGATCAAAAATCTAATTTACGGGATAAGGATCCAACTTATACAATAAATTTGGTATTTTGCACAACAAAATGAGAATTTATTTGATAATGATACAGATCACAGAAACTTGACCATTTTGAGAGATCTTATAAAACTAAGGGCATCGAGCTTGAATACTGATGTGTGTAAGACTGTAAATAATAAGGTTTTAAGGAATATTTCGTAGTTAAGTTTTGTAATAAAAAAATATGATGGCATTCCATTGAAACGGATAGTAACGAATTGTACCGAACTTCTGCCTTTTAACGATATTAAGGTATGTGTAACATATCGATACGGTATACCTGTTGGCAGAAAGATTTTTAATTATAACGGTTTCAGTTGTAATATGAAGGAAAATGATATTGATGATTGTGATTGTGATAATATGACAGGTTTTACGGAACCAACTTTAAAACCTATTGTTACGGGCAAGTTAGATCTGATAAAAAATGCAGAGCTGAGAGATATCATGGAGAAGGGAACAAAATACAGATTACAGGAGTGTAGAAATGCCATCACTACTTTCACCAATGACGTCGAGCTTTTTATTTATAAATTGGCAGTGAAGTTTAGTATACCCAAGTTTAGTATACGAAACATTTGATGAGTGGAAATACTGTGTCATAAAGGTGTTCACTGAATGTTATAACATCAATACGTTCGGTGTACATTGTGACAGATTGGACTTCAGGGAAATCGAAAACGTACAGGAAAGTTATATTATCACTTACGTCTAACTATGCACTTACATGTCGCAAGTTATATCATCAGAAATTATTGGAGAGTTATGGTAATGATACAATGTATCAACTTTTATCTCTGTCATAAAGATCTATCGAAAATTGTATCATTGCTCAATACAAAAAAAAATCTGATGTGGGCAACACATGACTTTCCTTATATAATACAATGAATTTACTACTTTTACAGTTAAAAAAATGTTATTCTTATAGTAGATACTTATATTCTTTCCAAGATATTGAATTTTTTTCAATTACTAGTCATTTTCATTGATTTCGTGTCAATTTTATCTATTTGGCAAGATTTTCGTTAATTTGACAACATTTAAAAGTCACCAAGTTGGCGACATTCCTCCAAACTTGTCGCCAAAATCTCGCCAAGCGTTATGGACGGAGAAATAAGATATTCTTATACCAGATAAATGACTATTGGTGTTCAAATACAAAAGTATTACTCAAAGTATCTTTTCTCATGAATGGAACGAGCTAAATCCACGAGAATGATGTCGCCAAATTTATCGCAAGATATCGCATATGAAAAGTGAACATGTTTCTCAACAGTTAATATATTTTTTTAATTCATGGGATTTTTTGATAAATTTTTTAAAAAGTGTGCAATATCTCGAGAACGGATCATGCTAGTGTTCTAAAGTTTATGCTAATCGTTTTCTAAGGAAACGTTACATAAGAAATGTCTATTTGCGTAACTTTTTTAAAGGTTTTGATTTTTTGATGATTTTTTAAAAAATTTCACTTGAAAATTTAGGGGTTCTAAACAATCCATTGCGTTTAAAAACAATAGGCTTCCAGTATTCACGGATTGTGATTTTTGTACCAAATTTCAATCGAATCGCTCCATTCGTTCGTGAGATATCGTCTCCACAGACTCACTGACACACACACACACACAGACATCACGTTGAAACATGCTCTCCCGGCGAAAACTCGAATTCGAATTTTCGACCCCGTCACAATACTTCCATTATGTATATAAAGAAGGTAAAAATTGGAATTGTATTGAAAAAAGTTAGATTTCCCTACAATTAATAAAATATGTACCCTGAAATTAATAAAATATTAATTTTAAAATGGAAAATACTATGCAAAAAGAAACTGCAAATTTCACCTCAGATCCCCCCAAAATTTTTTTTGAAGAAGACGATATGAAAAAGTTACAAAAGAGTAAAAATTAAATATGTAGGAGAGGGGGGGGGGAGGGGCGTGATAAAGGTTTGTAAATGGCTCACAATTTGAATAGGCGACCCTGATGCTTATTTTTTTATTACATTTCGTTTTGTTTTTTACTTGTTACATACCAGTTTTGTGTTTGATAGCTGATTCAAATATAACTTGACTGAAAATCCCCTACCCCACCAAATAACAATATTTTAAAGCAAGTATAATTTTTTATACAAAATTTCAAGCTTTCAATGCATCAAAATGTTGAACAGTAAATAAAAAGAGATTAATTAAAATGCGTAGAATGTCGCCTATATGGATGGACGGATACCAGTCGAGTTAGGGAGCGAAATGCAGAAAGGACCGAAACCCATTACCATCTATACGCTGACTCTAATATTTTTTTAAGTAGGAGAAGATATGGAAACTTTACAAAAGAAGAAAAACAAACATAGTGGGGACCGCAATTTGTATCGGTGACCTGATTATATTTTCTGTCACTGGCATTTACTGATTTGCAACCAGAAACAAAGCAGGTACCAAAAACCATATTTCTAGAAAATAAAAAACTGTTAATAAAAGAAAAAATTAAAATCAAACAAACTTCTGATCAACATGATGCTATTTAAATGAAACAAAGCATGAACAAAATCCAGATTTATGAAATTTGGTCAATTAGTTTTTGAGACGAAAAACCCTATGGTTCTTTGGCTTGACAGTCACGCTAAAAATAGTTTTTTCCGTATTCCAGCGGTCCCAAAAAGTGTAGATCCGTCGAAAACTCGAATTGCTATGACATGATATCTCTCAATACTTTCCCTACACATTACCTAGTATTGCAGAGAAAGTAGTAAGCATGTGCTTGAAATTTTTAAGCTTTATAAATATAAACTATCACAAGTATGCAAAACAAGACATTAAAATAAAATTAAATTTACGATCTGATATCAGCTTTTATCGACCTTACAATTCATAAAATTGCATTATTATTGATAAATAATTTATCTATGGTAAGTATCTTTCATGTATATGAGCTCTGTTTAATTGTTTTGAATTCAATCATGGTAATTCTTTTACAAACATATTGAAATGTTTTAACTAATGTTGTAGCTTATCAAATATAGCAAGTTATTGCATAAATAATTCTTTAAATAAATATCTTTAGAGCAACGTACAACGTGTATACTAATGGGCGATTTATGGATTGTAAGTCTACCAGCAAGCGTTGCTAAGGGGATGTCATGTGATTGAAACAGCTCGATAGCAGAGCCACTAAACTGCAGCCGTTCCGTCCAGAAATCGAACGTATTAACTGTAACCACCGACAGAAAAGCGGCTGCGCAGCAAAAGAAAAGATTGTTTACGGTTTTTGTACTCTGTTTATTTGTTCGCACAAAGCGTCAGCGTTTGAATCGGAAATTTGGTGTTATGTATATTTGAGAAACGCTTTGAGATAATATCCTTTTCAGGACATAATATTTTGTCGATTTTTAAAGTATATCAAAACATTTATCGTATAAATTTGATAATCGAAATATTTTTGAAAAGTATTTCAAGGCTATTGACGATAAAAATTTGTATGAGTAATAATCTTTTAATCTCATACCAGACTTAAAACAATTTCAAACTCTCTTTGTCATTTTCGTCATGGATGTTCTGTTAAGAATTGGCTTGATGGTCTTGCGAATTATCCGATGGTTTTTGGATTTGCTATCCGACTTTATATTTGGCTGGTTTTATCAAGGGAAACATGAGAGACTGCCTCCAATTAAAAATCGTTATATTTTGGAACCAGCCCATGTTTTAGCAAGAAAAATTCGCTCCAGAGAGGTTAGATTTGTTAATTATCTTTTTATTTCTTTATCTTAATTATTATTTGTTTTAATGTAATCTGTAATGTTTATTTGAGTATTGCAATTCCTATTTTACCTATAAATTCATCTGAAAGTTAATGAACTTATCCCACTAAACAGTCACTTTTCTGGCAATAACTGTTACAGTTTTGTCTAAATTGAAAAATAAGTTAAGGTTCAGGTAACTTAAAAAATAAAGTTTTTCCCCGTGTTCTAACATTTTATATCTCCATACGAGCAGAGCACTTGGCTCTTGTAATTGTAAGTCAGATTGACTCTTGCAACTTAAAGCAGAGTCAACTTTCAAATTTGTAAGTCATTTTTTGCCACTTTTTGACATTTCTAATTTTAATTGAAGAATGGTGGAAAAAATACAGACGTTTTGATCAAATATACCACACACATTTTTATTGAAAACAACAGTGCAATAAATTTAAATTTTTGAAATGATGAACTTCTGTTATAATTTCTGTTAAAGTTATTGTACTGCAATTATTACACTTTTAAACAATGAAAAGAAGAAAAAAATAATGGGGGTGAATTTTGCGAGTCAATTCTTAGTATAGCAGTTTTTAAATAGAAGTTTTTAACTTTGGTTAAAAAAGTGCTGATTAATTTTTAGTTAAAAAAGTACTGATTAACATAGCAATTGCAGGTACCCACGAGCTCTGGTGATGTTAATTAATCAGTCTTTGTACTAAAAAATTTTTATGTATCCACTAGACCAAGGATAATATATTTTTCAGTGCAATGTACTACAAAAGGATTTTTTTTTTTTTTTTTTAAGTTTTAAAAAGTAATTCAAAAGTTTAGTATGAACTTATAAAATTTGATTAAAACATTAATAGGGGAGGTAGTAGAAAAATAACTAATTTTTGTGATAATTTTTTAATGTCAAAAATCACTCCACTAATTTGTTATTTCAATATAATTTATTAAGCAGTATAACATATTAATTTTCAACATTGCAAGTTTTTACTTTGAAAATATTTTAAACTTGCAGGTATACCCATTGCTGCTATTGCTAATGATTTAGAATATGTGCAAATTCTAGTAGTATTTTTAGTAATTGTCCCCAATGTTAAACATATTTGGAGAGCTAGGATTGATAGTTTCTAGTATATAACCCCATACCGCCTACTATTTCAGTTGTAATGTGGGATCCCAATATATATCTGAAAAATCATTAGGATGCTAATATAACTTATGGAAGTGTTTAGATTCATTTATTTAGCCCCACCAATGATATATTTACATATCTGGTATATGATATGTAAGAACTGTTGATTATAAGATGGAACTTATTTCTCCTAAAATCTGTTTTCGATACTAAAATTTAATAAGGATGCTGGTTTTAATGTAAATTGTTACAATTACTATATTGAACAATCTGGTGAAACATTTACAACAAAATATTGCTTAAAACATTTTATTCGTATGCAATTTTTAAAGAAGGGATACATTAGTAGGAACTAACTAGTTAACTAACTAGTTATACTTTATTACTAGCAATATAATAAATACCAAAGTTTTTAAATTTTATTTAATTTTATAATTTTTAAAAGAAGTTATAAATGTTTTTCTGCTTATTGCTATGAGTAAAACTGTAGTTCACACATTTTTTGTAACTATAACATAGATTGTTTTCTTTTTTTTTTTAGGTCAGGAGTACAGATGTGGTCAAAGCTTTCATCCAACGTATCCGAGATGTTCAGCCAGTTGTTAATGCTATGGTTGAAGATAGATTTGCTGAAGCTCTTGAAGAAGCACGATATGTAGATGACCTGTTGGCTTACACTTACAAATCAGAGGAAGAAATATTGCAAGAAACACCATTTCTTGGGGTACCAGTCACAATAAAAGAAGCAATTGCACTTAAAGGTAATTTTGTAAAAATTGAATAGGTTCAGGTTCATAGATCTTAAATGTCACGTTTGAAGAATCATTACTTTCTCATACTATTCTATAAGGAAAACTATTGTTTCCTCAAAATTTACAGATTCTAGATTTTAACAAGAAAGCATGTTTTATGGCCTGAACACATTTAAAATACTTTTTTCTACACAAAGATGAATATATGTGTATATATATCCATATGTGTATATATATATATCTGAATCAATCATAAACAAGTATCAATTTATGAACAAGTGCATTATCGATGTGATGTGAAATATTTGTGTTCAAACATTAGTTATGTAAGATACTAGAACCAGATAAGTTTTTAATAATTTGTATGATTAGAACTCAAATTATCCTAAATTTAAGATTTTTGTGGTATTATTTTCTTATGAAGAAACAGGGTAATTTCAAAACAATGTTGTGGGGAAATTATGATTTCAATTATGCTATGAATCTAAATCATATTCAAATAATATACAAGGTACGATCAAAAAGTTTTTGTTCAAGATTGCTGCAAGATAGTGTATGACATAAACATTGATTAAAGTGAAGCTATTTAAAGATTATAATTAATCTTTGAGGGCATCATTTTTACTGAATGTGTCCAACTAACTGAATTTTTTTAAAGTCAACGATTTGAACATCTTGAATGTACATGCAAAAGGCTCGTGGCCCATGGTTTCACAGTTATTGCCATTTGTTTATATGGAGAAGGCAATAAAATGACCAGCAAATACAAAACTTTTTAAAGCAGAGATTTTGGAATTTCTTTAGTAGAGATTTTAAAATATTTACTTCAAACCAGCAACAGTGCAGGGAATTATTTTGAGACCTGCTCATCGTCATACTACAGTTATGATTTTAAAATAAATCGTTAAAACTGCTGCCAAAATAGCTAAAAAGTAAAATATTTGTTAAAACATAGTATATCACAATCTTAAATAATAAATCGTTTGTTATATGCTGTGTTTTAATGAAGATTTTATTCTTTATTTAGTTATAATTGTTATTACTAGTACTTGTAGCATTTTACACTGATCATTTAGTATCTAAATGTTTTGCAGAACTCTTGTGAGTTCTGCAAAACATTTTTGGTAAAATAAGTGATTTGCATAAATTCTCAGTCTTTTTTTTATATCCTAGGTTCCTTATTTACTGTTGGCCTCCCAGCTAGAAAGGGATTCCGGGCCACTTTTGATTCTGATGCTGTATCTGCACTGAAGCAAGCAGGTGCAATACCTTTGGGAGTCACAATTACACCAGAACTTTGCTTCTGGTGGGAGTCGTACAACACCTTGTACGGTCGCTGCTCCAACCCGTATGACACTACCAGAACTGCTGGTGGTAGTAGTGGCAAGTTACTTTATTTACATTATTTATTTGTCTGTTGTATCTTGTAGACTTATTACAGGTATTTGTTATTCAAAGCTGTAGAATGTAGGTATACATGCATATATGTCGGGCACATACTTTCCAAATTTTAGCTAATTTTTCATATACTTTTCAATTAAAACATTAATCTAGCCCTTTAGTTGCTGCATATACAATCAGAATATGGTTACTTTGTCATATTTAGAAATTACTCTATTAACAAATTATTTTCACTAATTATAGCTAAATATGAAAGTTTTATTACTGGAGACCACTATTATGTTATTAAGCCAAAGTTTGCATTACAAAGCCTATTAATCATTAGCATCTGTAAATTTTAATAGTAATTATCATATATATTTCAATCCATTTAAATTGCTATATAAATTTTTAATAAATAGTTAGTTATACTATATAGCTATATTTATAAGCTAATACTTGATTGTGAAAATTCATAGTTACTATACATCAATCAATATTAATATATAGTAATTATAATTGATTTTAATATAAGCATTAACTAGTAGTGAAGTTTTTAATGGATCAAATAAAATTTCTAAAAGTTAATACAAGTTAAGACATAATTTTATCTCCGTAACTACTCATCAGTTGATTTTTACTCAATAATGTATAACAGTGAACCCCGCATAATATAAAACTACCCTAAATATTACTGTCTTAATTTAATTTTTAAATATTTTTCTATTAAATATGTAAAAAAATTGATGATCATCAATATAACCACAAATTCAGCTAAACTAAAAAATAAAATTTTTTCTATTAGATCAAATTTGCGATACAGCATTAATGAAATTGTTGGATTTTCCATTACAAGTTCATCTTAACATCTTTATTATTTTTCATAACCAAATAATTATAATTCTTATGAAACCAACATCATTCAGTTATCATTGAAAACTTTGCTAGTTGCATGACATAAACCTATGAACACATAATGTCATTTCAATTGCTCTGCCAATGGAGTGACATGAGCTTTGTGAAACATTTCATATCCTGATACAAATGTGCTAAGGTGTAAGTTGACCAAGGGGTATGATCACCAAATCTCCCTGATGATTTGATCTCTGTTTGAAAAATATGATGTTAATATTTCTATAACTTTCTGCATCCCTCATTCTGTACTCAGAACAAGATGAGACACTCAGCTGGGTTTTTATATATAGATTTAAAGATAAATAATAAAATAGTACGGAAATATGTCAATGAATTAAAACTTTAAAAATAAAGACGACCAAAAAATAGGCTTAAAAGTCTTTTATTAAAATCTCCTTTTTACGAAGTACAAAATCACAAGGCCATAGCGCTTTCGGGTACTGTTATGCCCTTTATCAATGGCAAAATGAAAGAAAGTTGCGAACATGTGCTTAAATATAGGCCATAACCTCCAGGTAAAATTTACATATCAATCAGTTTACATTTTTAATTATGAATCATTTAAATATAATTTAATTATAAAATTAAAATTACAATAAAAGGAAAAGGTTCATAAATTAAATAATATTTATGAACCTTTATAAATAATATTTTAAAAGGTCCACAAAATTTAATTTATGAACATTTTCTTTTTATTGTAATTTGTGTTTTATAATTAAATTATATTTAAATGCCTCTTAATTAAAAAAATGTAAAAACGTAAATTGATTGATATGTAAATTTTGCCTGGCAGTTATGGCTTATATTTAAGCATATGTTCGCAACTTGTTTTCACTTCCCTACTGATGAAAGGCATAAAAGTGCCTGAAAGTGCTATGGCCATGTGACTTTGTACATCATAAAATGGAGATTTTAATAAAATACGTTTAACCCTATTTTTTGGTTGTCTTTCATTTTAAATTTTTAATAGATTTAAAGTTATAATATGGATTAGTAATTTAAAATATAGTTATAAAACTTATTCTTAATTATTTATTTTTATTCAAATATACCCTGTAATTCATAGGTGGGGAAGGATGTATTTTGGGTTCAGCTGGCTCCGTGATTGGTGTTGGGAATGACATAGGTGGAAGTATCCGCATCCCAGCTTCATTTAATGGAATTTTCGGCCATAAACCATCAAGAGGTGCGTATATTTTATTAATTTCTATTTAAATTTCTCGTTTTACCCATAGGCATTTATTTTTAGGAGAAATTGAACTCTTTTGTAATGTTTGTCAAACTGCAGCGTGTGTAAAACATATTTCAATTACTTGTACTAAATATAAACAGTTTCGTTTTAAGCATTTATTTCAGGACTCACACTATAACTTTGGCAGAATGGATTTGGAGAAAATCCTCATTTGGGGATTTTTCCATTCTTGTTGGACGTCGGTTTTTACCATCATATTTAACTTTACTTCCTATAACCTTTTAGACATTTTGCATCTTGTTACTATCATTATATCTCCTTCATTATCATGTTTTATTCACACTTTATCACTTTTTTAGGTTGTACACTTGTTTTTATTCTTTGCTAATATCTGTTTTTTAATGCCATATGTCTGGTGCAGCATATACTTTTAGATCTTGTGCCAAAAAACTCTAATAAACCAACCAACCATCCATTTAAATTTTATGCATAGGTTGGTAGAGAGTTATTTATTCATCTAATGTTTTGTTTTAAATATTTTATCTTATAGGAGTTGTCAGTAATAAAGGACAGTATCCAACTGCCTCTCCACAACTGCAGACATATCTGATGACTGGACCTATGTGTCGGTATGCTTCCGACTTACGGCCCCTTTTGAAAGTGCTTGCTCCCGACCATGCTAACAGGCTTAAGCTGGATGAAGAAGTATGGAATGTTCTTTCATATTCCCTTATCCCTTTTTTTTTCTGTTTAAATTTTTGCAGAACAGTTTTTCATGTTTGATTTAAAATATTTTATTCTTTTGAATACTTCTAAATTGGGTAGAAGCCCCAAACTTCTTATAGCTGTGAATTTATTGTTGAAATAAAAGCTGATCTAAATAGTTTATTTTATATCAAGTGTAGTAGAATGTAATCAGCTTTTGATATTGAAATCATGGGAGTGTACAAATAAGTGCAACAACCTCTAGAAGAGTGTATGCCGGCAACAAATAAATATTTACATAAATAAAAATTTGATTTGTGCAGCACATAACTTTTGCTACAAACTGAAATTCATTTTCTCTTTCCTAATCCATAAAATTGAGTTTATATGCTTAAAATGACCAATGTATTTAATTGATATTGTATCCCGTTAGTAGTTTTAATGCATCTACTTTTTTGTTTAGACACTTAACACTTTTTAAATCATGCCAATTCCTCAAAATTTTAAAAATTTAAATATCTTGAGAATGATTCGTCTTAGAATAATGGGGTTGATCTTATTTATTTTATCATCAAAAATTACTTATTAAACGACTATTTAATCATATTTAATTTTATATTTCAGAATTTGCTAATTTTGGTGGGCCATTTTGCAAAAAGACTATTCTATTTATCCAAATTGTATCAAATGTAATCAGCACCAGTATGACCTATAAATAACTTTACTACCAAATTTTAAGAAATTTGATTCAATAGTTTTTAACTACAGTGAAAAACACAGCCAGCTCTTTAAAATTCCAAATAATATAAATATCTTGAAAATGGTATATTTTAGAGCAGTGGTATTGGTCTTATTTGTTTTAGCTTTAAAAATTACTTAAAACAACAAACATTTCATTTATACATTTCAACATATTTAGTTTTTTCTTATTTTGAGAATTTTTGTGGTCCTTTTCACAAAGAAGTATGATTCTATTTTTACTAATCATACCATATTTTAATCAACAATAGGGTAACCCACAAGAGATTTATCCAATTTTGTAAAATTTCATTCAGCAGTTTTGAGCTAAAGTGGATACATGTATTGTACTTGTTATATTAGACACTTTAATAATTATATAGATTATATTTTTCATAGAACCTCACAGTATGACAGGGCATTCTTCATCAGGGCCTTACTATTGCAGTGGAAAAAACAACAACAAAACAACACCCTCAAATTTTAAGGGGACCCTAAATTTTGTATGTGATAAAAAAATCAAAGCAGAAATATTTTTTAATTTATTTAAAACTAGTAATATTGTTTTTATTTTAAATTATAAAATATATTAATAGTTTTAAATATTGTACACCATTTAAAGTCTTAATATATTACTTTGAAGTAAAGAGTTTGGAAGTTTTCTACCCTTACAGAAGAGCCTTCAGGGCTATGATCCTCACACTCCCCTCCCCTCCCCAATTTGTTATGTGTTGAAGTTTTGCATGTGTTTGGTATGCTGCGAGTATATGGGGGCCCCAAATTAACACTAGGCCCTGTTCTTCAATGTAGTAATCGAGACACAATAAAATACATATAGAATTACCCGCATTATCATAATATGTAGGCTGGTTGCTGCTCATTGCTTACTTTGTGTGCTGCTTTGGCTCATAGCACACATCAAAGAATTTTGTTCGATTTTTACTTTGCAATTTCTGTGCTGTGAGACTTGGGAACAAGATACTTTTGGACAGTTTTGTATCAGTCCAGTGGTTTATTAATTTCTCATATCATTTCAGTAAGAAATTCTGAAAGTTATATTTTGTCTGTCCAGAATAAACAATGGATTCATTTAACACTCTTTGTTTCTTGAGCTTATATTGATCGCTTGAGCTTCTTGCCACTGGACTAAGAAGTTTTGAGATTTTACGGACTCCCCCTGGCTCCTCCTCTTTTTCTATAAGGCCTCGCCTAGATAAGCTATTGTGTCATTTTGCCACTCTGAAATATGCAATAAATTGTGGGCCATATAACTGTCCTTGTGATGCTGTCAATTCCCACAATTTTGTAATTTTAGATATGTTACCTTTAGCATGGGTTTGTCTGTCTATTTGGATATGACATGTATAACTTTATAACTTGTTGCAGTTTTAAACCAACTTACCCAACCTGCCATCAAGAGTATTAATTTTTTAAACCCTGTTAGAAAATTATTTATAATAGTTTGAATCATTAAGAGTTGGTTGTTGTTGAAACCCAGACCGTCCGACCTACCAGAAAGGTGTAAGGTAACAGTTTGGACGGTCGGGAAGTGCCACCCAATTTAGACCGGAACCCAGTGGGGGAGGCATCCACAGGGACCGTACCCTCCTTCCCCTACCACCAACCTCTCGGAAGGACTTTCGGACCCACATGTTTAACGTGATCGTACTCCGCATGAACACGGCGGCAGTTTTGGCAGTGGCTGGAATCGAACCCGGGCCTACCGAGTGCAACTCCAGCGCGCTAACCAATGGGCTACCGCGGCCCATTAAGAGTTGGTAAAACATCATCCTTTTGTAGAGAATGTACCTTTTCACAGAGACGGTACCCTTCTTCCCATACTACAAACTTCTCAGGACTTTTGTATCCACTAATTTAACGTGCCCATACTCCGCATAAACACAAAGTTAGTTTGGGCAGAGCTGGGAATTGAACTCTAGTCCTCCAAGGTCAAATCCTGTGCCTTAACTACTGGACTCAACTCCAGAGACTGAATATGGAAAAATTTGATTGAAATATGTTTGAATGCATGAATTTTTACTACATTAAAACTGACTTCCTGATAGATAATGTAATGTGAAAATGCATCTAAAATTGGTGGTCAGTAGAATGATAATTTTTAAAAGAAAATAAAAGTACCTCATTTAATGCAACATTTATTTGCACGAAAAAAACATTTTGGAAAAATTCGGTCTCTGAAGGGCACAAACTTATTTCTTGATAAATGCATCAACAGAGCCTGATTAAGCCAATGTGGGACCCAGAGCCTGTTGTTAATTGCCTCCCCCCCCCCCCCCCCTACACTCATGTCATATCAAATACATGCAAGAAAATATCACTAAGCAAATTTGAAAGTTTGGGACCACTATCCAGAAGGCACTTTTGTACATGTAGAACTTTTTATTTAAAAGTAAAACCTTAAAAGATGTATAATATTTAAAACTATTAACATATTTTCAAAATTTAAAATAAAAACTTAACATTATCAGTTTTTATTATTCAAACAATTATATAAATAATTATTTCTGATTAAAATGTTTTAACACATACAAAATTTAGGACCCTCTGGGGGCCCAGGGCCACGCCCTGGAGGCCCATGTGTTAATTAGGCCTTGTGCATCACTGCTTTTTAATGCTTCCATTATTTTGATGAGAGTTCACTGTCAAATCAAGTAAATTAAGTGGTACACACCCAACTAGAAAATAAACAGGACAAAAGCTTTCATCATTCATTTTTTCTCTTTTAAGGTACATTTTCAAGACATCAAAATATTCTACATGGACAATGATGGTGGCAATCCATTAGTTTCTTCTGTTAATAAAGAAATCAAGAAAGCTCAAAAGCTGGTACTAATTTTATTTATAATTTAATTGTTCATACAGTATATGATCTGTTAATTATATATGATCTGTTAATTACAGTATATGATTTAATTGTTCATACAGTATATGGCAAAGAACATAAATGTGCATGCATTTTTTGTATGGCATAATTATTTTAAACTTAAATAAAATGATTCATCCAGGCTGCTGTAAAGAAAAGAGTTTGTTAGTAAAGCTACACCAAACAAATAAGTGAATGAATCAGCTGGTTTTTGTTGGCAATAAAAGTAGCCTTCATTAAGACAGAGCAAACACTCCAGCAACAATAGGAAAATGTCTGTCGTTGGAAAAATATAGGAATGTAATCCAGGGTACATATGAGTGCTTGAAAATTGGGAAAGTACTTAAATTTTAAATTAACATTTTCAAGGCATTGAAGTACTTGAAAATTCCCATTTTCTTGGTTAAGTCCTTGAAAGCGCTTGAAAAGGGTAGAATTGAAAGTGTTCTGCAGATTCACAAAATTGTGTTTTTCTGAAAAGTTCTGCTTTCTCTGGAAATTTTCCTAGCAGTTACGCTGTCGCTGAAATTTTACTAAACAATATTATTTTCCCCAAAAAATTTTCTCAATGGCTTCAACATTAAACAATAATGTTAGTTTACTATGATTTTTCTTTCAAGAAATGCATACAACTTCATAGTATAAAAAAAACGATGTTCTTGAAAAATAACTGCATGGTACTTGAAAATCCTTGAAAAGTGCTTGAAATTTTTTTTAAGGAAAATGTACTCACCCTGATAATCTAAAAAATAAGAAGAATCTTTGCAGTCTGAAAAATAAAAATAATCTCTCAACAGAAATAGCCTCTTCCCAGGTCATGTATTTTTTCTGTTCACAGACCTTTTTTCCCTTTTTTCCTCAAACTTTGTGCCTCAACTTAGCTCTTCCTTTCCACCAAAACTTAGTCATACGTTTTATTATTTATTTAATGCTATTTTTCAAGCAGTTTTATTTTATATAGTTATTATGGACAAGTGAAGCAAACTCCATTCTCCATTCCTAACGAAACCAAATCACCATTTGCCTGAATTTTGTTATCGTATTTACTCATAAACTATAATATGAAGATGAAATTTTGGATATATATGATACCTATTATCAAAACGAACAATAACAGGGCGAAACACCCGTCTCTAAACTGTTCATGTTCACTATGTTTTCTACAAATAGCATGTAAAAATTTTAAAAAAGAATCCAATGCTGGAGGGGGGCGGGGGAATTTTGCTATTCCTCCCCCCTCCCTTTTTTTTTTTACATGGTTGCTAGAATATGGCAAACAAAATACGCACCATTGATTTAAATGTCTGTAATAATAAAGATTCTATCCTCAAAATTAAGAACTGCATTCTCATTGCCAGAGAAATATTGAATAAAATTACTTCATTATTTTATGAGTATCTCTGCTTTAAATTTCTACTTTCGTCAGTGGAACCTGCACTGTTCCATTTTTTTTTTCTTTTCTTGTCTTGTCTTGTGATTTTTATGTTTTGTATATTATTCTGTAAATACTCTAATCCATAATTGTACATATTATTATCCTTCCCTTGCTCCCCTTGTTTCCTTTATTTTTTCGATGCTTTTTTAGTATACATTTTTCAAATTTACTTTTCAAAACATGTCTGTTGAAAACTCAAGTTGAGATTTTCAGCTCCATAAAGTACAATTTAGATTATTTTTAACAACTATCTGTATTGAATTTTCATTAATTTTGAAGTAAGTGAATGTCTCAAACCGCCACCAAAACTATTTTTTTTTTTATTACTATGATTACATAAACTTTTTAAAGTTAGTCTTTGTCAACGTAATTTTAAGAAAATTAGATATTCAAACTTCTCCAAAGAACCTGTGGGAGCAGAGAGACATAAAGCTAAAAAATAGGACTATCCCACCAAAATCAATATATCTGGTTAGCTTATGTATGTGTTGTGATTGGCGCTCCCACCATTCTGTGCTATGAAGTGCATTCCAAATTATACGTTCGAACTGAAGATATCTTTTGTTCTAACCACATAGTATCGGTCTACCACTTCATTGGCCATGGGTTGTGCACCACAGCTTCGAGTCAGTTCCCACAGGTGGTGATGAAACAAAAAGAACACACAACCTTTTCGATGATGGTCGTAGCACCATTCACAAGGTGGAAGCAACACAAAATTTGCAATCTCCCAGCGTCCATCATGCACCCATCAGCTTTGAAAACAAGAAAGATCAATCATGCATAAAGCATTGATTATGAAACACTTTCCAACTGTAATGCAATTTTATTTAAACATTTCTAAAATACGATACATTCCTCGGTAATATTTTTAAAATTATCATAATACTACATTAATTTATTATATTTGAAAACTTAAAACTTCATTAAAAAAAATGCACTTCATTCAAATAACTGCATTGAAATATAAATTGCCTGGTTTAAACATATCTAAAATGCAATACATTCGTCGGTACTGTTTTTAAAATTATCATAATACTACAATAATTTATTATATTTGAAAACTTCATCGGAAACAAATGGAACTTTATTCAAATGACTTCATCGAAATATAAATCGCCTGGCTCTCTCTATAAAAGCAGCATTTCATTCATAAACTTTTTTCCATTCCTGTCATTCATCACAATGCTATAATAATTTATTTTATTTAAAAACTTAAAACCATGGAGATACAAGTAATTTAACTCTGTGCTTAAAACTTCATCGAAAAAATAGTCTTCTTCTCTGTATAAAATCAATGAATGTTTCATTCATATTAGCTAGATTGCAGACTCCATGAGCTAAATAATTTTGCATTAAAGAAATGCAGCAATTCTTATACAACTCATTCTACATCTTTTGGTGTTTATATTCTCCATAAGTGAAAATTAGGCTTTATTGTAGAAATAATCAAAGTTTGATAATCATTTAAATTCAAATAAATTGTAATTGCATTGTTTCAGTATGTAGATGCACAGAATTTAAGCAAAAAGCAGTTTTATCACGGATGCAACACTAAATATGAATTAAAAAAAACTTTGAAAATCATGATTTTGACACAAGATGGATGCCATATTTTATTTTGAAGTGGGTCACTTGATCTCTTCATATAATGGTCACGTAATCTCTTCATATAAAGGATGTCATTATTATTTTAATTTTTATTTGAAAAAACTACTGAATATATTTTGCTGGATTTTTTTTATATATTTTATGGGATAATTTGAATATTTACTAAAAGTTTTGAAGCAATTTGTGAATTTTAAATTCACTTACGAAATGTTTGAAAAATTAGGTAACATAGGGTTCAGTGTATTTCATTTTTTTCAACCCGGGTTCAATTCAAAAATAATTGGGTGATATTATTCATTTATATTCCCATAGATTCCACAGACCGTCTGAACAACATACTAAAATTTCATTTTGATAAAGTCATTTTTATGGCAGTTATCTTGCTAACGGACAGGCAGAATGAACAAAGTCATAAACACTTTTCAACTCTGTTGTAAAGTGTTAATAAGTGGACTTCAGTGGTCTTTCACACTTTTTTCATGAGCTTGATTGTGTAATTTTTCAAACTAAGAGGGTGAGTATTGTGGTTATTGGCTCTTGCACCATTCTGTACGACAAAGCACGGTCTGAATTATATGTTCCGACTTAAAGATATCTTTTTGTCTAACCGTATTGTATCAAGCTACTACATTATAAGCTGAGGGTTCTAACTAATTTAGTAGCTGCCGGTCACCACATTTATACATTTTCTTTTCATTCATTGTTACTCTTTTTGTATTTTGTTTTTAGGTTCTAGATTATTTCTCTGAAGCTTATGGACTCAGTCCGTATAAAGTTGACATTAAAGACATGAAGCATAGCTTTGAAATCTGGTCCAAGATTATAACAACATCTGAAATGAAGCCCATCACACTAGAAATGACAGGCCGCTGTGGGGAGGCGAATCTCTTCATTGAATTCTTCAAGTGGCTGTTAGGAATTTCCGATCACATCCTTCCAGTGATTGTATCTGCTGCCATGAACAAAGCCTTAACCCCTCGAGGTGAAAAAGATGCCTCTAAATTTTTTGAAATACTCCATGGAATTGAGAAGCAATTTGAAGAAATCCTTGGCTCCAATGGGGTATTTATTTATCCAACAGGCCCAGACTATGCCTTATATCATGGTCAAGCTCTGTTTAAGCCTTTCAATGTTTCCTACACTGCCATTTTCAATTTACTCGGCTACCCTGTCAGCCAGTGTCCAATTATGTTGAGCAATAGTGGTTTACCGATTGGACTTCAGGTCGTTAGTGGTTTGTATAATGACCATCTTACTATCGCAGTGGCAGAAGAGCTGGAAAAAAAGTTTGGTGGTTGGGTAAATCCGTCTGGTGAATCTTACGAATATTGAAATGAATACTTTGATGCTTTTAATTTTTTACAACAACAGTGGTTTTTATAACATTGTATTTGAATAATCTTGCACATATAAGCATAGTATAATATGATTATATTGTTTATTTCATTTTAAATTGTATTTTTTTATGCACTAGTATATGGAACGATTATTAATTATTAGCTGGAGTTAAGCTGTTATTATTTAATTGATATAGTGGAATTCACATTTTTATAGAAAGTTTTGTATTATTACTGAAAGCCAGTGACAAACTGATAGCAATTTCAGCATGTTGTGTTTTTTTTTTTTTTTTTTTTTAATTCCATAAAAACAATCCTCACTTTTTAATGCCATTACTGTAGTTCCACTAATAATTAAGCAAAAAATTTGGTTTTAAATAGTTTTGTTTATAGCATATAGCATGAATTATTATATAGAATTGTATCAAATTTGCAGTTTTCCCAATAATTTTTATGATTTAATACTTTTTATTGATGCCAATTTTCCGAAATTAAAAAAAAATTCTTCTTGAGAACTGTTTATTCTAGCACAGAGATTATCAACTTTTTCTTTTTCTTGATATACCTCCTTTTCTAAAATATCCCTTAAAAATAGTAGAGTAGGGAATTCAAATCTTAATTCACTGAAGAAATTGGTGTAACCCTTTCGCGACGGCGGCATTCCGAAACTACCATGGCCCAAAGGACGAAGCGCTTCAGTTCCGAACTGTTCCCAAAAGACGACTATTTTTTTGCTCTAAGCCTAACTCTTGAAAAAAATTCACTAAAAATCACCCGATCAACACAGCATTCTACTATTTTCAGAAATTGAGGAAATTCTAGCAAACTATACATCTTCCTCGGAGGTCTTTTTTACCTGTATCAGAGCACAATTTTGGAAAATGTCTTCCAGTTAGACAGAGAGGAGAGGGGATGAGATAACTACTTCTACTGGACTGTTCAGGGGTAAAGAACATTTCAATAAGTTGCTCTATGAGATGAAGACGAAACTGTAAGATTGGGGATTTTTTCCCTTTCTTATTGTCAAAAAGACTGTGAGCATTCAATATTGCAATATCTAGAAAGCCAAAAAATAATTTTCTGTACCTTTTGATAGTTTTTCTATAAGCTGGATAATGCGTTAGAGACGCATCTCCAATATCCACACCCCCATATATTTGTTATATTCCTAAATACAATTTGGTTTTAAAATGTCTTCGGATGTTTCCCGGTCTTTCTTTCCAGAATTTTGCATTTTGTCAGTATGAAGAGTTGTTAAAATTACTTGTTACTGTCTGGTTCGTTTACCATACGCGTATATTCTTCCATAGAAAGGAAGCGTTTCAAACCAGGCATACTTTTATCCGAAATAACCTAATCATTTCATTTCCGCACATTCCTTTCCCCCCCACCCCAAAAACATACTCTTATATTCCTATAAATCCGAACTCAATTATAAAATTGTTGATGCTGCGAGAAGTGCTCTGCCTGTTTACTTTACAGAACCATGTTTCACCGCTCCAAATGGAGAAATAATTCATTGGATTCTCCTTATGCCAAGGTCAAACATATACAAAATACATTTAAGTTGCTTCCACTGGCATTTCCCATCTAGTAGACAAATAAATTCAAATGAAAACGTTTCACATAGAAACACCGATACGTGCCACTCACCGTTTAGGGTAAAGTTCTCTCCGTCACGAGTGCGTGCCATCCATCCTTGAATGCAAGTTCATAGCCGGCACGCGGGCGTGCCAACGGTCACGAAAGGGTTAATGATAAACTTTATTAAGAATACATATTACAAAACAAGTCATTCATAAAGTCAAAGCAAAGCAGTTTATTATACAAAATTCTAAAATAATAATAATAATAATAATTTACTTAATGAGATATCTGCTCTTTAATAGAAAAAATTAAATTATTTAATATAGTTTCATATATTTATTTTTTCAGTATTTTATTTTTATGTACCATTTTTATTATTTTAAATTGCACAACAATCAATCAGCATCAGGGTAATGCCTAGATCATGAAACTGTACAATTTTCATATAAATCAGACTGATAGTTTTTGAGCTGCAGTTATTCTAGAATGTCCAAATTATGTAATGCTGTTAACAGTTTTCGGTCTGGTTGCAACTTTCCCTACAGGTAGAAAAATAAAAAAATATAAATTTAACAGATATATAAATTTGTAATATAATTGCCAGGACATTTAGTGGTTTATTTTTTAGGCTTTAATGAAAGAAGACAGAATCTCTCTCTTTTAAACATGTCTTTTGTGTTTAGTATCTTGTTTTTGAGACATTTTTTTTTGTGTTTGCTTTGGTTGGTGAAACTAAAGAGTAGTTTCAATTTTATACATTTCATTTTTTCCCTCCTTAGTTTTTGCATATTTTACGTATTATTGGTGCCAACAGAATAAGATTTATGTTGAATGTTTAGTACATAGTTTATATTCTTATTTATATATATAAATAGTTCCTAATCAAATGCTAATATATTTGCTATATATTACACATTTACTCACTAGTCATCTGGTATATTCATTTTTTCTGTTCATTTGATACACATGAAATCCTTTTGCATCATTCAGTTTACAGGCAGGGCCTGATCAAGCTAAAATGGACCTAATTTCGAGGCCCCCATGCACTCAACATGTGCCAAACATCAACATATAACACATTTGGGGATTTGGAACCACATCTGCGGAGGCCTTTTGGTACATGTAGAGAACTTCTAAACTTTTTACTTTATAAACAAATAATATATTAAGACTTTAAAACTTTAAAGGATGTATAATCTTTAAGACTATTAACATATTTTTTAATTTAAAATAGAAACTATTATTATCAGTTTTAAATTAATTAAAAAATTATTTCTGTTTAAAATTTTTTATCACATGCATTCCAAGACAGCGGCTCCAAAGACCTGTGCTTTAAGCAGACCCTGTTTACAGGAAAGAAACCTGAGTTTTTCCTGTTGGAAAACTTAAATAAACCTTACTTTTGATGGTAATAGTCACCCCCCCCCCCCCCTCATAATATCTGGGTACTAAATGCGGCCATACAACCCAGCATCCTTTCAGTCTTTCTGAACTAGCAATAAGAAGGCTGACTGCTGAAATATGGACTCTTAACAATCTGGGCCTGTGAACGTCGAAGACTCCAAATGTTTCTCTATACACCAGTGTTCATGAGCCTCACATGTGCATTTCAAAAGACCCCTAGTTCAACATTTATGACCGGTATTTAAATTTTGTTTACAGTGGAATATACAATTAATATTTATTTTTAAAACAAATATATATAGAGAGAGAGCAGCATGGGTATCAGTCTCAATTTCCAGTTTAAGTTTTAAAAGCAAGAAAAAAATCAAGCTGTTTTACCATCACCGAAATGACAGTATATGAAAGAATATTGCAATGCCACAAATAATATTTACTTACAAGCGCTGCCCACTATGGCCTGGAAAGTTTTGCAGAAATTCGGCCACATGCCCTGGCATCTTGCCAAGCACTGGACTGCAAATCCCTCTGTCATAGAACCACATATGCTGAAGCCCTGATTGGGTCCAAGGTTTTACAGAAACCCTGTAGCCTCCTTAAGATATCACAATAGATCATCGTGTTCTCCACTTCATTGGATGATAGGAGTTAAAAGGGCAAACTGTTTCTTTAAGCTACAGCTGCATGCATCTAGCTAACAACTTCCAGGCAAAGTGTTGACATGTTTTGCGTTTAATACAGAATATTTTATTTTAATTGTTCCTCCAATTCTAATTGTCTGACACTGCCATACCACAGCATTCACCACTAGTATATATATGTGTATATATATATATATACAGGGTGTCCCAAAAAGATTGAAACGGGCTTTAATTCTTCACCTGTTGGAGATAAGTAGTCAGTGTAAATTCTAAAAATGTTGCAAGTAAGGTAGGAAATAAGACTACATTAATGAAATAGTCCTCCCATTAATTCTCAAAAAGTTACACTTTTTTCATTTTTATACGACCCCTTTAGACAAATTGAGTCAATCAGAAAATTTTTGTTTTGATTGCAACAAGATCATTAAAAAAAACTGCATATCTGCATCTTCAAAATCAACTGAATTATGATAAAGGAAAAAATCTGATTTATGCTACTTTTCCGTACCATGTGAAAGGCTGCTTCATCAGTGAAAATAGAGATCCTAAACAAATTGACGATGAAAATTGTTTAAATAAAAAAAAAGGGTGCTTAAAAGTACTTAATTATTGAAAAAGTACTTAGTTATTGAAAAGTACTTAAGAATCCGTGATTGCATCATGAGCCTACACGGAATTCGCAAAAATGTCTCCTATGTATTATCATCCAGTTTTATCTTTTTTGTAATGTATCAAAAAATTTACATTTCTAATTTGATATAGGGTCCCCATTCACAATGTTCAATTTTCAATTAAATATAATTTTCTCAATTTTAAAGATACAGATATGCGGGGTTTTTTAATGATCTTATTGCATTAAAAATAAAGATTTTCTGATTGACCAAATTTGTCTAAGGAAGTCGTATAAAAATTTGAAATGCGTAACTTTTTGAAAATTAATGGGAGGACTATTTCATTAACGTAGTCTTATTTCCTACCCTACTTTCAACATTTTTGCAATTTACATTGCCCACCTATCTCCAACAGGTAAAAAATTAAATCGTGTTTCAATCTTTTTGGGACACTCTGTATATATATATATATATATATATATATTATATAAGTAAAGTTTATATTTTTATTAGAAAATAAACAAAATGCAGTAATATGACATAATTTCTAATGCAGAAATTTTTTTTTAACAGTGTTTCAATTTTTTGAACCATGGTGAGTACATGATTTAGTACCTTTTTTCATATGAAAAATGCAGTAGCAATAAAAAATGTTATGCTTAATAAAATATTATGATTCAATCTTATCTTTAAAACAAAAAATAAAATAAATGTTAAGATAAAGTAAATAAGTTTTAAAGGGGGAAAATTGTAAAACGTCAATAAAATCAGCAGTCCACAACAGAGACTACATGCAATGAAATAAAACAATAAAATAAAAAGCCCACACAGAAAACGTGTTAACTATCATTGGGCTCCGGTATCATGGTATTAGCTGAATGGCGGCATCTTGTAGGGGTCGGGGAACATTTAATATAAATAATTTATCTTTATATGCAATATTCTAAAAAAAAAAATGGTATTGATAAGCGCTAGCAAACATTGTGGATTTGCAGTGGTGTCGTCAATCAGGTTGGTTACCCACTTGTTAACTTACATTTTCGGTTTGGTTTCCTTCACTTTTAAAGCTGTGGGTTGAGTGATGCATGAACAGAGGTTACAGTCTGTAAACGGCAGAAAATTGTACATTTGTGATAGAAATTTAAAAACTGCTGAATATAATTTTGAAATACAATTTTGTTGCTTATCGGGTATTTAGATTAAACTCTGTAGATTAAGGTTGAGTGGCGAGTGGGCAATTTTTTTGGTGTTGAATCAAGTTGGCGTTGGATTGCATGTCAACAATTTTGCTTCATACGGGTCTGTGAAACTAAACAAACTGCTGCTAAAAATATATAATATATGTACTTATTATAAACTGTTATGAATAAATTATGCTAGTTTCATAATTTTTTAGTTTTTGAAGATTGTTTTAATGAAATAGTACTATTTTATTTTTTATGTTAGCCAAAGTGGATTAATATTCCTATTTTAATTGTTATTCATTTATTGATGTTATGTTTATATTTTTATAATGCAGGATGTCTGCATTGTTTAAAATATATGCACCTTATGGAATTATTCATTTATCTGCTAAAGGCACGATAAAAAAAAATTCTGTCATTTGTATATTTTTAAATCTTGAACTCTTTATATTTCACTATTTAATGTATTATTTATACATGAGTACAAATCCATAAACATTTATATTAAAGCTGCAATATTCTATAATGTTAGTATTGTAATTTTCTATCTTTTTTTTGGTACTTCCTTATAGCAACCCCCGGAATTATGATTACGCCAAGGTCGCAGTTAAGATTTTTCAATGTCTGTAGCACATTGATACCATAGCGTCGTCGTTAACATACCACTTCTTGTCGTGACTATTTTCTCATACTCGTTTGTCAGGTAAAAGACATCGTTCTTGAAATAATGATATGGCATACATCTCATTGTTTGGTAAATTAAAAGATTGTTAACAACATATTTAAAAAAAATGGCGATTTTAAAAACTAATAAGAAATAGGGAACGTTAACAAAAAAGCAATATGACAATAATTTAAAAATGTGCTGTTTCTTTAGGCCCGCAATCGTTTCGCGAGATTTTACAACCTACCCAGGCGATCATCTCGGTCGCTTGACGATTCATTCGTTGGGGGCTCTGTAATAAGGAAGTGCCCCCCTTTTTTCCCCCATTAAATTTATGTTCATGCTGTTTTCATAACATCTATTTTATATCATTGCATAAAATTGTTTGTTTCATGTTTCAAGTCCTTTTTTAAAACTTATCTGTGTGAACTTATTTTCTACATTTCTTTTGCCTTAATATTCGTATATTATTGTATGCTTTATATTTTGATACAGTTATTCCTTTCTTTCATTTTGATAAAAATAGATGCATTCTAATTTTTGTACTGATAATGATAAATCACTTTTTCTCCTATGGTGGTCATTAATATGTTTAAAATTTAACAACATTGCAATTTGTTATACAAATGTACCAAAGGAGACACAAATGGTGAAATTAATTGCATCTTTATATTGAAAGACATTGTGGGTTATATTTTTTTACTTTTGAGATTTCATACAATACTGCAGTAATTATTAATATTTTTTTCATTTTATTTTTAAGTAGTGTAGTTTAAGGATTTGCCTAAGATGCATAACTTAGCAATAACTAAAATGCCATTTTCAAACAAATATATGTTTTAATACACCAATAAAATATATTAAGTGAATTTGATGAAAATCTAGGACTGGCATTAGTTATTGACACACTAAAGTCAGTGGCATCACCAGAAATTTTTCAAGGGTTCACATTATACCTATTTTTAAATGCTTTTTTTCTTTTATTTAAAAGTACGTACAATAAAATGCAAAATATGAAATTTTTGTTGATTAAAACTGAATTCTGAAAATGGCAGTGATCTTTGTCAGACATGTTTATTCTCAGTTGAACAGATATCTTCCACGGATTTCAACTAAAAATAAAAAAAAAATCAAAGAAAATCTTAAAATTTACAACTAGATGCAATTAGCATGATATAATTTTTTATATTCAGCGAAAGAAAGAATTTGCAGGCTTGGCAATGAAAATCAATGATTATTTAATCAAAAATAATTTTTTTAATGATAAAATTGCAAGGAAAGTGTTAATCAAAAATCTGTTATATCTAACTGTGTTTGAATACCTACAAGAATCAGACCAAATCTAGAATAAATCGGTTGAAACGGCCGATAAAGTGTTTAAAGCTTTGCGAACACAGTCCCAAGTGCTTGTACATATGTTAGTATGATATGTATACCTCAGTCATTTCTACGTATATTTTATTTTATTTATAAAATTTGGATATAGTATTTTTGAGACAGCATACTTTTTAGAAAATGCAAAAAAGAAAAAAAAAATTTTTTCCTACCTACTTAGATGCTATATTCACTCTGAAGCAGTTAGCAACAGAATATATTTCCTGAATGTCATTTCCTTGAAATTCTTATGATGAACATATAAACAATTAATTTTTTTTTATTTATTTATTTGAAAACTTGTAGTTATAAAGTCTAATACTAATATTTGAATGTTTATACATGTATTACAAAATGTAGAATAGATGTTTTTGTGTGTTGAATACCTTATCAAAAAAAATCTTAAAATTTAAGACTATAAGCAGGATAGAATTTTTTATATTCAATGTAAAAAAGAATTAGCAGCTTTAGAAATAAAAATCAATGATTTTTCCACTCAAAGAATTTTTTTTTTTTTTTTTTTTTTTTTTTTTTTATGTTTGATAAAATTGCAAGGAAAGCATAAATCAAAAATCTGCTATATCTAACTGTGTTTGAATGTCATTATATCAAATTTTAATGGATTGAGTGTTTAAAATTTTGAGAGCACAGACCAAAGCGCTTGTACATATGTAAATATATATACCTCAGTCATTTTTACGTATATTTCATTTTTATTTATAAAATTTGGGTACAATATTTTTGAGGCAGCTTACTTTTAGAAAATGTAAAAGAAAAGGGGGGGAAAAGTTGATTTTTCCTACCTACCTAGATGCTACATTTGCTCTGGGGATGGGAGGTTAGCAACAGAATATAATCCCTGAATGTCATTTCCTTGAACTTCTTTTGATGAATGTATAAACAATTGTTGAATTTCATTTTTTCATGCATTTATGTAAATTCATATTGGCCTAATCAGTGCAGTTCAATTAAACTTTCAGTAAATGTGGTTTTAGTGAAATTGAAATCTGAGAGAATATTTTGACAATTCTTTTGAAATTAAGGGCATCTATTCATTTGCTTTAAAAATTCTAGTTGAACTAACATTTTTCTTAGTTCATTTTCTTACTTTCCTTGCTAATGCAATATTGAACTCATTTAAATTAGAGCTGTCAATACTGGTATAAAAATTAAAAACTGACATTTCAGTTCAACTGGCATTTTGTTTTTATATTTCAAAATTCATAGTTAGAAAGTCTATTATTGAACGTTTATAGATGCCTGCTTTCTTCAAGAAAGTATTAAAAATTATATTTTCACAAGCAGAGGTTTTATTTATTGTCTCACAGATATATTTTTCAGGCAAAATATTACGACAATGTTCATTATATGAATGTGTTCACTATTCAGTAGTGTCCATTAGGAAGTTTTATATTAAAAAAAATTTTTAATGAACATTTCACGTAAATATTTAACACATATTTTTAACGGAACAAAATGGGTTTCTAGAAAGGAGTTACAGCCTCTAAAACCACTCCAATGGCGACATCATTGACTAAAGAATTGGATTTGAAATCTGATTTCCTATCATACATAATATAGATAATTTATTAAAATATTATATACTAAAATTATTTTTGAAAATGGTAATATTATATAAATTATATTATTAAAATATACAAAGGAATCAAAATTACTTTGATTTTATTTTCTGAAAGAATAAGAAAGTTCCTAATTTATGTTTTTAATTACTTATTACTCTTGCCAAATATTGTATGTTTGTTTTGTTGTTTTGTGTGATGTATTTATTGTGTGCTTTCAGTTTTATATTGTCTGTGTTGTTTTATTGTGTAACTTTTATTTAAGTTACTAATAAAAATTAAAAGATATTTCCATACATTCACGTATTAGTTATGCTTTTTCAATTTATACAGAATAGTACATTTTACTTGTGTATTAGTCGAAATTTGCATGGCACATCATATACAAAATAATTGTTTTAGTTTTTTGTGTGTCTTTTCCTTAAGATCGAAAACTTCAAGATTACCAAAAATAAAATGAAGATGATCAGTTAGCCTTAGTTTGCTTTCTCATAAACAGTTTATGTGGTTAGATTTTTGTTCTTTATACTGTTTAGAATTAAATATTTTATTCAAGGTATTTTCTAGCCTGTCAAGGCTTGGGTTCAAGTACTTATTTCATATATTTAGAACAAAAAGAATGTTATATGTTACATGAGATTGACTACGAAATCTCCAGTCCCATCTATTATCATTTCTTGAAACTTTAATGGTTCTCAACCTTTATTTATTTTTTTTTCTTAAGCTTGTAAATCCATTTCAATAGAATGTTTTGTTTTCTCATAGAATTACATATCTCAAAATTATAATGTATTCTCATAGAATATTATTTTATCTAAAAATTATCGAACAAAATTTTGACACATAAGCATATTTCAAGACTTCACATATCAAACACTGATGAATGTATATCTGAATTGTGGAAACATTTACTAAGAAAGAATGCATACATTGCCTTAAAAATTTATGTATAGCTGCATGATGTCATGGGGTTGTGGCAGAGTATGCCCATGCAGTGGTTCATTTATTTTCTTGTTATAAGTGAGCGTATAGTGTATAAAGTGTTCTTTGATTTTCGGGAGTTATCTGTAGAGGTTCTGGTGAACAAAATTTTAAAGAGAGTTTAATAGTTGTTATAACCTGCTTATAACAACCGCAATAAAAATAAAATCTCGCTGAGGTGTATCGTTCCTAAGGTGTACCAAATTTGATGGACTTACAATACTTAACTTTTGTGCAGGAGACTGCCCATACACATAGACAGGCATCTTCTTTTATTAGGTATAGCTGTACCTGCGCAGAGTATCTGTGAAATTTTTACGGACTCTGAAAATAGCAATTTAATTGGCTCCAAGTTTTGCATTTCTTCTCTACTTATTTCAATATTTCCTTCAGCTGTCAAAATCATTCAGCTTCATTTCTCATAGTTTCATTGGCATTCCATGTCCTTTTACGTGCATTGTAACAAACTACATCAGTACAACAAAAATAAGCTGTTAGTTACAAAATTAAGGCGAAAAGCATGGGAGTCAAACAACCCAAACTACCTCATTTGGTTTTGTTACACGTTAAAAATATATATATAGAACTGAAACTCATTTTCAATGTTGCAGCAATAGTCATTATGCTTTTTCATTGTCACTGGTTAAAAGGATCTGTGCTTGGAGAAGAACATTTTGTCCATTTTTAAAAGTAAATGACCGATGTGAACACTCTTAAAAAGTTTTAAAATTTAACTTAAAAAAATCTAATTTGGAAAAAGGATTTTGAGGTGCACCAGTTCAGGTATAGATGCTACTGTGTGCAAAAATATTTTAACCTGTCAAAGACCGGGAATCTAATACTCTTAAAACAGTTAACTTTTTTTAATAAGTTTAATTTTATTTAATAATTTCTGGTGTTTAGCGTCAGAAATTGTCCTCTTAATTAAAAAGTATCTCATGGTCTATCCTGTGGTTAATACTATACTGATGTCGAAAGTTTCAGCTTTCTAGATCATGGCGGCTTTTGGAGGATCTGGAAATACTTCTCAATTCTATATTTTGTCAAACCACTGTGGAGAATTTAAAAATCTGTCTACAATATGTTCTATGCATACTATAAGTCTGCAAAGTGTCGGCCATCTGGTTCCCCAAGGAAGTTGAGAGTTTGTAAATACTTTTCAACCCAGCATTTAGTCCACCCAAGAGGCCGAGATTTAAAATCTGCCTTTATTAGATTCTGTCCCATAGATAAGATTATAAATTTGCAAAGATTCAGATTTCTAAGTCACCTAAGAAGAGATGTGTCTGTGGGGGAGGGGGGGGGAGCTTCTGGTAAGTATGGTTTGAAAAAAGAAAACCCCATTATCTCAGTCTCCCAGTTTGGAAATCAAAAGTCTGGCTCCATTGGGTTCTGTCCTGTGGTTAATACGAGAAGTTTGCAAAAATTCAGCCTTCTGGGTCACAGTTAGACTTCTGGTGAGTCTGGAAAGACAAACACATTAGATAATTATACAGGTATAGAATCGGAATTATATAGATTTTTTTTTGGCATGAATAATCCAAAATTTAATACATATTAGGTATAAATATATTATGTGAAAAACTAGAACCAGATACAGTTTTTAGTAATTCTTAAGATTGCAACCTGAATTTTGAAGTTTTCATAGCATTGTTTCTCATGGGAAATAATGATAGCATTCTGGGAAAATAAAGGTTTCAACTGTATTTATAAATGTAAATGATTTAAAAGTTCTATATATTAGCACAGCCAAATGCATTCCATTCATTGGCATGTTATCAACTTGAAAAAATAAATTGTTTAAGAATTTTTGCACTGTTTTTTATAAGAATAATTTGTGTTCCTAAAAAATATGCATTGCTTTTATATTCCTTCTGTACAGCTGCTACAAACCCTAGAGTGAGCTGGATGGTCTGTGTAATAAAAAAAAAATGGTTTTATATTGTGATACAAGTGAACATAAACAATGTTATATGGATGCCATTCATACTCCAAGTATTTCCATTCTTTTATTGCAAAAACCTTTTAACCAGAATATTTTCATAATCAATCGCTTAGTTTGTCTATGTAATATTTACAGTTTTTGCTGCTTTATTCCTCCATTTCACAGTTTAATTGTGTATATTGTCAATATATGTTCATAAATGTTCTGGAAGAAAACTAATTCAGTATGTGGCCTTCCATCATTCAAAAATGTATTAAAAGAGGATGGTCATCATTGCAAAATTTTCTATGAAAAACTCTAAAGATATCAAATTAAACTTCTTTTGCAGATACCAGCATTCATGGACAGGTTTATAGCGCTGTTTAGCACGGAATAGCTTATAACTGCAATGGCAGCAACGAAACTTGTTATATGCTATAATTTTGCAAATCTCCGGTAACAAAATCGGTCAGTTTCGTGAGATCTGTGATTAGGACTTCTCATTTAACTATGTGAATCACTAGTTGGTACCACTATACTGTACCAGACTAATTTTATCCAATGCTAAAACAACTATAGTAACGCGTAAAACAAGAAAGAATATTTTTCTTTATAAAACTATATCCATTTTCACGATTTCGTTTTATATGCTACCAATAAATAGCAGCACTACAAGGCACTTCCTCGAGTCGATTCGTTGCGTACGTAATAATAAAGGCCGGGAAATTTCGCGTATTTTCGGCAAAAAACGGGCGACAACTCAGTTCACTAAAATGTCCGCTAGGATCGCTTTTATTTCCTGTTCTTTCGCGGTTTTCCATTGTAAACAATGATGCACTCGTGAGGGTTTGGGTACGTTTTAGTTTTGGGTGAAGCTTTTCCTTATAATTTTATATTTGTTATTATTTATTAATTCACATTATTATTATATCACAATTAAATTTAAGTTCCAAAAAAGGTTAAAAAATTTTAAAATCAATGTGTATTATTTAAAATTGCACAAAATGTCATATTCACTATGACAAGTGTATTAAAATATATTACAATTTTACAACCTTTTGTACTAAATGTTGTTTTGTATATTCACATTTAATGAACATTGCTAGTGGGAATTGTAAAAATAATTAAAAATTAAGCTGCTGGCTGTGAAGGTTAACTAGTTAAATTCACATTATCAAAACAAATTTAAATGTACGAGATTAAAAATCATACATAGTAAATGATTTTAACGTTGAGAATCAAAATCGAGGAAATTCAAGTTATACTCGATTGCGAATGGAAAGAAAAATAAATTGAAATATAAATATTTCTTCATTAATATAATCATGACTTAAATCAGAATATCTGCAAAAGCTGTAAAAAGGGGATAAGGAGAAATTTTAATTCTGAAAAAAAAAAAAAAAAAAATAAGAAAATATTTGTTTAGGCTACATGAATTTGTCAAAAAAAATTTGAATTATTTCTTAACCTCTTTTGCTTGCGGGTGGGACAGCGCCAATCACGCACAATGAACCTCTCAAAAAACTTTCTTTGTAACTTTTACGTTTAAATTGTGCTGCTTCTGATTGCAGTGCAATAAAAGAGGTTCGCTTTGCCACGGAATAATCTTCGCAATCGTGGCTTATCTATAACTGCTGTAGCACTCCCTTCCAATTTATTTATCCTATTATTTCGATTCTTTTTATACAATGCCAATAGATGGCAGCACAACAATTGACAAGAATCAAATAAAGGGCCAAGAAATATAGTGCTGCCATCTATTAAAAATAAAGCGAATCATTTGTATCTTTTACGTTTACATTTATCTGTTTCTGATCGCAATGTAATAAAAGAAGCTCGCTTCGCCTCTTGAAACCCAAGAAAACCTAGTTTTACTTTAATAGTTTTCACAACAATGGTCCATCTATAAGTGCTACAGTATCCCTTCTAATTTATTTCAAAATATATATTTTTTACTAATTTATCATATATTTACGATTCCTTTAATATAGTGCCAATAGATGGCAGCACTACTGATAACATTCAAGATAAATATACAAGTACAAAAGAATTTTTATCGTTTCTTTATAGTGCTGCCATCTGTTGAAAATAAAGTAAACTATTTATACCTTTTAAGTGTAAATTGAGCTCTTCTAATCTCAGTATAATAAAAAAGATTCACTTTGCCTCTGAAATCCAAGGAAACCTAGTTTTCCTTTCTAATAGTTTTCACTACAGCGACTCATCTATAAGTGCTACAGCATCCCCTCCTAATTTATTTCAAAAAATTAATACGCCTAAGTAATGCCTATGTAGAGTAGCCTGATCGCAGTGTAATAAAAAAAGCTCGCTTTGCATCTTGAAACCCAAGGAAACCTAGTTTTACTTTAATAGTTTTCACAATAATGGTCCATCTATCTATAAGTGCTACAGTATCCCTTCTAATTTATTCAAAAATATATATTTTTTACGTATTATCATGTTTTTACGATTCCTTTAATATAGTGCCAATAGATGGCAGCACCACTGATAACATTTAAAATTAATGTACAAATACAAAAGAATTTTTATCATTTTCTTATAGTGCTGCCATCTTTTGAAAATTAAGCAAACTATTTTCACTTTTAAGTGTAAATTGAGCTCTTCTGATCTCAGTATCATAAAAAAGATTCGCTTTGCCTCTGAAATCCAAGAAAACCTACTTTTCCTTTCTAATAGTTTTCACTACAGCGATTCATCTATAAGTGCTACAGCATACCCTCCTAATTTATTTCAAAAAATTAATACGCCTAAGTAAAGCTTACATAGAGTAGTCTGATCGCAGTGTAATAAAAAAGCTGGCTTTGCTTCCTGAAACCCAAAGAAACCTAGTTTCACTTTAATAGTTTTCACAATAATGGTCCATCTATAAGTGCTACAGTATCCCTTCTAATTTATTCCAAAATATATATTCTTTACTTATTTATCATGTTTTACGATTCCTTTAATATACTGCCAGTAGATGGCAGCACCACTGATAACATGTAAAATTAATATACAAATACAAATTTACAATTATTTATAATATACAAATACAATTTTTGTCCTTTCTTTATAGTGCTGCCATCTATTGAAAATAAAGCAAACTATTTATACCTATAAATTAAGTATAAATTGAGCTCTTCTGATCTCAGTATAATAAAAAAAATTCGCTTTGCCTCTGAAATCCAATCAAACCTAGTTTTCCTTTTTAATAGTTTTCACTACAGCGACTCATCTGTAAGTGCTACAGCATCCCCTCCTAATTTATTTAAAAAAATTAATACGCCTAAGTAATGCCTACGTAGAGTAGCCTGATCGCAGTGCAATAAAAAAAGCTCGTTTTGCTTCTTGAAACCCAAGGAAACCTAGTTTTGTTTTACTTTAATAGTTTTCACAATAATGGTCCATCTATAAGTGCTACAGTATCTTTTCTAATTTATTCCAAAATATATATTTTTTACTTATTTATCTTGTTTTTACAATTCTTTTAATATAGTGCCAATAGATGGCAGCACCACTGATAACATGTAAAATTAATATACAAATACAAAAGAATTTTTATCCTTTCCTTATAGTGCTGCCATCTCTTGAAAATAAAGTAAACTATTTATACGTTTTAAATGTAAATTGAGCTCTTCTAATCTCAGTATAATAAAAAAGATTCGCTTTGCCTCTGAAATCCAAGAAAACCTAGTTTTCCTTTCTAATAGTTTTCACTACAGCGACTCATCTGTAAGTGCTACAGCATCCCCTCCTAATTTATTTCAAAAAATTAATGCGCCTATGTAATGCCTATATAGAGTAATCGAATGGTAATTCACATCAAATTTTAAAACGTACCCAAGTACCCAAGAAATCGATAAATGTTTTTTTTTCTTTCTTTTTTAGTTAGATAGCACTAATATGCTCGCACAAACATATTAGAAATAGCGTCAGCTGTTTTTAATACGTCAGACGATCATAACAGACCTCATTTTTTTTTTTTTTATCAACCGGAGATCATGGCGAAATTTTATTTTCGAGCAATATTTTTCTAGCTGTTCTTATGAGAGTGTCAATGAAGAATTTCAGCAACAGTATTCTCTATTTCAGACAGTTTACCCTGCGTTAAAATAGAAAGCCTGCATGTTCTCGATTTGTCTGCAGATCCAGTTTCTGTAAAACATTTTACTAACCTCCTAATGGTTGAATTGTTACGGGTTTTAGAGCCATGGTTATTTCTTCTAAATATCTTTAATGGAAGCCTATAAGAATGCTTAGAGAAATATTGCTCTAAAATAAACAAATTTTCATTTTGGGAAAACGTCATGATCTTGCCTGTAATGATCGTCTGACGTTTAAAAAGCAGTAGACGATATTTCATATACATGTTTTAGAATATATGGGTGTCACCTAACTGAAAAAAAAAATCTACAATATCAATTTCTTGGTACATTGTAGGATTTTAATATTTGATATGTACGCCGTTTTGATCACACAGTATCTATTAGCAAATCAGCTGAATGTCTAAGTCATTGACTTGGATGACTGATATGTTGCCAACTCAATATTAACTAACATTTTGTAAAAGTGAAGTAAAATTAAGTTTGCCAATTTTGCTGCCAACTTAAAAAAAATAATAATAATAATAATTGATTCTAACTTAAAAATAAATTTTATTGCCAACTTAGAAAGAAATTCAACTGATTTTCTGTACAATTTTATTATTTCTTTTCTCTTTCACGAATGACTTACGGCTCCTGCGCGCATCGCAGTGAAGATGTATGTGTCTATATATTATGTAAAACGCTAGAACTAGCTATAATTCGCTTAATTCGAACATGAATTATTCTAAATTTAAAAACTGGGATGTTGGAGAATAATTCAAGAACGATTGCTCGTATGTTAAGGTGTAGACAAATCTTGCGAGAAACCAGAACTTGATAGTTCTCTTTCTCTCTAAGTCCAAGCAGTACTCATTCTTAGTACCGATAAGCTTTTACTGCTCATTCCTCATGATATGCATTTGAAAACTGATTTCTCGGAGAGATAAATTTGACAATTGTTTTGATTTGTGATTTGAGTTTTGTAGTAGACAACTGCAAAACTGATTCTAAAATTTCATCAGTCAAGCGGTTGCTATTTTTCGATTTGTCACTATTGTTGCGAACGTGCAATGTTCCGTTTGGCGCCTCCTTTTTCGTCTGTCTCGAAGGCCAGGCGAAGAAAACACAGTCCATGACGTCAGAATAAAATGGGCCCAGGGTTTTGCAGTTAGAATAGGTCTAGTTACCAGGTTTGGCGATCTATAGCCAATTTGGCGACATTTGGTGACTTCCGGAATGTTCCAGAAATTTCTCGATAGAAACACTATTCTTTGAGATATAGAAATTTCCAGAAGTTTCTATAGAGAGACTATAAAAAGGACTCGCCTCTCCGTTGCAGGGAAGTTTACGAATGGACGTGACACGAGCTACATTGAACTGAGATTTTTGTCAATATTTTGAGAATAGTAGCAGCTGTTTTATGAAATTACTTTTGTCAACATTCTGTGAATAATATCGCTTATACTGTAAAATGAGTGAAAGATTTAAGTGCTGTTTGATTGTATACTGTCCCTGTCTACTTTGTGCTTGTGAATTATCCAGAAACTTGGACTCGTGTCCTGCGTATACACCTACGATTCTAGAGGATGCGTTTTGTAACAATGACTGACAAAGTTTGTTCACAAATATATGTTGACCCAAAGAGGCTTGCGCATTTTAACGCATTATCTACCAACGATTTATAATTGTTTTTATCGCCACAACGATAGAAGTTTAATAAATTGCTTTCATTGAATTGCCTTCATCGTTTTGCAAGTCGATGAATTCAAGATGTACGGATTCGGGTGCATTTTCGGGTTAGACTTAAATCTTATTACTTTCCTTATATACATAATGTATAAGGAAAGTATTGTGAAGGGGTCGAAAATTCGAATTCGAGTTTTCGACGGGAGAGCACGTTTCAAGCATCCCTGATCAGGGATCGAACATTTCTGAAATGATGTCTGTGTGTGTGCGTGTGTGTGAAAGTATGTGTGTGTGTGTGTGTCAGTGAGTCTGTGGAGACGATAACTGACGAACGAATGGACCGATTCGAACAAAATTTGGTACAAAAATCGCAATCCGTAAACACTGGAAGCCTATTGTTTTTATACGCAATCGAATGTTCAGAACCTCCCTAAATTTTCGAGTGAAATTTTGAAAAAATCATCAAAAAATCAAAACCGCTAATAAAGTTACGCAAATAGACATTTCTTATGTAATTTTTCCTTAGAAAACGATTGACATAAATTTTAGAACGCTAACATGAACCGTTCTCGAGATATTGCATATTTTAAAAAAAAAAATTATCAAAAAGTTATATAAAATAAAAAAAAAATATTTCCTATTGAGAAACATGTTCACTTTTCATATGTAATACCATGCGATAAATTGGGTGACATCATTCTCGTGGATCAAGGTAAGTAAGTTATCAAGGTAATGGCATACCTCCAGGGGGTGGGCTTCGCCCCTCCTCCCTGGAGGTATGCCTGAAAGAAACACTGAGTCAATACCTCAAAAGCAGCGAAAAACTTGCTATTTTCTCTAAATTTTACGAATATCTATGGCAACCGACAAAGTCATTTCCATTACTTAACTTATATTCAGTGAACTGAAGATAATTGCATCTCTTAGCGACACCTAAAACAGCACACAGCTTTCATTATTTTGCTACTCTTTCGATTTGAAGTGACCAATCACTCGGCTCCTTGAACTCGATGGAATAAATTCCAACCTCTAGGCATTGCGACCGGAAACCTCGCATCACCGGTGCTACGAAAGCGTGACTGACAAGACGCAACAATGGATTTTGCATAAGTTTCCACACGAGCACTATCTTTATGGTATTTCAAAATAAATAACAATAATCATTGAGGGACAAACGAACATTTTAAATTCTTAAAATAAATATTTCTTAATCGTCCCAACATTGCGCGTTATTTTGAGTGCACACGCTCTATACATTGACGCGAATTCGAGATTTTGGGGACAGGCATTTGCGCGCTTTTAAGATTTCGCAAACATTTCATGCAGATGCCATTCACACTCGTTAGAAACTGACAAATCGAGAATAGTACATAGTTATTGAGATATGGATGTGTGCTCGTTCAAAAAGGCGGGTTGGTGAGCGCAGCGAGCAGAGACCGTAGTAGTAAATAAGTGCTGATACATGAGCGATGAGTTTGCCGATTATGTAGATCTTCAAGTTATTTTAAGGTAAAAGATTTCTTTATAGTTCTGTTTAGTAATTTTGTTTTTAAAGTTAAACGACGGTAAGTTTTGAAGTGTGGACTTGCCTATATACACTACGATATTGCCTATATACCTATATACAGATAGGCATTACTAAAGAGCCAGCCAAGAGCAAAAGCTCCTCTTTTCCCATGCCTTACCCAAATGTCATTAGACAATGGGAGTAATCACTTACCTGGTTACTCCTGGCCAGAGATGAGGCATATCATCCCCAGCACAGAAACCCCAGGTATTGCCACTCCAAAAAAAGTTTCTATTCCCCAGCGCTGCCATAGCAACCCAAACAAAAAAATGTCTAAGTTCCATCCTGAATAGTCCCATTTTCTTCCGCTAGAGTGCGCTGATGGTTCCATACCACCTCTGCTGCAGAAGTCCAGCCGTTGCCACCCCAAAAAAGTTTATATCCCCCGGCGTTACCATAGCAACCCCAATGTTAAACAAAAAAATATTTCTAAGTATCCTCTTGAGTAGTTCCCCTTTCCGTTGCTAGGGGCGCTGATGGTTCCATATCGCCTCTGCTACAGAAGTCCAACCGTTGCCACCCCAAAAAAGTTTATATCCCCCGGCGTTACCATAGCAACCCCAATGTTAAACAAAAAATATTTCTAAGTTCCATCCTGAATAGTTCCGCTTTCTGCCGCGAGAGGGCTCTGATGGTTCCATACTACCTCTGCCACAAAAGCCCAGTCGTTGCCACCCCAAAAAGTTTCTATTCTACCTCCTCCTTTACCTCATTAAAAAAATTCATTAGCCGAAAACAATACCCTCGTAGAAGACCACACTGCCGTTGCCACCCGAAAAAAGTTTCTAACACTCAAACACACCCAATATTTCCATTTCCCCCTTTTACCCCCTCGTTCAGGATTACGAAATCCAAAATGGGGTCTATACCGCATACCACACATACCGACTCTGTTGGTGAACAGCCCTATTTTCAGTACTCTGGCTTGAAAGCAAAAAGCGTGTGCTTTTATTTTACCTAATAATGTGCTCTTTTTTTTTTTACTTTCCTTATATACATAATGTATAAGGAAAGTATTGTGACGAGGTCGAAAATTTAAATTCGAGTTTCCGACGGGAGAGCACGTTTCAAGCATCCTTGATCACGAATCGAACATTTTTGAGGTGATGTCTGTGTGTGTGTGAAAGGATGTGTGTGTGTGTGTCAGTGAGTCTGTGAAGACGATATCTCACGGACGAATGGGGCGATTCGAATGAAATTTGATACAAAAATCACAATTCATGAATACTGAAAGACTATTGTTTTAAAACACAATCGAATGTTCAGAACCCCTCTAAATTTTTGAGTGAAATTTTGAAAAAATCATCAAAATATCAAAACCTTTAATAAAGTTACGCAAATAGGACATTTCTTACGTAATATTTCCTTAGAAAAAGATTGACATAAACTTTAGAACGCTAGCATCAACCGTTCTCGAGATATTGCACATTTTTCAAATAAATTTATCAAAAACTCCCGTAAATTAAAAAAAAAAAATTAACTGTTGAGAAACATGTTCACTTTTCATATGTAATATCATGCGATAAATTGGGTGACATCATTTTCCTGGATCTAGCTCGTCCCATTCATGAGAAAAGTTACTTTGAGTAATACTTTTGTATTTGAACGCCAATAGTCATTTATCTGCTGTAAGAATAAGTTATTTCTACGTCCATAACGCTTGGCGAGATTTTGGCGACGAATTTAGCGGAATATCGCCAACTTGGCGACATTTTTAAATGTAGCCAAATTAACGAAAATCTCGCCAAATGGATAAAAATGACGCTAAGTAAATGAAAATGACGACTAATTAAAGAAAATTCAATATCTTGGAAAGAATATAAGTATATACTATAAGAATAACATTTTTTTAACTGTTAAAGTAGTAAATTCATTGCATTATATAAGAAAAGTCATGTGTTGCCCACATCAGATTTTTTAAAAATATATTCCATTTTATTTATTTATTCTTTGTTTATCCTGGAGGAGTTTAGGAGGTCTCTTCGAACCTGTTTTTTTTTTGTTGTTGTTGTTAAAATCCGGCATTCGAATATTTTCACTAATACTTATCACAATAATATTTAACATAATAATACTTAATGCAGCAAGACGAGGAAGTGAAAATGGCCACAATACCTTCCTCCTCAATTTTTGTGGCCGTTCCTTGGATTGGGTGTGTCATTTTGTACTAATGTACGCATCGCGGATGTGGGATTTTGAGAGATCGCAGCGGGGGAACATAATGAAGTGTCACGAAAGTAAACATAAATGATAGACGAGGAATGAACAAATCGTTCTTTCTTTCATGGAATCGCTTTTTGAATATTATGATTGACCTGCGAACAAAATAAGAAACACCTACTCGACAAATGCGAACATTGGATTTTGCCGTTTATAAAAAGTAAAAAAAAAAAAAAAAATCTAATGTGGGAGCAGCACATGACTTTCCTTATATAATGCAATGAATTTACTACTTTTACAGTGAAAAAGAAAAAAAGGTTATTCTTATAGTAGATACTTATATTCTTTCCAAGATATTGAATTTTCGCCAATGAGTCGTCATTTTCATTGATTTAGCGTCATTTTTATCCATTTGACGAGATATTCGTTATATTTGACGAGATATTTAGCAACATTTAAAAAGTCCCCAAGTTGGCGACATTCATCCAAATTCGTCGCTAAAATCTCGCCAAGCGTTATTGACCGAGAAATAAGTTATTCTTACAGTAGATAAATGACTATTCGCGTACAAATACAAGAGAATTACTGAAAGTATCTTTTTCCATGAATGGAACGAGCTAGATTCACGAGAATGGTGCCATCCAATTTATCGCATGATATTACATATCAAAAGTGAACATGTTTCTCAATAGAAAATATTTTTTTTTATTTTAAATGATTTTTTGATAATTTTTTTTTAAATGTGCAATATCTCGAGAACGGTTCATGCTAGCGTTCTAAAACTTATGTCAATCATTTTCTAATGAAAAATTACATAAGAAATGTCTATTTGCGGCCATTATTAAAGGTTTTGATTTCTTGATGATTTTTTCAAAATTTCCCTGGGAAATTTAGGGGGTTTCTGAACATTCGATTGTATTTAAAAAACAATAGGCTTCCAGTATTCACGGATTGTAACTTTCGTATTAAATTTCATTCGAATCGCTCCATTCGTATACTTATATTCTTTCCAAGATATTGAATTTTCGTCAATGAGTCGTCATTTTCATTGATGTAGGGTAATTTTTATCCATTTGGCGAGATTTCCGTTAATTTGGCAACATTTAAAAAGGATGCTAAGTTGGCGACATTCCGCCAAATTCGTCGCCAAAATCTCGCCACACGTTATGGACGGAGAAATAATTTATTCTTAGATAAATGACTATTGGCGTTCAAATACAAAAGTATTACTCAAAGTATCTATTCTCATGAATGGAACGAGCTAGATCCACAAGAATGATGTCACCAAATTTAAATATATTTTTTTTTAATTTATGGGATTTTTTGATACATTTATTTTAAAAATGTGCAATATATCGAGAACGGTTTATGCTAGCGTTCTAAAATTTATGTCAATCGTTTTCTAATAAAAAATTACATAAGAAATGTCTATTTGCGTGACATTATTAAAGGTTTTGATTTCTTGATGATTTTTTTTCAAAATTTCACTGGAAAAATTGTGGGGTTTCTGAACATTCGATTGTATTTAAAAAACAATAGGCTTCCAGTATTCACGGATTGTAATTTTTTTATTAAATTTCATTCGAATCGCTTCATTCGTTCGGGAGATATCGTCTCCACAGACTCACTGACACACACACACATACATCACCTCAAAAAATGTTCGATTCGTGATCAGGAATGTTTGAAACGTGTTTTTCCGTCGAAAACTCGAATTTAAATTTTCGATCCCGTCACAATACTTTCCTTATACATTATACTATGTATATAAGGAAAGTAAAAATCTGATGTGGGCAACAAGTGACTTACCTACCAAATTTTATGAAATTCGGTCTATTAGTTTTTTAGTTAGAGTGGATACATATATTGCACAGACAGACAGACACACAAACAGGCACACACACAGACGTCACTCTAAAAATAATTTTTTTGTATTCTAGAAGTCTCGAAACGTGTAGATCCGTCGAAAACTCGAGTTGCGATTATCGGCATGATTCTAATACTTTCCCTATACATTACCATGTATTGTAGGGAAAGTAAAAATCTGATGTGGGCAGCACATGACTTATCCTGCAGACTTAAATCCACGGTTTCTTTATTTAAATTAAATTTAGTTCACTTTTAATTCAATTTTCGTTCTCATTTGGTAACTGGACTTATTTTCAAAGGTGGCCTAGAGAAAATAAGAAAAAACAAAAATATCTCGAGAACGGCTAGTCCTAGTGTAATGAGGTTGATCTTACTCTTTTTTAATTAAAAATTACGTATAAAACAAGCATTTAATGGATATATTTGAGCATACGCAGTTTTTTATTTTAAATTTGGCGGTTTTTGCTGGTCATTTCGCAAAAAAAGGCGGGTTCTCTTATCCCGAATCGTACTAAAAACTAATCAGCACCAGGGTCACAACCAAGTGACTTACCTACTAAATTTTTTGAAATTCGGTCCATTAGTTTTTTAATTAGAGTGGATACATACATTGCACAGACAGACACACACACAGACATCACACTGAAAATAATTTTTTCGTATTCTAGAAGTCTCGAAAAGGGTAAATTCATCAAAAACTCGAGTTGCGATTTTCGACATGATTCCAATACTTTCCCTATACATTACCATGTAATGTAGGGAAAGTAAAATCTGATGTGGGCAGCACATAACTTTCTCTGCAGACTCAAATTTATATTTTCTTTATTTCTCTAATAATTCATTAGTTTAATTGCACCAAATAACACTAAATTTGCATTTTTAATTCAATTTTGTTTTCATTTGGTAATTTGATATTTTCCCAAAAGCGGCGTAACAAAAATTCAAGAAATCTCAAATATCTTGAGAACGGTTAGTCCTAAAATATAATGGAGTGTGTTATATTCTTTTCCCTGTCAAAAATTGAGTATAAAACAAGAATTTAATTAATACATTTGAGCATACGTAGTCTTTTTTTTTTAGATTTTTGCGGACCATTTCGTAAAGAAAGGCAGGTTGTTCTTTTCCGAATCTTACCAAAATCTACTCAAATCGTACCAATCGTTCCATTCATGACAAAAGATACTTTGAGTAATACTTTTGTATTTGAACGCCAATAGTCATTTATCTGCTATAAGAATAACTTATTTCTCTTTCCATAACGCTTATCGAGATTTTGACGACTAATTTGGCAGAATGTCGCCCACTTTGCGACTTTTTTCAATGTTGCTAAATTAACGAAAAACTCGCTAGATGGATAAAAATGACGCTAAATCAATGAAAATGACAACTAATTGACAAAAATTGAATATCTTGGAAAGAATATAAGTATGAAAGTCATGTGCTGCACACATCAGATTTTTTAAATATTTCTTCTAGCAAATTTAAACCAATTGCCACAATTAGTGAAATCCTCCACAAATAAAAATTTCGCAGCCAACTTCTTAATAATTCTGGATGCAAAATAATTTATTTCCATTTCTAAATCCCGATACATTTATTACTTTGCAAACAATAATGTATATTGTGATGAGATCGAAAATTCGAATTCGAGTTTTCGACGGGAGAGCACGTTTCAAAAACATCTCTGATCACGAATCGAACATTTTTGAAGTGATGTCTGTGTGTGTGTGTGTGAATGTGTGTGTGTCAGTGAGTCTGTGGAGACGATAACTGACGAACGAATGGCCCGATTCGAACGAAATTTGGTACAAAAATTGCAATCCGTAAACACTGGAAGCCTATTGTTTTTATGCACAATCGAATGTTCAAAATCTCCTAAAATTATAGAGTGAAATGTTGAAAAAATCGTCAAAAAATCAAAACCTCTAATAAAGTTACGCAAATAGACATTTCTTACGTAATTTTTCATTAGAAAACGATTGACATAAAGTTTAGAACGCTAGCATGAACCGTTCTCGAGATATTGCACATTTTTCAAAAAAATTATCAAAAAATCATACAAAATAAAAAAAAAGTATTTCCTATTGAGAAACATGTTCACTTTTCATATGTAATACCATACGATACCATATGATTGGCGATTTCTTAAAATGTTGCTAAATTAACTAAAACTCGCCAAATGGATAAAAATGACGCTAAATCAATGAAAATGACGACTTATTGACGAAAATTCAATATATTGGAAAGAATATAAATATCTACAGTAAAAATAATCTATTTTTTTTACTGTAAAAGTAGTAAATTCATTGCATTATATAAGGAAAGTCATATGGTGCCCACATCAGAGTTTTTCACAATGGAAATGCAATAGATTTTAGAGTAAAAAAAGTTAAAAAAAAAAAAATTCCCACTTTAGGGAAACTTTCAAAATTCTCTTATAGAAAACCTTTTCTAAGATCAAACCAAAATTTTCCAATTCTTTTTAGTTCTATTCGGAGATCTTAATTACACTTATTTTCAAAATTAGTTTTGGGATATTTCTGGTTCAGTTTCGTATTTATCCAGACTCATCACATGCTCGTGTGTTTCTCTCTCTTTAATGATACGTACACTGCATCCATCCACCATCACTTCTGGGGGTCTGGGTCGACTGGAAAAATTCGACATAATTGCACTTCCATAAGCCCCCGTCATAGTCACCACCAGCAGGTCCCCTGGACACACTGACAAACGCCGATGGAGCCCCATGATATCGGAAGACTCACAAAGTGGCCCAACAACGTCATACACGTCTGTCTCGTCACTTTCTGTTTGCTCTCGAGCGTTTAAGATCTCATGGTACCCGTCGTAAAGCACGGGGCGAATGAAATCATTCATAGCTGCATCCACGATGGCGTAATTTTTGTCGGCCATCCGCTTCGTGTACAGTACCTCGGTGAGAAGCACGCAAGATTCCGCCATGAGAACCCTTCCTGGTTCTATATGCACTTCAAGCCCCATGTCTTGGATGGGGCGTACCAAATCTGGCAACCACTCGCCCCATTCGAGGAGAGGGTCATCCGGCCTGTAGCGGACCCCAAAACCACCACCGATGTCGAAGAACTTCAGAAGAATGCCTCTATTCCTCAGCTTCTCTATAAACGTCAGAACTGTCGAAATTGCCTTTCTGTACGGTGCAAAGTCCGTTATTTGTGATCCGATATGACAGTGGATACCTTGGACGTCCAGATGCATCGATTCGTGAGCCACGACGAACACTTCCTCTGCCTCTTCCAGGGGAATTCCAAACTTCGTGTTGCCCGAACCAGTCGCGATGTAGCCGTGAGTTTGTGTCACGATATTTGCATTCACGCGCAGTGCTATCGGCGCGATGGTGTTTCTGCACCTGGCAACATGTTCGATAAGTTCCATCTCTTGCTGGCTTTCGACATGGAAGGAGCAGATGCCGACGTCCAATCCTAATTCTATTTCCCGCTTGCTCTTTCCCACGCCTGTAAACACAACATTCGAAGCGTCGGCTCCGATTTTAAGAACTCTGCGAAGTTCGCCTTCCGACGCAACGTCGAAAGACAGTCCTTCACGCCTCAGGAGGTCCAGGATGGCCAGGTTGAAGTTGCACTTCACTGGGAAATGAACTTTAGCGCCATTTTGCCGGAGCTTGGAAAGGGCGAAGGCCACGCGTTCTTTGACCTTCGCTTTAGAGTAAACATACACCGGAGTCCCAAATTCTTCAAACACGCGACGGAGAGAAACTTCTTCAACGTGAAGTTCCTTTTCCTTATATTCCAGCATTATTCTGTTGGGAATTTTTTTTTTCTCCTTCCTTAATTGTCAGAAAGAAACCAGTTTGAATTGAAGGAAACTCCAATTCTCTCCCCGCAACGGACGTTTCGAAGTCGAACACAAAACCGTCCCGCAGATGAAGCCAGGAGATTCGTCAACAAAGTGTGGATATGACACTGATTCTCGGAGTGGTGAGTGGATTATTTTCTCTGGATACGGGGCTGTTTTGTGTCGAGCGTTTTTATCGCGGTCTAACATGTGGTTGAGCAAGATAACAGGCAATTATTTCACTTCCTTCGATTTCTTTTTTCATTGGCTTTTGATGTGAAACATCTGTGCTCAAAGTCTTCTCAATTTCTATAAGGAATCAAATTCCCTCGCAACTCCGCACAAAAGATGAATGGCCCCTACACTTGTTGTTGTTGAAACCCAGACCGTCCGACCTACCAGAAAAGTGTAAGGTAACAACTGTTTGGACGGTCGGGAAGTGCCACCCAATTCAGACCAGAACCCAGTGGGGGAGGCATCCACAGGGACCGTACCCTCCTTCCCCTACCACCAACCTCTCGGAAAGACTTTCGGACCCACATGTTTAACGTGATCGTACTCCGCATGAACACGGCGGCAGTTTTGGCAGCGGCCGGAATCGAACCCGGGCCTACCGAGTGCAACTCCAGCGCGCTAGCCAATGGGCTACCGCGCCCCGCCCCTACACTTGTGTCAAAGCTAATTTGACTTTTAAAAGGTGTAAGGTACAAGTTCAGAGCCTGATTAACACACATGTCTCCGGGGCCGTGGGCCTGGGTCCCCCAAATTTTAAGGAGCCCTCTAAATTTTGTATGTGATAAAAAAAAAATGTAGGCAGAAATAAATTTTTCGTTAATTTAAAACTTGTAATATTAGTTGTTATTACTTTCCTTATATACATATTATAATGTATAAGGAAAGTATTGTGACGGGGTCAAAAATTCGAATTCGAGTTTTCGACGGCGTTTCGAGCACTTTCCAAACATCCCTGATCACGAATCGAATATTTTTGAGGTGATGTCTGTGTGTGTGTGTGTGTGCGCGCGTGTGTGTGTGCGTGTGTGTATGTGTCAGTGAGTCTATGGAAACGATATCTCACGAACGAATGGAGCGATTGGAATGAATCCAAAAATTACAATCCGTGAATACTGGAAGCCTATTATTTTTTAAATACAATCGAATGTTCAGAACCCCACTAAATTTTCCAGTGAAATTTTGAACAAATTATCAAAAAATCAAAACCTTTAATAATGTTACGCAAATAGACATTTCTTATGCAATTTTTCTTAGAAAACGATTAACATAAACTTTAGAACGCTAGCATCAACCGTTCTCGAGATATTGCACATTTTTCAAATAAATTTATCAAAAACTTCCATAAATTAAAAAAAAATATTAACTGTCGAGAAACATGTTCACTTTTCGTATGTAATATCATGCGATAAATTGGGTGACATCATTCTCTTGGATATCTAGCTCGTTCCATTCATGAGAAAAGATACTTTGAGTAATACTTTTGTATTTGAATGCCATTAATCATTTATTTTTTATAAGAATAACTTATTTCTCCGTCCATAACTCTTGGCGAGATTTTGGCGACGAATTTAGCGGAATGTCGCCAACTTGGCGACATTTTTAAATGTTGCCAAATTAACAAAAATCTCGCACATTAGATAAAAATGACGCTAAATCAATGAAAATGACGACTCATTGACGAAAATTCAATATCTTGGAAAGAATATAAGTATCTACTATAAGAATAACCTAATTCTTTTTTTTACTGTAAAAGTAGTGAATACGCATTATATAAGGAAAATCATGTGCTACCCACATCAGATTTTTTTAAATTATGAAATATGTCACTAGTTTTAAATATTATACATATATTACTTTAAACTAAAAAGTTCGGAAGTTTTCTTCATGTACAGAAAGGCCTTCGGGGCTATGATTCTGAGCCCCAAATGTGTTATGGATTGATGTTCTGCTTGTGTTTGATATATCGTGACGGTATGGGGGGCCCGAATTAACACCAGCGGCCCTGGGCCCCACTTTGACTTGATGAGGCCCTGGGTACAACTATAAACCTTCGCTACATTATAAATTCCATCTATTAAAACGCTCTTACAATTAACTAGGACGCAAATTCTCTCCGGTTTGCAACTTGGAGCTAATCAACAAATTAAATTTTGTTGAATAATCACCATCGGCGCCCATAGAACTTTTTCAAGGGGAACTACAGGGGGGGGGGGATAGCCCAGTGGCCAACGCTTTAGTTTAAGTTTTTCTTTTTTCGTTTCCATACCTTTGAATTTTGTTGATTTTCTGTAACTTGATAGCTAGTGTTTTGTATTTTTTATCCATTTGATTGATGATTTGCTGTATTATATTTTATTCTGTGGGTGTTTTTAAAAAGTTAGGTTTATCGTGTTACATCTTCTTACTTTTTGTTCATTGGATTTTCAAACTACTATTATTATATATATATATATATATATCTTGAGAACGGCTAGTCCTAGAATAATGAGGTTGATCTTATTCTTTTCATCGTCTAATATTGCGTTTAAAATATGCATTTAATTGATACATTTGAGCATACGTAGGTTTTTAATTTAGATTTTGATGAATTTTGCGGTGCTATGTTGAAAAAAAAAAAAAACAGGCATGTTCTTTTTTCCCGGATTGTAAAAAAATCTAATCAGCACCAGTTTAACCCTTAAGTGACTTATCTACTGAATTTTATAAAATTTGGTCAAATAGTTTTTTAGCTAGAGTGCATACATACGATGTTTCGTTCCATTTCGCAAAAGGAGGCAGGTTCTTTTATCCCGAATTGTAGCAAAATCTAATCAGAACCAGGGTAACCCACAAGTGACTCACCTATCAAATTCTATGGAACTCGGGTAAGTAGTTTTTGAGTTAGAGTGGATACATACAGTGCACAGGCAGAAACACACACATATACAGACGTCACGCTAAAAATAGTTTTTTCGAGTTCTAAAGGTCCCAAAACGTGTAGATCTGTCGAAAACTCGAGTTGCGATTTTTTGACACGATTCCAATACTTTCCCTATATATTCAGTGGCGTATCTACAGAAAATTGCGCCCATGGCAAACATTGAAATTGCGCTCATGGCAAACATTGAAATTGCGCCCCTGTAAAAACATATAACACCATTTGTTTACATAAACTTGCCATAATATCAGGTCAGAAATACAATTCAATACAATAAGGTATTGTATTCAATACAATACAATACCTTAACCCATGGAGGCCCTTAAATAGTAGCCCCAAAATAGAGGCCCTTAAATAGTGGCCATGGAGGCCCCCAGTGTGGCAGAGTGGCGCCTATGGCACGTGCCATGCCTGCCATCCCCTAAATACGCCACTGTATACATTACCATGTATTTTAGAGAAAGTAAAATGAAATTGAATGTGCCAATTCAGTGCCATTTTAAATAATTATGCATACTATTTAATAATATTAAACTTAATTTAACGAATTATTGAAGAAATAAAGAAAAAATGAAACTGAGTTTGTAGCGAAAGCCATGATATTTTTTCACGTCATATTTTTTTTTTCTAGTTGTGATCAACGTTGCGGATCTGCAATAAACTGAGCAGTTAACTTAAAAAAGCGCTAAACAATCAAACTAATGCATTCTGCGCAAGTTTTTAATATGACTCGCAACTTCAAACTTCCGCAAATAACCTTTGGAATTATCAAGATCTTATCACCAAAAAGTATCGCTCATCTTATCATCCACGCCCGCAGGACTCATCATTCCGGCAATCTCTGAGCGAAGCTGTCGAACAATCAAAACGCAGGTAAGAACCATCGAATTTTAAAGACATTTAGACATTCTATTTTTAGAATGGTACGAAACCATTGCATTTGCAGTTTTATAGATATTTTAATTTATTCTACTCTCAATTCATTTCCTTTCAATTAATAAAGAGTGATGAAATTAAATATTGTCTGCTGCAAAACGCAAACTTGTCAAATTTAATGCTGTTATATTTGCTATTATATTTAGAGAAGTTCCAAAAATCTGATGTGACCAACAATCGGTTATATCATTTTAAATGCTCATATTTGAAAAGCAAGCAAAATAATTCAATTGACTACTAGATAAAAGTCAAGGGAATTCATGTCAGCAAAATAAAAACATAAAAACAATCTGTATGAATTAAAACTAATTTAAAAAAAAGAGAATGAATAACAATGGATAGAAGGCAATGAAATTGTAAAATCTTCAGTATCTTTGCAATTTCATTGCCTTCTATCCATTGTTATTCATTCTCTTATTTTTAATTAGTTTTAATTTATGCAGATTGATCGTTTTTCTGTTTTCATTTTGCTGACATGCATTTCCTTGATTTTTATCTAGTAATCAATTGAATTCTTTTGTTTGGTTTTGGGTGCTATACTATGTCTCTTTTATTTCTACTGTAAATTTGTTAGTTAACTTATTAATGTCATCTTTTTCATATGGTGTAATTAGGGCCATAAATAGATATAATTTTAATGTACAATTTTATTACTTATGTAATGTTTAACTATATATATATATATATATAGTTAAACAATACATAAGTAAAAAAATTGTACATTAAAATTATATCTAAATTATACACTTCGGATCAAAAAATAAAAAAACACGTATTCAATATTTTTAAAAAAGCTATCCAATGATACCAAAATTGACCCCTCTCCTCCCTCCTGGGGGGAGGGGGGCGGGGTAACTTTGAAATTTTCAATGGGAACCCTCATTTTTTATTGCAGATTTGGATTCTCCAGAAAATATTACATACAATTGACATACGATTTTTTATTTTTGCTCCCACAAACGGCACTATAATTGAGAAAAACGGAAGTGGGGCACAAACGTTTAAAAGTTACAGAAAAAAGCACCCTGATCATGAAAGGCAAGGGAACTCATGTTAATCAAGCACCCCGAAGGGAACAGAAAACTACTACGTCCACATCGTTGTTCCTGGGTAGTGCTAAAAGTAGTTTTGAACCGTTTTCTAAACTAAAGTCAACAGTTGTCGCTGAAGTGAACGGTTAACGGGGGGAGGGGGTCAATTTTAGCATCATTGGATAGTTTTTTTTTTTTAAATATTGAACACGTAATTTTTTATTTTTCTATCCGAAGTGTATTTCCCGAGACATTCCCATTTTTAAACGTTTGTGCCCCACTTCAGTTTTCCTCGATTATAGCGCCGTTTGTGGGAGCAAAAATCAAAAATCGTAGGTCAAATGTATGTAATTTTTTCTGGAGAATCCAAATCTGTAATAAAAAATGGATGTTCCCATTGAAATTTCAAAGTTGCCTCACCCCCTCCTTCCTTCTGGGAGGAGGGGGGGGGGGTCAATTTTGGTATCATTAGATAGCTTTTCTAAAAGTATTGAATACGTGTTTTTTTATTTTTTTTTTATCCGAAGTGTATTTCTCGAGATATTGCGCCGTTCCGGAACTTTCTGGACACCCTGTATATATATATATATATATATATATATATATATATATATATAATTCGAATTTTCGGCTGAAAAGCACACGTTTTATGCATCTCGGAACTCGAATTGAACGTTTCTGAGGCAATGCATGTGCGTGTATGTGTGTGTGTGTCTGTCCGTGAGTCTGTGTCTGCGTTATCTTACGAATGCACGGAGCATTTAGAAAATAATTTAATACTATTATTCTAATCAGTGATTACTGGAACCCCAGTGATTTTTAAAGCAATGGAATGTTCGGAAAACAAGCCTCCCCCCCATTAATTTTCGAGTGAAATTTTGAAAAAAAAAAATTCATTGACAATAAGAACTTTTAATAATGATAAATAAGTAATCATTTCATACACAATGGCACAAATAATTTCAAACAAACGGCACAGACTTTGAAACACTAGCATGAACCATTCTCAAGATACAGTACGTTTCTCAAATAAATTACCAAAAGATTACATAAGATTAAAAAACATTGTTGTGAATTAGGTTCACTTTCCATTGTACGACCCATCTGTTAACATCCTTCTAGTGGCTCAGTTCGTTTCCTTCACCAAAGAAGATACATTTTGTAATAGTTTTTTTATTTTGACGTCCAAAATTTTCACAAATTGTCATTTATTTTACAGAATATCAATTAAATGTCATGAATTTTGATGAGGATCTTGCACGTGAATGTGAATAAGTCGCTCTGCTTCGATGTATGCATACTCGCGTGCAAAGATAACAACAGCTCAAAATTTGCGTGGTATTAATTTAATGCATAAAATAAAATGTGGCAGATCTTGTACGTCATAATTTCGCTTTGAAGGAAGTAAAATCATTATATTATGTAGAGAAAGTCATATGCTGTCAACATCACTTTCTTATGCTATAGAATATAGTATAGAGAAAGTATTGCTTTCACGAAAATTTTCGTTTTTGAGGCCAATATGTAAAGAGCCTTGCTGTCCCAACCGGGAATCGAACCTTGGATCTCCGAACTGGCCAGCCTACGCTCTACCGTTGAGCTACTGGGACGAATTACAGGCTCTTATCGTTGAAGTGGACTCTGCATTCTCCACCCTCTAATGTCAGATTGACGGGCAACTGACCATCTAACGGACCACCTCCTGCTATTTTTTCCTTAATTTAGCCTCCTTAAAATACTATTTTTACCCAGGTTAGTATCCTGCGTAGTCGTTATCCTCTCAATTTAAAATCGGCGCTCAATCTTCCATAGTCCACTGAATCCGTACTAGTTGTACTAGGGTCACTTTCAGATCTCCGACATCTTATTAACTTATATGAACTTATTGTGTTCCCTCCATATTTTCTGTAATTTTTCTTTTCTAAATTTTATTCAAAATTTCTGTTTTTGTTTTTCATGTGCCTAATATTTTTTTTTCCTTTTCATATATTTTCTTTTTACATATTTTCTAAATTTTACTTTTAAAATTTTATTATTTTCTTTAATTTTAATCTATTTTTCATTATGTTATTATACCTCACTCTAATTTTTATTTTTCAGTGATCTTTTTATCTATATTCGCAATAACCCTTTTCCCATTTTTGAAAAATGGACGTACTTGTCAAGTTCAAATATAATGTAAAACTGTCTGTTTAATCACACTATTTTTCATCAATTGTTATCTTTCTAGATCTAAATAAATGTTCGTTTGGCGGGATGGTAGATCTGCGGTGCCTCCTGAGTGCAGGAGGTATCCTTTCCCGGCCGTGCGGCTAGCTAGTTTAAACCCACTATGTGAGTCGCACGGTCTGGGGTCTTCAGACCTCCGACATCTTTGCACTCACCTACAGGGTTGATTTGTTCGGGCGCCATTGTAAAGAGCCTTGCTGCCCCAATCGGGAATCGAACCCTGGGGTATCCGAACTGGCTAGCTGACGCTCTACCGTTGAGCTACTGGGATGAAATTGCAAGCTCTTGTCGTGAAAGTGAGCCCTGCAAATATAAATAAGTTTTAGGGTCTCCCGAACACGTTTAGGCTATTTTTAGAGCGATATCCGCCTTTCTGTCGTCTGTCTGCTGTCGATTTGTGGCATACACGGTCTGAAAAGTCTAAAATATTTCTTTAAACTGGCAATTTTGTAGAAAAAAAGTATTAGAATAACGTAAATTAGCACGACCATTGTACGATAGTTGGGTTATAACCCCTAGGAACCCATTGAATTTCGAAGAAATTATACATGGAGAAATAGACTGCCTCCTAAAATTTTATCTGGCAACGCTACTGGATTGGTAGATATAGTTCTGAGTGAGGCACCCTTCCATTGTCTAAGCCACTAAGCGTTGTTTGCTTTTGCTACTCTATAGAGCATAGGCACGTGACGTCACACGAAGAATTTTCCCTTTACGTTTCCAAAACAAAATACTCGTATGCTTAGCAGTATGGAAATTTACATCATTTCTGCATTAAAAACGGTCACTTTAGAAATTTATAATCTTTTAACCTCTCATTTTAGTAGGATATATCTCAATTTATCTTCTTGGATGGATATTTTTAATTTACCGGAAAATAAAATATTCACTTTCGTTAAAATATATGCACGAGTTTTTAAGAAAATTCTTTATGTACCTATCTGTCCCTCCTCAATCGCATATACACTAAAAAATTTTCTGTGAAATTATACATCTTTCGAACGCTAACTTGTGACTACGGTAAAAATGAATAGTAGTGTACATTCACTTAAAATCACTTAAAATGCACTTTAGTAAATGCAATCATTACACCTATATGGTTACTCAAGTATTCTAAATAACTTATTTTCAGCAGAAAGGTAAATTTCGATATTAATTTCGATGTTTAATTTTTTATTTGCCATCACCGTCCGTTTATCATCACCCGCTATGGTAAAAAAAATCTGATGTGGGCAGCACATGACCTTCCTTATATAACGCAATGAATTTACTACTTTTACAGTAAAAAAAAGTTATTCTTATAGTAGATACTCATATTCTTTCCAAGATATTGAATTTTCTTCAATTAGTCGTCATTTTCATTGATTTAGCGTCATTTTTATCCATTTGGCGAGATTTCGTTAATTTGGCAACATTTAAAAATCTCGTAACATTTAAAATCGCCAAAATCTCGTCCAGCGTTATGGACGGAGAAATAAGTTATTCTTACAGTTGATAAATTATTATTGGTGTTCAAATACAGAAGTATTACTCAAAGTATCTTTTCTTGTGAATGGAACGAGTTAGATCCACGAGAATGATGTCACCCAATTTATAGCATGATATTACATATGAAAAGTGAACATGTTTTTTAACAATTAATATTTTTTTTAATTTATGGGATTTTTTGATAAATTTATTTGAAATATATGCAATATCTCGAGAATGGTTCATGCTAGCGTTCTAAAGTTTATATCAATCGTTTTCTATGGAAAAATTACATAAGAAATCTCTATTTGCGTAACTTTATTAAAAGTTTTGATTTTTTGATGATTTTTTCAAAATTTCACCCGAAAATTTAGGGGGGTTCTCAACATTCGATTACGTTTTAAAACAATAGGCTTCCAGTCTTCACGGATTGTGATTTTTGTACCAAATTTCATTGGAATCGCTCCATTCGTTCGTGAGATATCGTCTCCACAGACTCACTGACACACACACACACACATAGTTTCACACATACACAGACATTACTTCAGAAATGTTCGATTCGTGATCAGGGATGCTTGAAACGTGCTCTCCCGTCGAAAATTCGAATTCAAATTTTCGACCCCGTCACAATACTTTCCTTATACATTATGTATATAAGGAACGTAATACTCGTATGCTTAGCAGTATGGAAATTTGCATTAAAAACGGCCACTTTAGAAATTCATAATCTTTTAACCTCTCGTTTTAGTAGGATATATCTAAACTTATGTTCTTTGATGGATATTTTTAATTTACCAGACAATAAAATATTCATTTTTAATAAAATATATACACGAGTTGCTAAGAAAATTCGTTATGCATCTATTTATTCCTCCTCACTCGCATATACACTACAGAATTTTCTATTAAATTATACATCTTTAGAACTCTAACTAGTGACTACGGTAAAAATGAATAGTAGTGTACAGTCACTTAAAATCACTTAAAGTGCACTTTAGCAAATGAAATCTTTAACCTTTTGCTTACAGGAGGGACAGCGTCCATCCCAAACGACGAACCTCCCAGAAAAAAGCCCATCCCGTCGTTTGGGATGGACGCTGTGTAAGCAAAAGGTTAAATATAAATTGGTACACAATTATTCTAAATGACTTATTTTCAGCACAAAGGTAAATTTCGATATTTAATGGGTTTAGTTTTATTTTTTATTTGCCATCACTGTCAGTTCCATCACCTGTTATGGTAAAAATAACGCCCTTCTGCCCTTACGTTTCTCAGCACTCTACTAGGCAGGCTGTTTATTTACGCTTGTGCGCATGTTCTATTGTTACACGTCTGGCCAAAACCAAGACTGGTCAATGAGAGCAGAACAATCACCTATTTAGCGAAGCGAATATAAAAAGGAAACTGAATAAAATAAAACAATGGAACTTCAAAATTGTGCATGCAAATGTCATACAAAATGAGATAAAGGATTGCCCATGGCCAACTCATCATACATTTTAAAGTAATCATCTTGAACGAGGAAGGTACTTTACGTATCAAAGATAGGTCAACTATTTCAAACCCAAAGAAATTAAATTTCCATAACTTTTACCCGAGGCATAGCAAAGTACATTGTAACGACTTCTGCGCTATTAACAGAGTAGAGCAAGAAAGTTCTCAACTGATCATTTCTCTCAGTCAATATCGCTCGTCAGCGCGGTGCATGTGATGAGTTGATTAGTGGGCATGAATCTCCATAAAGCAAGGATTTTTTAATTTTTCTGATAGCAGTATCCAACCCATCGTTAATAAGGAGCAGTTTGAATTATATTAACGGTGGATGGGCTAAGAAGGCCCTTTTCCATTTCTGAATTCGATGTTTCACTTCTTCTACCTCAAAAATTCTAAAATATTTGCTTTTATAAGTTTGGTTCTCTGTGTCGTCTGCACCGTCCTGATGAGCAGCTTCAGTTCTTTTGCCTTTCTTGCTTTTGTGCAATGCCCTCTTAAAGGGCATTGCACAAAAGCAAGAAAGTTCTCAATGGATCACTTCTCGCGGTCATTGTCGTTCGTCAACACGGTGCATGTGATGAGATCAGTGAGCAAAAAACTCTTTAAATCAAGGATTTTAGAACTTTTCTGGTGGACGTATTCAACCCAGTGTTAACAATGAGCGCTTAGAATTTTTAGGCGAAGCTAGAAACTCCCTCCTTCGTTTCTGGATTCGAAGTTACAACACTTTTAACTGAAGAATTCTAAAATATTTTCTTTTAAGGAGTTTTATACCCTGTGTCTGCACCGTGCTGATGAACGGCAATGACCGCAAAACCATGATCCCCGAGTAAGCATTTTTTTTTTTTTTTTTTAAGAAAGTGCCTTCAACAAGAACATTTAGTGAAGTGAGGATTTTCTTGACATCAAAAGAAGCTCTTATACAGTTACTTGGTTTGAAATTATACTATATGTCATTTGTAGCAGTCAGGTCCGACGACCGAGGTGGGAAATTAGGACACGCGATCGCATTCCTTGGGCCCGGTAACAATCTTGATACTTTATAGCGATAATCTGATTTTGTAAAGTGTAGTAGAAGTTTGTTTGCCTACTAACCAGTGACGTATCCAGAGGAGTTTTTTTTAAAGTTAACCCCCCCCCCCCCTCCCCCAGGAACCAAAAATGCTTTGATGTACATTCATCAAACTATTTCAGTACACGAAGTTCTCGATGACCTTTCAAAGAAGCCAAGAAGAATTGAACTTAGACTAAAATGATGGTCATTTTACTCATATGGTTTATACTGTTTGTATTTATATGTTAAGTGGCTGTATTTCTGACATCCATATCCTCTTGTATGCTTTACAAAATATTTATTCAGTGCAGTTCAAAGTTTATTATTTTAGTTTAATATAATTACACATATTTCAAAAAAATAAAGTAAGTTTGGCACACGGTGGAATGAAAAAAGTAGTAAATTTTGTAAATTAATTAATGTTTGAATAATGAAACAATTAATTAAATATTTAACCAAAAATGGCAATTAACGTCTGCTGGATGAGTCGGAATTGTTTTTACAAAAGCAGAGGGGTGATAGTACCCTACCAGACGAGCAATAATTACCATGGAACATAGGGTTGCATTGCACTCAGAGTGGCAGAAAAGAGTAAAATTAGAATACGAACCTGCATGTACACCAGTGTTGGGAAAGCGAATGAACGATACCAAACGTTGCACAAACAGATTTATTGTGCAGCGACAAACTCACAGCAAGTGCTCAAAGTGGCGACCACGCGTGTCGTTGCACCGTTCACACCGGCGAAGGAATGACTGACGCACCCTCTCGAGGATTCCGGGTGTTGTGTTAATGTGGTCTGCGGCAACAACGATGCTAGCGACGAGATCTTCCGCCGAATCCACTGGCGTCTCGTACATTAAAAATTTCATGTGGCCCGGGAAGAAAAAGTCCAGTGGGAATAACTTGCAGTGTTGAAGTTGTGCTGGTTTTTAAAGGGCAACGTGTGCTCTGATTGGCTATCGCCAGAACCCTAGGAGTCAGTTATGCTGATTCTGCTCCCTGGACATTTGCATACGGTAACTGCGTTCATGTCTGGCGTAGGAGATACTACGTAGGCACGTACACAATGACGTCCGAGGCGCTGACTGCGTCATGCTTGACGCGGTTCGACGTGTCTCTTTTCTGCCTCTCAGAGTGCAATGCGACCCTATGTGCCATGGTAATTATTGCTCGTCTGGTGGGGTACTATCACCCCTCTGCTTTTGTAAAAACAATTCCGACTCACCCTGTATAGGCATATTAAAAAGAATTAAAAATTGCAGATGCATCAGGCGCCTACTGATTAAGTTTGGTGCTTTTGTATTTTCACCTTCTTTTACTTTCTTATTAATTTTTAATATAAATAAATAATATATATATATATATATATATATATCTCAACCTTCCCAAATTATGGTGATGTTGGTCATGATGAGTGACCCCTCCCCCTCCTAGAACCTAATCCTAGGTGCGCCACTGCTGCTAACCACATGTTCGGCGGTCTTTTTGATGTCTGCGTCCTCCATTCTGTTTAAAATGGAATAGGGATAATCTTCGACCATAATACTTATACGACCCCAGTGACACAACAGTGGCACCCCAGTGCACAACCCCAGTGGCACTACGGGTGCAGCTTGCAACCGCAGATTTCTTTATGTGGGTGCAGCGCACCCACAGAAATTTGACGATAATTAAGGTTTTTTGTTGTTAATCTTCTTTAAACAGTATTGGAATGGAATGAAACTTTTTCCAGAAAAATATTGAAGTAAAAATAACATAAATGAACAATCCAAGTTCGCAGTTCAGAAACAGGTGTGAATTTTTAGATAAAATAGTTGCTTACCCTGCACCCCTTTACCTTCGAACACTCGTTCGAAAAGTCCATGCAGTAGATAGTCCGGTCATAAATTGAAATTGTTGAAAGTTAGGTGGTCGGTTAAACTGTTCGGACAATATCAGTATTATTTAGCATTGTTTGCCAGACTGTGGGTACTATGGATGCATTATCATATCTAGGATAATCCTGCTTAAAATAAGTTGTAACAAATTCTAGGTTACAGGTGTTAAAAGATTTAAAATTAACCAAATAAATCTACTATGGGCTAAATTATGTGCAAATATCTTTTATTGTTGAGGAAAATTATAATAGATATTATTTTCCTGTGGGTGCAAGAACAATATTTATAGAAACCAAGTCCAAAATACATGTGTTAGATATTTGTATAACATAGAAACAGAGCTTTAGCTTAAAAATTCTTGAAACTTTACATATATTAACCTTTTGCTTACGGGTAGGACAGCTTCAATCCCAAACGAAGAACCTCTCAAAAAGACAGGTATTTGATATACCCTATCCCAAATAGTCCTATCCCCCTTTGCCGGCATTGGCGTCCATGGATTGGTATATGAATTGAAGATTTTGCATACTTTATGTAAAATAAATTATTCACAAAGCATGATCACTAAAATGTCATAAAAATTACTATATTTATTTATTTTAATTTTAATATTTACAAATATGAGACTTTGGATGTGATGTGTGTGTGTGTGTGAGAGAGAGGGAGGAGACGCACACCTATCTCTGTTTACTATAACATTTTAAGCATTGAGAACAAGACCGTCTAATTGCCTTTATAATGGAAAATAAATCTGAAATAAAAATTCTTCATTAATAACAGCATAAAATATTAATTAAAACCATCAATCGGTTTCAGAAGCAAAAAGCAGCATCCTTCTTCAGGATAGAGGGACAGAGCAACCGCACCAGCAAAGGCAAAAACGCGTTTGTCAGTTTAGAAATTTATCAACGTTTTGACAGACGCATTCTTATCTCTGCTGGAGCAGTTGCTATCTGTCTATCCTGACAAAGAGATTATTTTTGCTTTTGAAAATGGTTGTTAAGTTTCATCAACTTTTAATAGTGTTTATGTGAGAAATTGGGCTGAAGAGAATTGATTATTAAATTTTTCTTAAAGTCGGGATATATAAAAATATCAGTCTACTCAAATATATGTCTACTCAAAAATATCCGTGAATGAGACTGTAATTAAGAAGGACATAACAAAATTGAATGAAAATTAAATGAGTTAGCTTTTAAAGTAAAAAATGAGTATACAAACCACTGTTGAATGAGATTGGAATGAAGAAGGAACTAATTGAATACTAAATGACTAGAAGACAAAATAATAATAAAACTATTTCGGAAGCTGTATGATCTGATAAATGATGGAATGAATAAATAAAGCTAATAAATGAATTCCATGACAGTTAGGTCTTCTTTACTTCATTAAAAGATCATTAATTTAATAAATTTTCCATCTTTTCAACATAAATAGATTCATCAAGCAAGACTATTTGGCCCCCTTTGTCAGCCTGAGAAGGGGGGTGGTTCAAATAGTCTTGACGAAGTGGCTCTCAAGGGATGTAGCAGAGAACATTCTAATCACCCTGAATCATCCATTTCCCAACATTGATAGTCTGAAAATCATTCATTTCAATATTCTAAGGCAAAAATCAACGCGCATGTCCGCATTATATCTGAACTTGATTTCTGGGAGTCACTTTTATTTGCTTGAACTCTGATAATCTTGTTAATGGTAAATTAGCAGTTCTTTACGTCTCCTTAGCATGAAAAAAAATGTCCTCCATCCTTAACTTCATTTGCAACTTATACAACTTCCGAAACAGTTTTCTGCTTTTTGTTTTGATTTGTTTTTTGATCATTTATTTAATTAATTTCCTTTTAATTCCAACCTCATTTAATTTGTATACTCATCTTTGACTTTAAAAGTTATGCTATTTAGTTTTTTTTTTTCAATTTTGTTACATCCTTCTTAATCCCGGTGTCATTCACGGATATTTTTGAGTAAACTAATTAATTGATATTTTTTATAGTTGATGAAGTTAGCTCATATAGCTTTTGAAAGAGGTTTCTTTTCTTATTTCCTGTGTTATATCAGTTTTAACCTATTTTCAACCACTGTTAATGATTTAGTAATTTGATCGATAAATTTAACTCTCGAAGCTGGTTAATTCATTGCTTTATTTTCTTCTCAATTACACCTCATTCCCTGTAATTTTCTACCTTTATTCCATTTCAAGGGTGTGACTATTTTTCCTCCAGCTAAACTTTTTAATTTTTTACAAATAATTTAAAGGTTTTTATATTTCTTTTCTGTTTTTTAAATCCCATTTCAATGCTTAATATTTTATTCTCAGCGCAGGCTTCTTGTCTTCCTAGACTGGAGAGGAACCTTTGTCGATATTGTCCCTATGGATCGTCCCTTGATGATATGTTCGTACGGATATGTTTATGGGTGTTCTTAAAGTGCCTATACCACCCGTTATGCAAATTATTTCGATGTGTGTGCCCTAGCTCTTCTGAATTGATCATTGCTTGCCTCTTTGCAACTCTCAGCTGTTATTAAGGCGCATACTTTTCCAACTGTTCTGTTTTGGCCTGATGAAGAGCGCTTATGATGCCCTCGAAACAATTGTAGTTGCCTTATTGACATATCTCTGCCTTATTCAAAAAAGTTTCGCAAGCCTTAATCTTATAGGTAGCAGTTTGATTTAATGTAATCTAATTCTTATTTCGCCAAATCCGAAATTAATACAACTTTAAAGCTTGGCAAAAGTTCTGTATATATATATCTTCATATTCTAACAAAATATTCATTTTTGATTCATCTGTAATTTTATTTTCTGTGATATTTTAAGCGAGCGAACCTGTAAGATTTTCAATGCCGCGTACTTTTTGCCTTCATTTTGGCATCAGCACCTGCACTTACGTCACAGAGAGATTTTCAATTTAAATATTTTATTCTGTTTATTTATTTATTTTTTGCTTAGTCGTACGAGATAATTTGGGGATGTGGGCGTATTACGTCGATTGCGTGCAATGTGAACTGTTATGTGTATGAATAATTATTTTTTATAGATTAATGAAAATACTTTATCCGTGTTTTAACTGGTACATTTTCTAATACACACACATTATATATATATTTATATATATATATATATATATTTATATATATATTTAAAATCTTGCATCCGCAGGGCAAAATGACTTCCCCCGCCACTGTAAGACTCCCGAATAATAGAGTATGGGCATGAATTTGAATACACAACCTGCGTAGTAGAATGCGCAGTAAAGTAAAAGTGTTATTTTTACCATTGCGGGTAATGGTAAATTTACGATGATAATAAATGAAATTTAAAACTAGACTTATTAAACATCCTTTTTGCTAAAATGCAAATTCTGCAGTATAAATGCGAGAGAGAAGGGAAAGATACATATAGAATTTTCTTAAAAAACTTATGTTTATATTTATTAAAAGTTATTTTATTTTATTTACTAGTAAATAAAAAGTATCTATGTAAGAAGTTAAATTTATATATATATCCTACTTAAATTGAGGCTAGTGTGAATTTCTAAAATAGCCGTTTTTAATGCAGAAATAACTAACCCATGTTGCTAAAGTTTTGGAAGCAAAAGGGGAAATTTTTCTGTGTGACGTCATGTTGCCATGCTCTAGGGAAAATGAACCAATCAGAGTGCGTTGATTGGTTTCTTTTTACATTGTACGCGAAACAGAAGCGGAAATCATGAGATGATACTAGAACTGGTGATAAAATAATTCACTGGTACATTCGGATGGGTATATTTTTTGTTAAATCACGAGAGGTTTTGCTTAAATTCAAGTGTGACTTTTCACTGTGATTGAAACCTGTCATCTTGTCCGTCAGTCATGCCGGTGCTTTTATAATTTCTGTAAACATTAGTTGTGGACCTAAGTTGTATTAAATGTTTGGATATGTAGTATAATTCTCATATTCATTTAATTCAATAAGTATGTTAGTACATTCTTACCCAGTTTAGTTTTTTTTGCATATGTGATACAATTCTCATTTTATTCTCTAGTGACACTTAAAACTTGGGTGTAATTTGTGATGTTTGTTTTGCATTATTGCAAATAATTTTTGCTTGTAAATGAGTTCGAAATGTGCCATATTTTCGTTTAAATTCAATTGATAAAATGAATCTTGTATATGTGTACTTTATCTTATTTTTCTTTTTATAGTGTAATAAGAATTCTATATTTTCACTTCTATTTACATTTATAGGTGTGAGGGTAGTGGTGTAAAAATTTTTGTTGAAATAATTTTAAATGTTGACATTTTCATAATTTATGAACATTTGTATAACCTATATACATAGTTTTAAAGGTTAAGTGAAAAAGCTTCCATTTGGACAATTGTAAAGGCCTTGTGAATATATTTTAAAATAACCTGTAGAATGTAGAAATTTTCTCTTTTGTGCAACAAAAAAAGTATATTTATTTTCTTTGTGCAAAAGTAACCGGAGAATTTGCCAATTAAGAATTGGAGAGTATTCTGTAGATTATGCTAGCATTCTGAAATGAGTGTTATTCTATTTCGAAATAAAATGATTGGCTAAATTACTGATTAACACATTAAAATCAAAATAATTTTTCAAAGTTTTATTTCTGATGACCTACTTTTCCCTGCTCTGCCTTTATGTCTACCACCAGTGGTGTAATGGATTAAGCTCAAACCCTCCCGTAAGATTTAATTATGAACTTTTCACTATTTCTATAATTTTCATAATTTTTAGTTCTCACATTCTTCTATATTACGCATCCTTCTGTATTGTAGACTTGGATACAATTTCACCACTGCCATAGAGAATTTTGATTTGATATTTTACAAGTTTATCTGTATTATCATGAATTCCTTCAAAACCTTTTTTCACTGGATTTTGAGGATTTTTTTTTTCCAAGAAATTTAAAATTATTAATTTTTTTTCTTCTTATTTTAAATAAATAATGGTCAGATATATCACAATGTTATGAACTCCAATTAACTTAGAAAAACAATGGACATTTATGTACAGGGTGTCCAGTGCTATCGGTGCCCAATGGCTATTTCCTCAACCGTTAGTCACAGAGATATACTTCCAATTGCAAAAATGTTTTAAATTTTAAAATCTATTATCTTAGAAACATTTTAAATCAATAAATGCATTTCTGAAAAAATACGAAATATAAATTTTTATATAGTGTCCTGGTCCTACCAATTATATTTAAGAAAATCATCCTGATACAATTTCATGCAAAATAAAAAAAAAATCTTCCATTTACGACCAAAATTCACAGAGTTATGAAGCATTAAACTGTATGACTTAAGTTGCTTTTTTGCACATAAAAATGTCCCGTTTCAGGCAACCAACCAGTTAGAGACTGTATTGACCATTTCTCAGCACAAAAAGTGCTTAACTTTAAACAGCTATAAGTCGGTCAATTTTGATCGTAAAAGGATGATTTTTTTTTTTATTTCGCATAAAATTGTATGAGGATGATTTTCCTAAATATAATTGGGAGGACCGGGGGACTGTATAAAAATTTATATTTCATATTTCTTTCAGAAATGCATTTATTGATTTAAACTGTTTCTAAGATAATAGATTTTAAATTTTAAAACATTTTTGCAATTGGAAGTATATCTCTGTGACTAACGGTTGAGGAAATAGCCATTGGGCACCAATTGTGCTAGACACCCTGTATAGTTATACACATTTTAATAGTGTACAGTTATATAGTAATTTCACTAAAAATGTAACTTATGCATTACAGTTATAATATATCAGAATTGGTATGTTCATATTTGGAGCATGCTTTCAACTAAATTAAATGTGTTTCTTACAGTTATTCATCTCGAGTAGCTTCCAAGATGAGTTTAAAACGATTTTTCTGGGTAGTCTTCAGTGTGTTTCACAGACTTTTTGATATTATCTTGCACAAAGCATTCCGAATAGCATATTGTGGGAAAAAAGAAAATCTTCCTCCTATAAGCAATTTACTTCTGCTGTCTTCCGCTACAAGCCTTGCTGCTAAGATCAGAAAGAAAAAGGTATATATGTTTAATTCTTAATAAGTCTTATTGTGATCTCAAACTTAATGTTTCTAAAATATGGTTGATTCCACTGAATGTTCACTTAACCATATACTGAATTGGGTCTTCGAATTTATTTTTTATTAGATTTAGAAAAATTCTAAATCTAATAAAAAATAAATTCTATCTGAATGCCTTTCCTTATGCTTAATTAGATTATTGTAAGCAGGGTTTGATTTAGTTTGAAAGAATTCTGTATAACCATTGCCACACAAAACTATCTTGTGTAGTAATTCAATGTTTTTGATTAGCAATTGAAAATTGTAACCAATTTTTGAGAAAAAACAAGTAAACAGGAAAGTTCTACAAAAAGGGTTTTTAATAGAGATGGGTGAATAACACTTTTTGAATTTGAATGTTAATTATATTTTAAATACCTTGAATAGTTATTTGAAATTGTTAATAAATTATATTTACATTTATTAAATGTTTGATTATTAGTAAAGTAATAAAATCACATTAATTTAGAAATAAAGCTTTTTATCTTATATTTTAATTATTTTACAGTAGTTTTTAACACTTTACAACAAAGTTGAAAAGTGTTTATGACTTCGTTCATTCTGTCTGTCTGTCTGTCTGTCCGTTAGCACGATAACTGCCATAAAAATGTCTTAATCAAAATGAAATTTTAGTATGTTGTTCAGACGGTCTGTAGGACCTATGGGAATATAAATGAATAATATCACCCATTTAGTTTTGGATTGAACTCGGGTTGAAAAAATGAAATACATTGAGCCCTATGGGACCTAATTTTTCAAACATTTTTTAAGCGAATTTAAAATTCACAAATTGCTTCGAAAATTTTAGATAATATTCAAATTGTTCCATAAAATATATAAAAAAAAATTCAGCGAAATATATTCAGTAGTTTTTTAAATAAAAATTAAAATAATAATAACACCTCGTATATGAAGCGATCACGTGACCATGATATGAAAAGATCATGTGACCCACTTCAAAATGATATATGGCATCCATCTTGTCTCAAAATCGTGATTTTTATAGTTCTTTTTAATTCATATTGAGTGTTGTATCCATCCTAAAACCACTTTATTTTTGCATAAATTCTGTGCATCTACATACTGAAACAACGCAATTACAATATATTGAAGTTTAAATGCTCATCCAAATTTGATTATTTCTACAACGAAGCCTATTTTTCACCTATGTAAAATGTAAACAGCAAAATATGTAGAATGAGTTGTATTAGAATTGCTGTATTTCTTTAACACAAAATCATTTAGTTCATGGAGTCTGCATAGCTGATATGAATGAAATATTCATTGATTTTACAAAGAGAAGGACAATTTTTTTCGATGAAGTTTTACGCATAGAGTTTAATTACTTGCAGCTCCATGGTCTTAAATTTTAAATAAAATAAATTATTATAGTATTGTGCAAATTATTATGACATGAATGGGAAATTATTTATGAATGAAATGCTGCTTTTATAGAGAGAGCCAGACATGTTATTTTTTCTATGACGTACGTCATTTGAATGAATTTCAGTTTTCTATGAAGTTTTCAAATATAATAAATTATCGTAGTATTATAATAATTCTAAAATTATTATCGAGGAATGTATAACATTTTAGAGATGTTTAAACCAGGCAATTTATATTTCAATGCCGTCATTTGAATGAAGTTCATTTTTTTCGATGAAGGTTTAAGTTTTCAAATATAATAAATTAATGTAGTATTGTGATAAGTTTTAAAATATTACCGAGGAATGTATTGCATTTTAGACTTGTTTAAATAAAATTGCATTAAAGTTGGAAAGTGTTTCATAATCAATGCTTTAAGCATGATTGATCTTTCTTGTTTATTTTATGTGCTCCTTAACTACAATAGTTTATTAATTGTACATGCATTTTACGTACTGCAGATTTTGATTTAAGAAAACAAGTATTCAATATATTCAACGTCTAATCTGCTTTTTTTTTTTTCTTTTTTTTTTTTTGTTGTCAAAAATTAAACCAGAGGTGTTGAAAAGTCACTTTAAAAAATCTTTTGATGGTGACATGACTAAATACTTTAAAAGATAATTTAATTTCTTCAAGCTAGAGTTCAGACTAGTCTTTTTCCAGTGTTTGAAAATGTTTTCATTTGATGTAAGCAAGCCTCCTTCTAGGTACTTCTTAGGCGGAGCTAGGATTTTTTGTATGGAGGTGAAGTTTCTTTAGGGATTGCTAAACACCTCACATCTCTTAGGATTTCAGCTGCATTATATAATACCAATATAAGTGAGAAAAATTTCTGGAGGTGCTATTGAAACTTTTGTCGATGCTTATACTTAACCAAGCTCTCCCCTAACTCTGTCTTTTAGGTACTTCAATTTTTTTTTCTAGAGGTTTCATGTTCAACATCTATTTTGACATTTTTATATATTGCCATTTACTTATTTTACTTTAACTAGTTAATGTTACTTCTCAAATGGCACTATGGAAAAATAAATTGTGTATTAATTCAGAATTTTTCCTGCTCAGTGTATACTTAGTCACATAAACATCAATATATAATTAAAAAATATATTAAAATTTTATATCTTGAAAGTGAAAATAAAATAAGTGCACTAACAAAATTGAATGCAAAAGAAAAAAAAATTATACAGTAGATAAAAAGAATTATGCAGTAATTAGAGAGTGTTGTTGTTGTTGAAACCCAGACCGTCCGACCTACCAGAAAGGTGTAAGGTAACTGTTTGGACGGTCGGGAAGTGCCACCCAATTTAGACCAGAACCCAGTGGGGGAGGCATCCACAGGGACCGTACCCTCCTTCCCCTAATTAGAGAGTGTTGAGACCCAGACCGTCCGACCTACCAGAAAGGTGTAAGGTAACTGTTTGGACTGTAATAATTCATATATCAAGTGGTCAATATCAATACATAATTAATTTTATCACTGAAGGCTCACTTGCTGGAACTAGGTCATGTATATATTTGTTATTGCTTGGGTACAATCTTGGTACTGATTAAGTTTTGGTATAATAGAACTGACTGATTTTTAAATAGCTGACAGACATCAACAAAATCTGAACTAAAGTAATAAATATAAATCAAGGTATTAACTAAATGCTTGTACTCTGTGTAACGTTTGATGCAAAGAAATAAAACCATTCCCAAATTATGCTTGGATAAATTATTTTTGAAAAGTTTTAGCTTTTGGTAGCTCAGCATCATCTCAAAATATGCAACTGCAAATTTGATATAATTTCAAATAAGTTTCCATTTATATGTTATTTTGTGTGATAAGACTGGGATTCATGTATATAAAAACAGAAAAAAAAAATTGTAGTCTGCACGAAATGTTGTATTCTACACACATCAAATTATTTTCTTTGAAAATAATCTTAATAAAATAAGATGTTTGTATGCATGTGTGTGTCGTCGGTAGCAAAAAATCTTTAGAGCTGCAGGCTAATTGGTGAGCTAATTGGTAAGTAATCTTTCAAACATGACTAGTAAGAAAATGCACAACAGTCGACAAAACTGGCAAGTACTCTGGACACTTTTATGTAAGCAAAACCAAAAATGTCGCTATCTTTAAATTGTATTATTCACTGGTCGTCACTTTTTCCATATGACATTGTGCTTCTCTAGATTGATAAAAAGTTCTAAAAGAAGTATTGGAATTTGGGAAAATGTAAAATGTAAAATTAACAGGAAAGAAACAAGGAAAAGTAAATAATTTGGCATCACGTCTGATGTTAAAATAGCAAAATTAAACACACATCCATAACAGAAGGTCTTTATTTCACTTCCTTAAGACGTACAAAAGTTTATAAAAGGCCATAGCGCTTTTGAGTATAAGTATGCTCTTCATCAGTGGCTACACGGAAATAAAGTTTGAATCGTTCATATATAGATCAGATATATCGACAAAATTTGCATAAATACAATTTACAAATGAATCTATGTTTAGACATTGATAAACTGTAAACAATTTTTCAAAAATTTAGCAACAAAAGAACAGCATATTAAATTACAATTAAATTACAGAAATCGGAAAAAGGGGGGGAGGGTGGCAATCAAGCATAATCCCAAAGAGGAAAACGTCAAAGATAACTTTCCAGAGACTTGAATTGCATGGAGTCGAGAATGAGTCGCCAAGCGTAACTCAATTTCATAACACGGTCAAAATTATAAACAGACTCACGGTAAATATAAATAAAAAGGGATTCAAAAAGGAGAATATCACGAGGGTTATTACAATGCATCAAAAGGAAAGTCTTTTCAAAAAGAGGCTGAAAATTATCTTTCAGCCTCTTTACCTCACAATTAATAAATAATTTTTTTTTATAATTCAAAAATAGTGATCGTATTTATTTTGCATGACTATAATTCATTTTACATTATCATTTTATTTAAGGTTCTCATGTTAATACCTGGGAATAAAAAGAATTATGTGACACGGAATTAACTTTATAATTTTTTTAAATTGTTTATTTGGCCATTAAGATTTAATTGATTTGACATGAGAATCCGACCTGTGAAAATTTGTTGCAGGGATCTTGATTTGAATGGAGTAATTGATTTATAATATTTTCATTAAGCTCTTAAAGCAATTACTATATATTTTCTAATTACTCTATTCAAATTGGTCCATGCAGCATGTTTATCACAACAAAATATTTGACTAGTAATTTTCTGGAACCTACTGGTCATTAGCCAGTAACCAAATATTTTATCTGCAGCTTTATAAATCAAAGCTTTGGACAGCGATGAAATTTGGTACAGCAAAATTTTTTTTTTAATTTTAAATTAGGTTTTTAGTTACATATTTTATGCTTAAGCACAACTTAGAGCGATATTCACATAAATCAGTTCCTGAACAATAAAAAAATATTATCACTGTGTTTCTATTTTGACATAAATCAGAAAGATCAAAGAACATTCTTTCTAATGATGTTTGAACTTAATTCGAAGGCCAATTCATTCTTATTTATTTTTAAATATATCAAATTATACATTTTTTAAGTTATCTGATTCCTATTTCATCACCTTTGAAAATAAAAGGTTAACACAATTTTATACATTTGCAAAAATATGGGCAACATCTTTACATTCTAACAAAAAAAAATTATTACTATATTTTATTTGTGAATTTTCAAGCAAATGCATAAAAATTGAAATTTTAGTTTTCGCTACTGAAATGTATTTCATTTTTTCTCCCTTTCCCCGTCCTTATGCAATGGGCTGGGCATTATTAAGGATAAAAGTGACTGGGTACATACGTGGTGACAAAATAGGCAATTTGGAAACTGAATGGTGTTAGATCTGTATCTATATTATTTAAGTAGTGAGAGCTTATTTAAGACTTGGATGGCACCAGTAATACATTTATATATAAAACTCAGCACAAAAATTTTAATAAAAATTGTTAATCTTTAAAAGTAGTAATAATAATTTCTTGTTTAAAATTTTTGTCCATGTCACTTTTCTTTCTTTATGATCAAAATGCTTTGTTTTTCTTCCAGCTAAAAAGTGAAGATCTTTTGAATGTTTACATTACAAGGGTGAAAGAGGTTAATCCTGTCGTCAATGCTGTTGCGGGCTACAGGTTTGACAAGGCTCTTGAAGAGGCCAAGATTATAGATGAGCTGATTGCTTCCAATTTTAAAACTGAGGAAGAAATGGAAAGGGAGACTCCATTTCTTGGCATTCCGTTTTCAGTAAAGGAGCTGCTAGCAGTAGAAGGCAAGTTGTTATAAATTTCTAATTCGTTTCACCAGTGCTTTTCTAAATTGAGTACATCTAATCGGGAATCAGAATTCTCTAATGTTTTTATCTTCCCTGAATCTTCCATGATGTTTCAGGGATAAGAATCAAGAATCTTCCATGGGTTTCATCTTTCCTGAATCTTCCATGGCATTTTAGTAATGAGAATCTTGTATGATTTTCATCTTTCCTGAATCTTCTATGGCTTTTTAGTAATGAGAATCTTGCATGGTTTTCATCTTTCCTGAATCTGTCATGGCTTTTTAGTAATGAGAATCTTGCATTGTGTTCATCATTTCTGAATCTTGCATGGTTTTCATCTTTTCTGAATCTTGTATGGTTTTCATTTTTTCTGAATCTTCCATGGCTTTTTAGTAATGAGAATTTTGCATGGTTTTCATCTTTCCCGAATCTTCCATGGCTTTTTAGTAATGAGAATCTTGCATGGTTTTCATCTTTCCTAAATCTTCCATGACTTTTTAGTAATGTGAATCTTGCATGGTTTTCATCATTTGTTCGTAGTTTTTGACATTTTTAGAAGACATTTTTAGAAAATTTACAATTTTGTCAGTAACTAAATGAGTCCATATTCATCTAGGTACTAACAAAACTGACTTCTAGTTGTAACTTTAACTACAGATTTATCCAAATAGCAGAGACCAGGATACAGTAAACCACTAGCGATTACTGGTGATTATACCACTTAGTAGTCTTGCCTCTTTTTTTCTTATACCCTTCATTGTGAGTTACAGAAATATTTCTTGATATTCAGCTCTACCCAATGAGAAACAAACATCTCTCTGAAAAGACTCAAGTTTCTAGTAGGAGCCGTTTAGGAGATGCAGTGATCATGACATGACACTCCCACACTAAAGCTTAAATTATGTGGTAGCCACTAGCTAGCTGCCTAGTAATTTTCAAATTTGTCTAGTTTAACTTCTGTGTACTAGTAGCCACAGGGGCTAGTAATTTTATACTATCAATCCCAGTGATGTCAAAATGCAGGCAATAAATTTGCAGAACCTGGCCAAATGTGTGGAAAATAGAATGAAAGTATTGTCCAAATCTCTTTTATTTATATTAATGTTTATAAAATATAACTTCAATTTAAAATTCTGACATTATTTCTATATTAAATATTCTTTATAAATTATATTGGCTGCATTTATAGTAACTTGTGCTTAAGTCATTGTCTGGTAATTAGTCAAAAGTGGCTAATAAAAATATAGAGTTTATTAGCCTGTGGCTACTAAACTCTAAAACCAAGTTATATCCTACTCCTCTCAGCTTCTTGGAGATATTTCGTAGAAATCTAACTACTTGGTGGTACTCCTTGGTACTTGAGAAATGTCTCTGTATAATTTCAGGTTCTGAGATAAGATATGCGATCATGCCCCCCCCCCCCCCCCCATTCTTTCTTTTTTTTTCACTCCCTTAGCGGCAGGTTATGAAAATGTCACTTTAGTGTTAACCTTTAAACCATGAGAAACATTTTAGTAAAATTTCAGGTTTCTCGCTTAAGGGAATACAGTGATCTTGTGCTCAATCATATCATCTCATTCATATCAGCCTTTATGATATAAACTTGATTATATCAGTATTTATGATATAAATACTAATGCCTTGCGTAATTTTTTACAATAAAACTTACTTTACTTGAAGTAAGTATTGAAAGAAAAAACCATTTCACTATGAGGATAACTAATGTGTTGATTACAATCAGTGGTGTAGTCGCAAAAAAAAAAGTGGGGGGACGCTCTTTTTTTGAAAAATTTTAGCCAATACTGTATAATTTCTGTCATTGACATAGGGCTGGGCAGTATCGCGATACAAGTATCACCCATACAAAATGTCTTGAGTAATGACCCTAGTCTCTAAATGTATCGTGGATTTTGTATTGAGATACTTTTTCAATTGTATCCAGTTTTTTTTTTGTTGGTTTTTTTTTCTTTTTTTACTTTCCAACTCAAACTCTTAACATGTTGATAAAATCAAAAGAATAATAATTATTCTAATTTTATTTAGTTATTTATTAAAAACCAAAAATTGTGCTCCAAAGCATATGATTCTCAGCTCAAGAAAGAAAAATCAAGGTACTTACGTATTATCGCAACCATGACAAAACGTAATTGATGTATCGTCCAATAAAGGTCCCGATCGATTCCAAGGACAACATGCAACAAAGTGATCTGTATGAGGACCCACGTTCGAGCGGGCTCGAACTGGTTGGGGGACGTACGCACCGCTGGGACTGTGTCATCAGACAGGCCGGCTTCGCCAGACCAAGTCACAGAGCATACTAGACTCGCTTCTGGGACTCGCTTCTGGGTTTTTCTCAACCAGTTCGAGCCCGCTCGAACGTGGGTTCTCATACAGATCACTTGGCTGCATGTTGTAACGGTCCTTGCGCCGTTCGACGGTCCCAGAAGCGAGTCTAGTATGCTCTGTGACTTGGTCCGGCGAAGCCGGCCTGTCTGATGACACAGTCCCAGCGGTGCGTACGTCCCCCAACCAGTTCGAGCCCGCTCGAACGTGGGTCCTCATACAGATCACTTTGTTGCATGTTGTCCTTGGAATCGATCGGAACCTTTATTGGACGATACATCAATTACGTTTTGTCATGGTTGCGATAATACGTAAGTACCAAAATCAATTAAGATTCTTGCATTTTGAAATGAAATTATATCAAAAAACCTTCCAACTATGCCAAGCTGCAGAGGAGTTATATATGTATATATAAATTTTAAAAAAAAGAGCGTCCCCTTACAACATAAAAAGTGGGGGTACGCTTGAGATCAGGAGAAAAAGTGGGGAGTCTGCGTCCGCCCGCATCCCCCCTCGACTACACCCCTGGTTACAATTTTACTTTCATCTATAGCTAGTTGCTGCAATCATCTTTATTGCATTTGGGTTTTAAAATAGTCTTTTTGCCATTTTTTTTTTCTAAAATGTCAATTATTTTTAGGCATGCCACATACTGGAGGTTTAGTAACGAGGAAGAATGTTCGTTCCACATTCAGTGCACAGACTGTTCAGTTGATGAAGGCTGCGGGAGGCATTCCATTTGTCACCACCAACATGAGTGAACTCGGCATGTGGTACGAGTCCTATAATAGGGTCTATGGACGGACAAGGAATCCTTATGACTCAAATCGTACAAGCGGTGGTAGTAGTGGTAAGTGCTACTTCAATGTGTCATTTCCCATAGTTCATACCAGAATTTGCCAAAATGTGTAATTATGCATCTGGTACACACTAAAATACAATACCCATATACTCTTCAAAATTTTAAAAGTGCATAATATATATATATATCTGTTGTAAAATATGATATAAATTCATACAAAATCAAAATAACTGTTAGTAATAAATTATTCCTTTTTTTTTAATTGGGTGTAGTTACAGGCACAGAATACTATATTCAGAAGGCTCACTCCCATAGGATCCTATGGCAACATTTCTAACATGGGATGTCGCATAGACACTAGCGCTAGTCAGATGGACCAACTGAAGTGCGATGCGTCTGCCAGATTTGGCGCGTTATCGCTCGCTTGGCGATTTTTTTTTAAACGGGAGGGGAACAAAATATTGAGGACTGTACTTTTATAATTTTTGAAACTATAGAAAGGATCAGGATTTAAAAATACATTAATCTGCAACATAAATATATTCATTAGTTTAAGAATATTTAAATAAATATAGTTATATAATTCAAATAATCATAATAATAATTCAAATAATCATAAAATAGATTAAAAAATACACACATTGCATTGTCTCACTATAAAACATAATGCACAAAAAATTACAAGCTAACATACTCAAAAGACTGAAATATTATATAATATTTTCAGTCTAAAAAGTATACTAGCGTGTTGATCGTTAATTACTTGATCCTTAATTTATTCTGGGATACTGATAATAGACTTTTTTTTTAAATATAAAAATATTCATATAGTAAATATCAAATTTACATAAATGCACTATCGAAGTTGTGGAACTCAATCATTAATTACCCGAGGGGGGGGGGGGAATTTTCCACCATAAGGCACTTAATAAAAATTTTACATAAATATATACACATACTATATCACATTCAACTAAGAAAAAGCTATCCAAATATCAATTATTTCACATTTTATAAAAATACGGAAAATATTTTTTAACTAATTATACCACTACCTCTTAAAATTTAGTCTAATCCGGCAGTAATAACACAGCACTAATATACTTATATGAACACGTGTATACTTATGAACACGTGTATACTTATAATGAACACATATGTAGGATGGTGATAACTAAAATTATTTCAATTTTAATAAACATAAATTACATACCCTGTAACGCAACCAGTTTTCTTTTATCAATCCATTTCTATGAAATGATCTAAACACTTAACAAATAATTCTTTTTCACGTAACTCAAACCACGCTAGTCTGTTGTTCCAAGTTTTCGCCGAGCGAAATAGGGTTATAACATTGAAAATCGTCTTGGAACCAAACCAGACTATCGCCAAGCGCTCGGAACAAACCAGACCATCGCCAAGAGCGCGCCAACCCAATGTTTGGTCTATCTCTAATGGCCGCCGCGAAAACGAAACTATCGAGAGTGACAGGTCTGTATAGTAGTCTGTGGTTACAGGCATATATTATTACCAGGCTTTCACAACATAAATTCCAGCTTTCAATTGCTTACCTTTATATGAAACAGGGAATGAGGGGTATGTAATACCTATTTTGTACTTGATTTATTTATAAAGAATTTTTTCTCAAGCCTAACGTTGGGTCCATTTTTATTTTATTATTATTATTATTTTTACATTTGCTCTTTAGACCACTTTCAATGAGAGATAAGTCATTGGTACGAAAAGCAAGTAATTAAAATTCTTACTGTATATATGTGTGTGTGTAATTTAAAAACCTGCTTACTCATGTGATATCTACTATAATACAAGACAACACTCAATCACTGTTTGTATAGCCACGACACAAAAAGAGGTATTACCTGTATAATTTTCATTGTTGCAAATTAGTCTAATATCCAGCTTCTTTTTCAGTATCTTATGTCATGCACAATGTAGAACTCTAGAATACTGCCCTGTATATGTAGATATATATGTATAATTTATTTATTTTTCATTTTTAACTTTACCATATATTATTCCATTGTTAAAAGTTTGTTACAACAAAATTTGCATTTGTATTTTAATAAACCTCTTAAGTTTCAATACCCTTCTATTCAATCATCTTTCCCTTGGCACACTTATGTGATCAATTTTTGTTACTAAATAATGCTTATACTATCTTATTGTCTGTCATTAAAATTAATTTTAGTGACAATTTTTACTGTTTAACAAAACCAGTATAAATATATTTTATTGATAAATGTAGTAATAAAAATTAAATCTTTAAAAAAAAATTAAATGGGAATAAAAACCTCAGTTAAGAAAGTACCATAAAACATAAATATAAGAATACCAACCAGTTTCAGGTACAAAACGTGTTCTTCGGAATAAGAGAAAGTGCATTCACTCAGTAAAAGCAAGTAAATGTTTATCTTGGAGAAGCAGTAAACACACTCTTTAAAAAAAAAATTTTGTGGCTATTTCTGGTCTAGAGCACCGATATTATTTTGAATCATTCAAGTTTTAATCATGCAAATTACAAAAAATTATATCTAGTTATGGTTTTGTGCATAGAGTGTGGTGTCGATATACACAGATAGAGATATTTCCTAAAGTGTTCAAATTGTATTCAAGATGTCTAAAAACATATTCTTTCACCAAAATCTGAAGTTATAAAATTTTCATTTAAGCAATACTTTCTTTGTACAATAGTATGAGGAAGTAAAATAAATCTTTACAAACACAAGCATTCATTCAAATGGTAAGCTAAATTACAACATAAATTGCTGTACAAATGTTTAGTAAGCAGACATATGTTTCAGAAATATTTTGGTTTCCTTCTTCGGTGGAAGCAAACCTGGATCAGTACTCCTAATTGAGAGTTAGACCATGCGGGCAATGCAAAGAAATGACTAAACGACAGAGACCTACTAAAAAAATTTTTCTTGTTCTTCTCTTTCATCACACTAAATGGTTCTACCATATTGGGTTCTGCTGTTTAGCCATTTTTCTGTGTTGCTGGAGCTCAATTGATAATTCTGGTACAGGCTTGTTCACACTAGAAGGAAATTTAAAGATTTTCAAAATGTTTGTTTATTTGCACAGCATTTTATTTGTCTTATTTGCACAGCATTTGATTTGTCTTATTTGCACAGCATTTTATATTATTATGTAGTTTGATTGTGTGCAACTTTATGTTCTATACTTATTCATTCATATAGCTTTCATGCTGTTAAAATACCGACATATTAAAGCTGTGCTCAACAATATTGCTTTAAACATTTCATATTGAGAATGGTCTGAAACATGAAACATGCATTTTCTTGTGTGCTATACTAGCAAGTAACTGACATTGCTTAGGATTTAAGAATATGTTCTAAAAAAGTTTTCAAAATTATTGCTATTCAAAAAATTCCTTTGCCCCATAATCTCTCTATATGAAAGAAGTGCAGGTTATGCATAAGAATATTTGTTCTCTTTATAAGATTGATTTTATATACAAACATAAATCTAAAGAATAAAATATTCTAGCTCTATTGCTAAAGAATTTGAGAAATATAAAGTTTGATCATCCTATTCTAAATTTGAAAGTTCAAAATTATGTTTCTAAATATTTTCCTAAATATATCTTCCTAAATATATACCATTTTATTTTATATTTTATTTTATTGCAACGATCCATTAAACTTGCTAGTAAAATTTTATACCCTTTTATGCATCTAGAAAGTATGAACTTTCAAATTGAAGAATCTTGAATACAAGATTTGATAGATCCTCAGAAATAAGTCAACAAAACATTGGTTTGTGTTTTTAAATATGTGGAAGATGTTCTAAAATACTGTTTGTTTAACCTGGGTTTTCAGTGTTGAAGTAATTACTTAATTTAAAATTTGATGCAAATTCTTTATTTGTATTTTAATGGTCTATTATATTTCTTGTTGATAGGTGGTGAGGGAACACAAATACTTTTTGTTTAACTTGGGTTTTCACTGTTGAAGTAATTACTCAATTTTAAAAATTGATGCAAATATTGTATTTGTATTTTAATGGTTTATTAAATTTATTGTTTGTAGGTGGCGAGGGAGCACTGATTGGTTCAGCTGGATCTGTAGTAGGCATTGGTTCTGACATTGGTGGGAGCATTCGTATTCCAGCATTTTTCTGTGGTGTTTTCGGACACAAGCCCACTACAGGTAGTTTTCTGCAAGTGTTAAGATGCTATATTAACCCCAAATACATTATCTTTTTAAATAAACTATCTTCTGTGTAACATTCTTGTCTTATATATTTAAAAATATGTTCTTATATATTTAAAAATTTGTCTCATATATTTAAAAAGAAAGATAATCTCTTATAAACTGTACCATATATTATTCCATTGTTAAAAGCTTGTTACAACAAAATTTGCATTGATATTTTAATAAACCTCTTAAGTTTCAATATACTTCCATTCAAATATTTTCCCCTTGGTACACTTATGTGATCCATTTTTGTTACTAAATAATGCTTATACAATCTTATTGTCTGTCACTAAAATTAACTTTTACTGTTAAGTAATAGTCTTAATAAAATTAATTTTATTAAGACTACAAAATGTACCCATCATTGCCCGGGATGCAAGATCCAAACCTTTGATTAAAAACTACACTGGAATTCACAGTGAATTCTTGAAAATTAGGCCGGCTATAAATATTTTTATTTTCATAGCAACTAGTTGCTAATACTCTGTGATTCCAAACAGATGATGCAGAAAGATCTATGGCCAGTATCTTGTGATGTCATGAACTTTCTGTACGCAACTTTTCTACTGACCTTGAAGGAAAACTTGTTTTCCACTTTAAAATGCCCTACCCGATTCAGGGTCACAAAATAGGGTTCCGTTCATCTGCTGTAGCACATTTTAAAAATTATGATATGATGCCCTTTAAAAATCATAATGAACTGATGCAGGGCTCGAAATAAGATTTTTAAACTGGTAGCAAATACTGCTGTGAGCTTTTGTAAGCTAAGCTGTGCTTTTGTAAGTTAAACTGTGCTTTTGTAAGCTAAGCTGTGCTTTTGTAAGCTAATGGCTATTCAAGCACATGGCAATCTTAACCATCGAAAATAGTTTTTAATTTCAGTTGCAAATGCTTCACTAATTTTTTTTTTTCAAAATTCAGCTTTTATATGTCTCTTGTTTTTGAAATGGTTTTCAGCATTGCATTTTTTAATTACTGCCTTTCCTTCAAAGTAAATATTGCTGTTATTGTCCACTGGTTTTGCATTTATCAGTTCAGGGTAACTGCAACAAAACCTGCATCTTTGTATAAAAATTCTCTCGGCAAAGACTGCCATGAGAACTATTAATTGTCATGGCAGTTTTTAGGTAGCTCATGGCATTTGGCACAGTTGCTGTGATTTATTTCGAGCTCTAAACTGATGGCTGTAAGAGAAAAATTTTATATTGGAGTAGCGTGTAATATTCAAAAGAGGTGCTGTTAAATTATAAAGACTATATTATCAATTTTTTCATATTTAAGTCTTCAAATTCACATTCAAATCTTCAAAACACAAAAAGTATGTAATTTTTTTTAAATTAACGAAAAAGTTCATTTGTTAATGGTACAGATTCCATTTAAAGTTTGTTTAAGGTTCGTCTCTTGTTTATCTCTTTGATATTTCTGATGATGTTAAGATAGAAGCTCTGCGATAATATTTTGATTGCTAAATCAGTGCTAAAATTGCTTAAGATGAAACTTCATTTAATAACTAAAAAAAAAAAAAAATTGAATTTTACAATATCTGCTCTGAGGTGCCTTAGGGCCTGAACTGAAGTATCACTGTACCAAATTTCATAGCTGTAGGTTGCTTTAATTTTCTACTACATAACCAGCAAACCAACATCTTCTTGTATTATTAAAAACTAACAAAAAATACTCTCATGTAAATGAAAGAACATAAGTAGAAATTTGAATGTGTATTTTTAAAGCTGTCCAATACTAAAAAGATTTTATTAATAAGAATCACTAAATTAATTGTCTTTTAATCACAAATTGTGATAAATGTGATAAATGGTAGGACTTGGCTAAGTAATTCATCAATTTTTGTACTCGAAATGAATTTTAATTCAGAACATATAATGGATATACAGATTTAATGATTAATAAATAAAAAATTCTTAAAACATCGGCGATTCTCTTTAATCATATTTGAATCAATTTCTAATTATCAGTTTATCTGTAAGAACAAGTAGTAATATCTTACGATCTTACTGTATTATAGCTTTAGGTGAAAGTATTTTAGTTTTATCCCTGACTATGCAGGTGTTGTCTCCAACTATGGTACCTATCCGCCATCAGGGGAGAGAGAGCTTGTACCATATCTCTGCCTGGGTCCCTTATGCCGCTATGCTACAGATTTAATTCCAATGACCAGGATTCTTGCTGGGAAGAATGCATCTCAGTTGCATTTGGAGACACCTGTAAGTGCATCTTATTTTAAATAGTTATTTGGAGCATAGCATAGTGTAGCAGAGCTTCTATGGCAGCAATTCAAATTATGAAATGCCCAAACTTTTGTTACTTTAAAACCCTTTGACTGACTTTATTTTTTTTATTTTTTTTGCTTATAATTATGTTTCATTGAGTCACAAGTGTCATGATGCCAAGTCATAAGTGTCATGACTTTTTTGACAACCTTCTCTTATAATTTTTTAATGATTATTTTAGGTTTCCATTAACTCATTAATAAAAATCTGTATTAATGATTTTAATTAGCCTGATTGTATAGTGAATTATATTTTATTTTAATTTTCAAAATTATTATTCAAGTAAGCTGAATAAATAAAGTTTCTCATGCTCTTATCCATATCATTTTATTTGGCCTCTACTAATTACTTTGATGTTTACGTTTAAAAATTCATACCACAACTTATAAATACTGAATATCCACTTACCTTTACATACCTAAAATAATATTAGCACAGCCAAGACACAAATATAATCACAACTGAATTTCTGCCAAACTAAGCTTTTATTTTTAAACAAACATTTAAAACTTAAGAGCTTCAAAAACATCTTCCAAATCATTAGTACTTAAATAAATTTTAAAGTAAAAATAAAATATAATTCACTATACATTCAGGTTAATTAAAATCATTATTAAAGATCATTAATGAGTTGATGGAAATCTAAAATAATTATTAATAAATTAAGCGATACCGAAAAATAACACGATACCAGAAAACCTAAGTTTTCAATTTTGTATCCATAGAAATATTGTAATGGATGAATAGTGATACAATATTAATTCTATGGTAAATTTTCTTTTGCATCAAAATGCATGCGCAACTAATAGAAAGCAACATGTTAGTTTACATTTCCAACATACTTTTAAGTCCATTTCTTGACACTAATTGTATTAGTTGCAATTGTAATTTTGACACTAATTGTATTGTGTTATTGTTTACTTGTTACCAATTATGTTGTGGTCCACTCCAGCACGTGCAAGTATGCTACTGATGAAAATAACTTTGTGGCACATCATATTTTGAATGATCTTCATTCAAACCTTATGTGGTAATCTCTCTGGGGGTTGCAGAGTTAATTTGGAAAATGGCAACATTGGTCATGCAAATTTTATACTTGGTAGGTGGCACTTTATGGAATATGCAAATTCTGTGATGCCACATACTTGTATATATGCTAAAAGTTAGATAACTTCCACTTTATTTACCCTTACTTGCCTTGATGTGTAGCATCTTGCATCTCTTGTCTTGACTGTCTATTCAGTCATATTGATTCGACAGTTTTAGACATGCTACTGTAGTAAATTGATGTCGATGAAATATGCTGAATTAAGTATGTCTTACATGTAAAAATCTTTACATTCATTTTTCTTTTTCAGTTTAAAATAAATATGATTTAATTTAAAAGGTCTAAAGTCTTAATCAAAGTTTTGTTCTCATCATGTTTTATCTTTCGGTATTTATGGAATTAATCATGTAAAAATTAATTCTCTGCTACAGCCATGGCTGCCCCTTTTAATTTGCATGCAAACGTAAGTTACATATTGTAAACCTAGTTCTCTTAGAGATTTCAACTAAATTTCGTGATTTGAAAATACAAACTACATGTGAAATTAAAGCTCATGTCATGTAGTTGTATGTAGAGTATTTATTTTTTATATCTATCCAAATGAAAATATAAAAAATAACCATAGTTTTATTTTATCCTGTGGTAACAATGCATAAAACATAATAAAAAATATATAATGTTCATTTATTATATTTATTTTTCTATCAATTTAAATACTCTGATGTTCCATAAAAATCATATGCCATAATTAAAGTCATTACCATTTTTATTTTTAAAAAATTTGAAATTGGCTGCATTGTATGGCTGAATAAATCAGTCTCCATATGGATTTCCAAAATTGCGGCACATAGCAAATTTTCTTGCTACCATTGCAGGTATGGCTATTCTATGCTGACAAGTACATGATGAGCATAAAACCAGTCCACTGATATTACTATCATCAATAAGAACATATTCCTAAAATCATCTTCCATATCAATATCAGTTCTGAAAAAAACACAGCAGAATATAAGGAATTTAATTCTATTGCTAAGCAAGAGGCAAGACAATATAATGTTCTAAAATTACCAATTCCTGGTGTAACTTTACATACATAAAAGCAAGCTGTGCACTATGTATATTTACCTGCAAACTTTTGCAATTCAGGAATTGATTTCGGTGTTTATCGACTCAAAACAGTTTTTTGGGGCTCTGATGTATCATTTGGAAAGAATCTTTGAGGTGGTGAGTTGTTGGTTGTTTAGAGTCTAGGCAGATATGGATGGAAGCTAGAAGTGGATCCAAGAAACCTTCTAGAGTGTGACTTGATTGAACATAATATTTTTCACATATTCTATTCTCTTTTATGCATAACTTTTTATGGTGTTAAGATATACCGTAGACTTCAAGTACCTTCCCACCCAAATATATACCCCCCCCCCCCCTCTAAAAATATGAAGACATTTTATATTCCACGAATATTTCTTTTGTATCTCTGCTCCTTTTACATTTTTATATGTTTTATTTTTTATGATTTTTATTTAACTTGTTCTCCCACAATCCTTTTATGACAACAATAGAATTAAGATTTCGATGAATTTTCTGATAAAGAATAATATAATTTTAAGGTTATAATAGTCTATGTGGTTCCATGGTTTGTGTCTGCCTATAGCCTACCCACTAGAGGTTTGTTCAGGCTTGAGCCTGACCCATGGGTTTAGGCCCGACCTGACCTGTGGACTAGCCTGAGTTTAATTTCCCAAAAACAGTTTGACTGGGCCAGTATCTAAATTTAGAAAAATTAAAGTCATGCTGATCTGGACATTGTCATTGTTTTAAATATCTATGAATGTATTTTAATAGAATAAAATATTTAAATAAGGGAAACAAAATTTGGCAGCATCAAGTATAATACAAAAAGGATCAAATTTTTCGCTTTTAAAATAATATAGGAAGGAGTTCCATAAAAAGCATTGTTTAACTTTTCTTGGTTGTGAGAATTTTTGAATGAACAATTACAAAAACATTGTCAGAGATACAGCACCAATCCTAAATACAGAGAAAGTGACATTGATGCTTCCAATTGAAAAGAAAAGAGTTTAAAATAATATGTTGAGAGTCAAAATGAAAAACCAAAAATATTCGAGTTGGATATCAAAAAAATGACCACACCAATACTAAGAAAAATTCATATTAAATTTTACCAATACTAAGAAAGATTTCATATTAAATTTTTCAAATGTTTAAAACCGAATAAAAATAGAATGTGAAGCTTCTTATTTGATTTTGTAAATTAAATTTGAAAGTTCTGATTCAGACCATTTTGTATCAATAATGCAGTATGTTGAGTTCTGCATATTTTCCTTTCCTAAATTATGAGACAAGATGTAAAGTAACTATATTTCAATAAAATAAACATTACTTTTTTACTTTCATTAAATCCCAATAACCCAATAACCAATTTTTCAAGTTCTAGAGGGGATGATCACCCTCCCTATGAATCTGTCCCCGATAGAAACGCCCAAATGTTTCATAATTAGTTTTATATTGTATGCACTGATATTTGATTTTCCAGTTTGTATTTATGTGTTATGATGCTATGTATCACCCCCAAAAACTTCATTCATTTATATTGAACAGTTGCTGAGAAATCAGTATTTTTGTGTATGTAAAAATAATTTTGGACGTCAGTGTGTGTAATTGTGTTCTATTTACAAATATACTAAAGAACTGCATAACTTTGGAATGCCAGGTGTAGATCCTACTTTATTAGTATCTGCAGCACCATAATTTAATTTTAATGTGTACCTCTTTTTTTTTTCCAGGTAAAATTGAGTGAATTGAAAGTCTATTACATAGAAGATGTTGGGAACCATGCAATGTTCACCAAAGTGGAATCCGATATGGTGAATGCAATTCATAAGGTAAATTATTCTTCATTTAAATAAAGTAAATTTTTCCCTCATTTTATATAAGTAATCTGTATCTGAAGGTTTGCGATTTTATAATTTTGTGGATATATATTTATCTTCGGGTATGGCAGCTGCAGACATGAATACTAAGATATTGGGTAGTTCCTATGAATGATCTTCATAAAAAGTATTAGGAACTGTGTTTCCAAAGAAAGGAATATGCCAGAAGTAAAGTTCCTAGATTGCGGTACTTGAATCATTAGCTTGAATCAAAATTTCTTGGAGGAGTGGGAGGGGGGTATGTAAATGGTCTTCTAGGTTATGTGTGTGTGCATGTAGGTGCAGGGGGTGCAGATATATAATTGTGCTTATGTTGCTTCATATTATTTTTATCACTCTGGAGATATGATTCTCATATCATATATAGGCATACTTTACTGACCATTCCTTAAATATATACAGTTTTGCTATGCGAAACAGATTTAGCTTACATCATGATTTAACAAGCAAATTTGTTTAATTCTAAACTGCTGGTCTTTAAAACCAATTCCTACTGCATGCAGTTCTTTTCTAATGGAAACCCACAGGTAAAGCCTGAGTTGTGTTCAACCCAGCCAATCCTAACATGCCCAGCCATCCAAACAACCTTATACCTTTCTGGCAAGTCGGACAGTCTGGGTCGAAGAATCCTAACATGTGTTTGAGGTGTAATCCTAACACGTGATTGTATTTTAGGTTGCTAAAGAATCGATTTATGTGAATTTTACCGGAAATTGTTGTAAACCAGGCTAAAATATAAAATAACTGAAACTCTAATTTGAAAGTAATAATAATAATAATAATGCTGTGACACATCTATTCGGGTCCTGAAATACCTATGTACCAAATTTCATGGCCATAAGACACTTAGATTTCCCACTGCAGATGGTACAGATATATACACATAGACATTTTTCTTTATTTTGTAAGATTTAAAATTTAGCTTTGCTTTTTTTTCTCAGGTATTGCACCATTTTGAAAATGCCTACAAAATCATTCCAACAAAACTTCATGTGCCAATTTTGAAGCATATGTACTTCATCTGGTCCGCCATGATTGCTGCCTGTAAGGCACCTACATTCTCTGATGAACTAGCTGAACGTAAAGGTCACATAAACTTTGTAATTGAGTTTCTGCAATGGATCATTGGACAGTCCAGGTTTACATTCCCAGCAATAACTTTAGGTTTGGTTGAAACTACACTTCTTGAACAGAGTGATCACTATTCTCACATGCTTCAAGATCTCCAACGAGAGTTGCAAGAAATTCTTGGTGATAATGGAATCTTGCTGTTTCCATCCCATCCCACATGTGCTCCACATCATAACGAACCTCTATTTAAGCCTTTCAACTTCACTTACACTGGAATATTCAATGTCCTTTCATTTCCTGTGACTCAGTGTCCATTGGGTTTAGGACAGGAAAAGTTGCCTATTGGTGTTCAAATTGTAGCAACACCTTATAATGATCGTACCACGATGGCCGTTGCAGTGGAGTTGGAGAAAGTTTTTGGAGGATGGCTATCACCATCACCAATAGTGGAGTAAATTTATAAATTAATTTGTTTGAATAATTTGAAGAAATGGAGATCTGTATCAAGTTTTCTAAATATGTATATCCAGAAATTCAGGTATAAAAAATTCCTTTCATATTTTACTTTATTAATCAGTGAAATTCATGAAGTGATGTATGCATAAAACTTGATAAAATGTGAAAAGGGTGAAACCTGAACAATTTGTAATTTAAATACAGGAAACTTGTATATCATGCATATCTGATGTGTAAAATATATAAAATTTTACCCAAATAAGCAGTATAATTGAATTATATAAACTTAATAAAAAAAAATATTTCTATAAACTTTAGTTCTCAGTTGATGAGTTAAAATAGAATAACATTTATGAAAATGGTTAATATAAATCTACATTTAACTATTGTTCATAAAGTATTTTAATTATTCAAAATTTTGCATTATTAAATATTTTAACTTTTAAGGAACAGGGATTTTATTGTTAAGAAATCAAAAACTTTAATTTGGTGAGAACTAAAATAGTGTGATGTGTTCAAATGCTTGATATGAGATTGCATCATACAATAAGGAAAAATTATACCAAAGTTCAATAAAAATAAAGAGAAATATATTTGATCTAATAATAATAACTAGTGATATTGGTACTGATTGAGGTTTTTATGCCTCAGGGAATTTAAGTTCATATTAAAATCTCATGGGAAAGTCGTGGAAAATTATTTTAATAAGAAATTATTTTTAATAGCTTGTGCCTTGATTGATTTAAATTGTTTTTTTTTAATTCGTTTTCCTATTATTTTTAAAAGCAAAATTTAATTTTATAGCTTTATGAACATCTAATTGGATCATTTTTCCCATTTAGATTTTGTACCGCTTGTAAACTTTCAATAAAATTATGTACAGCCATACCTCGGACTGGCATACTCTCTACTTAATGTGGATTTTGAGTATTCCAATGCATTACAACTACTTATGTTTCAGTATATTGTTTTCAAATACAGCTGACTTTGCATTCCTGTTTGCTTGGCTGTCTCTGTTTGTAGCAGTTAAATTGATATTAGTGTTTATAACTTTTATTTAGTGTTATATTTTGGCTAAAATAGTAATTAAGTTAATAATAGCACATAGAATTTAGAGCAAAAATAATAAAACTGTTATGCACATTGGCAACTGTTATGCACATTGGCATCTTATTATTTTATTATTATTAATTAGCCTAAGATGTGCCTTTATCTTCATTGCTTATAGAATTAAATTAATAAATTTAGTGGCAGATTTACAGTTTTGCTATTTAAGGCTGATATATTTTACTCTCTAGTCTCACTAAACATAACATCTAGAGTTGAATATAAAAGTTAAATAAATAGAAACAGATTAAATCCTTATTAAAAATATAAAAAGAACATAGTAATTCTTAACAATAAATAGTAATAATATATCAGTCATTGCATTTAGCAATGAAATTATCTAAACATCACATATAAAACAAAACTAGGAACTCCACTCAAAAGATATCACATTTTTCACTCCTAAAATATTAATAAAATTCTGAATTTCAAACTATATGTGTTACAATTAAGTATATTGGAACTTGGATCTTTATAATATAACGTATCACTCATTGCATTTTAACAATGTAAATATCTTAACATGAAACATCAAATATAAAAGGAAAGCAGTAACTCCATTAAAAAAAAAAAAATCATTCTTTTCATTACCAAGAATGTCTCTTTAATCTGTAAGTATCACAATTAAGAGTTATATTTATCAAGCCATGGGTACTCAGAAATATTGTCATCTACATTTTTTTCTGCAAAATCTTTAACTGCATTGTCAAATGAAATTTGTTTCAATATTTCGAAGGAGAAAATATAGGGCTGTTCGCCCCCTGTTTCCGTTTTAATGGGCTGGCGAATTATCTTTAATGCCCTATTTTAAGAAGTCGAATATATTTCTGGGAAATTATTCAGCAAAAATCAGCAAAAATATGTAGCTACAATGGTACACCTTCGCAAATTTGTCATTGAAAATTTTTTGACAAAAATTTGCTGCCATAAGTTTCAGTTTACTTATTCTGTTAGTAAATCTGCTACAAAGTAAATTGTGTAATTACATATGCATATAAGGTCTATAGTCTTTACTTTATTTACGTTAGTTTTGCATGAATTTGATGATCCCCTGCATATGTGTATGATGAGCACAGTATATTTTATATCTATCAATTCATTGCATACATTGATAGGTGAAAAATATGCATTGCTTCAACCTATGTATATGCTTCGAAACCATACCTGTTGTAGCTCCAGGATATGACTATGTCTATACTATAATCAAGCCCATTTATAGAGAGTTTTCTTATTGTGAATAATTGATCATTTGTGTCACCAGTAGCAAATGAGTATTTTTTCTGGATCTAGGCAATTACAAAAATGTGACAATTATTTATTTATTTATTTCTAAATTATAAGAATTTAAAATGAATTCTATAATAAAGTTGAGCAAGTCTATATCTGAATATCTGATAATTATCAATTTTCAGATTCCAAAAAAAATTCTTCAGCTTTATAGTTTATAGAAACTTTTGCTTGGAATAAGTTCTTAGCAATGTCTTTTAAGATTTCAAATGGATGACAGAGCTGTTTAACTTGATTAATGGAATTTTAATGTATATTCATTACTACATTCCTGTGCCAGGAATGACATATAGAGTTGTTTTTGTTCCTTATGGAAATTAATACATTGGGAAACAAAGTATTCATTATGCATAACTCGCATAGACACATTATTTTTTAAATTTTCTTTCATATTAATAATAATTAAATGCATGTCAAGAATGACAGACTCATCCAAAATGAGTAATAAAACTGTGCTACTCACTTGATTGGTTTAAATTTTTAATTCACTAAATTATTATGTAGTAATGGCTGCTGTTTTTTGCTTTGAGGGTTCTTCATAATGATTAATAATTTGTTTCGAAGCAAAAATTTTAGCTTGATTTTAAATTATCTTCATAAAAAACCGTACATTTTTTTTTTATTGTCACTTACCTTGCAATAAATTATAGGACCCGAGACTTATTGGCATATTATATTAAAGTAAATGCCTTGTATTTTCATAAACAGTATGGTAAACACGTCAATCAATTAAAACTTTAAAATCAAATACAACCAAAAAATAGGTTTAAAAGTCCTTTATTAAAAAATCTCCTTATTGCAATGTATAAAATTATATCTCCAAAGAGCTTTTGGGCATCACTATGCCCTTCATCAGTAGCGAAGTAAAAATAAGGTGTGAACCAGTGCTTAAATATAGGCTATAACTGCAAGGCAAAATTTACATTTTTTTTTACATTTTAAAAAAAAATCTAAAAAAACGAAGTATTTAAAATATAAATAATTATAAAATACATGTTACAATAAAAGGTAAGGATTTATAACCAACTAGAAGGTCATCAAAAAATGAAATAAAGCAACTACTAAATTTTCTAGTAGTTGCTTTATTTCATTTTGACGACCTTCATGTTGGTTATAAATCTTTACCATTTATTGTAATATGCATTTTATAATTATTTATATTTTAAATGCCTCTTTTTTTTTAATTTTTAAAAATGTAAAAAAAATGTAAATTGATGATATGTAAATTTAACTTGGTGGTTATGGCTTATATTTAAGCACTGGTTCACATCTTATTTTTACTTCGCCACTGATGAAGGGCATAGTTATGCCTAAAAGTGCTTTGTATAATTTTATATGTCTTAATAAGGAAAATTTTAATAAAGGACTTTTGAACCTATTTTTTGGTTGTTTTTAATTTTAAAGTCTTGTATTTTATTCAAAAAAATACCCTAAATGTAGTGCAAGATAATCTTTGTTAATTAGAAATGTTTATTTAGTGGCATGTGTCCAAATGAGTCATTGTGCAGAATGTTTATTACTTACTAGAATAAATTACCCAGTATTGCCAGAGTCCTAAATAAGTGCCTGCTGCTTAAATCATATAGATATGCCCTAAATAAGCATGCTGCAATTTGCTACGCATTCGCACAAATATCTGACTTGTCAGTCATTGGCAGAATGACACAAAATATCTTATATGCTTTATATGTTATGTCTTTTAAATTCATAAAGCTAAACTGTTATTCAAGAAGTTAGACTTTTGGATGGCTTAAAATAAACACTAATAAATCAAAATACTTGTCGCAAAATAGAAAAAAGTTTCTTTACAAAAGGAATTGCTATCTTAGCAAGCTTTTGTCTGATTTAAGTCAACTTTTCAGAGTACACGTATAATACTAGAATAGTTCCATGTTCCAAAAATTGGAAATTTTATCTTTTAAATTCATAAATTTAGAAAATTGCAAAATTTATTCTAGTCCATGTTTAGACGGAAAGTCTGAGATATCATTCTCAGATTACCTGCATCTGGAACATGAGCATGGAAGATTGTCTGCAGCTGTGATGGGTAAATAGATTTGCAGATAGATCGCATAAAAATTAAAAAAAAAATAACAACAAAAAATAACATTTATTCCTAAAACTAATGTGACAAAATTAATTCTTGTCAAGATTTAAGTCCATGCTTATGCAAGTGCAAACTAAAAATGCAAGTTAAAAGGGGTGTTAATGAGACAAACAAAACCTGACTTGCACTACTTTTCAAGTATCTCCACAGCTGAAACAAAGGTTGTTTTGTGCTAGAAATAGAGGACTGTCTCTAAAATAAATATTGTCACTTTTTTTTTTTTTTTTTTCCTTAACTTTAAGGTAAAGTTAAACAAAAATTTGTATTAACATAAAAAGATCTAATTAGGCGAAAAAAGGAATTTTACATTTTCTCTTTTCACCAATGAGTGTCTGTTGCCATTTAAAATATCAACTAGAGTATCGTATGGCTTCACTTGACTTTCTCATACCAGAATTCCTTTTAGGTAGCTTGTAGGATTTTTTTTTCCTTGCAAAAATTACAAGAAATAATTTGAAAAATCTGCATTGTTAGTCCAAATGATCACAGTTATAATGAGGAATACATGACATCATTAGTACCCCTGAGGAGACTAATGATGTCACTAACACGGAATTGTATCACGGCTATTTCTTTCTACAATGATTGAAACTACGAAGTTTTGTGATCATTGAGCCATAATGTGTCCTATGGTGCTTTTATAAGATAATATAAATTTTGAAACAAATGTTTTTGCTTAATTTCAAAAAATTCTATCTAGTTCTTGATTTTTCATTAACAAAGTTGAATATAAAGTTTTGGGAAAATCCACTAATATTTGTTGTGTACACAAGAAATTGACCACAGACAGGTGGATATAGCACTAAAAATAGTCAAAACATAATCAGAAGATCCTAAAACATATTGGCATCAAAATCTCGAAATCAAAAATTTTCTTGAAAACATTACTTTCTCCATACTATATAGTATGAGAAAGTAAATATACAGCTCTCAGCTTTGAGTTCTAACTGTTTTGGGGAGGATTCAAGGGCAGATGAAAAATATTTTAAGTATTCAGGTCTTTTATAAAAAGAGTCGTAAACAATTTACATTTTGAAATTTGATTTTTATACCCTTGCCCCAAATAAAATATTCATTTGAAAAATTCTTTCCATTTACAATCTTTTCATACTAAAAACACTTGTCTAAAATAAATGGTTCCTGATTTATAAACCTGTTCTCTATTTCTGAAACACCCTATATACATATTTTCACTGTACTATATAGCTTGTGAAAAAAGGTTTATAACTCTTACTTCCTCTTTATATGAAACCTATTGAATGTTTCATGTTAAAATTGAGCATAAAAGTATACCAAAAATCAAACAATTATAATTTAAAAAAAATTAAACTAGGCAATTATAAACAAAAGGAAAACATTTCTCCATAATACAAAAGCACAATTTTTTATATAATTTAAAAGTCACATTTTTGATAAAATTTCACAATACATACATTGGTGTCTGTAGAGCTTTCTCCGGGGGAAGGGGCGAAACTCTCAGAGATAAGACATACAACAACTAGCTTAATGCCTATCTTTGTGACTTTGAACATCCAGGAGGTTGGAAGTATCCCCCTTTCCCCTATGGGAGCCTATGAATATATATCCATTCAAAAGTCTTCCTAACCCTATTGTATAGTATTATGACTGATATTTTATTTGCTGAAGGATTAAATAGGCAATTTTATACATATGTCCTTGTAAAGTCTTTAAGTTTTGAGATTTTATTAATACAGTTCTCTCAGCAAGAGTAGATATGTCCTGTTCAGGTTTTTTTTTTTTACCTATTTTTAAACACACTAAATATAAAAAATAATTTAACATTTTCAATGTTATTCTTTGAACCTTATTTTTGAGTGGTGAATTTGCATTTATGATTTTATTATATTTCTGTTTTTGATACACTGCCTGCGTATATGTCTTGTACTGCTTTAAGGCAGATCTTAATGTGGATAGCACTAAGTAAAATAGAAAGTTGTGGTTCTTTTTTGCTACTTAACCACCTTAATGACAATCCATATACGACTTGTCTAATATTTCTGTCCTTGTGCACAGCACAGAGCTGTGGAGTTGTAGTTGGAACCATGGAGTCGGTAACAGTTGGGGAAGGGGGGGGGGGTAACATCTCTAATAATATGCCAACATTGATTCCAAAATAAAAGTATTAAATTATAATTTTAAAAAATAATTTTATTTTGGAATATTTAATTTTTTTTAAATAGTTTTTATGCAATAAATTAAAAATTTGTTGATATGAAAAATTAATATTGTAATAAAATAGGGATTAACACAGAAGCATATTTTGATGAAACAAAAACTATACTTCTCTGAAATTTAAAATATTATAATTAAATATTGATGAAAAAGATGCTGCTAAATCCATGGTAATGTATTGAACTCCAATCAAGCAATCAGCTTGTTTAACACACAATGCAAAATTTTGCCTAAATCACATGATATTTACCTATTTCGGCAATTTTTACATTTCCAATGTAAAAATTTTTGTTTATATTTTATAGCAATAATTGTGAAAAAAACCTTCACATACTTGTTTGTTGCACCAGCAAGTATATGAGGCGTGTTCTGGCAACAAAAAATCCTGCAAAATCTACTAATTAATACACTTGCTATTTATGTCGCAATGAACATTTAAGCCCGACTTAATATTTAAGTCGGACAGTGGAAAACAATAGGAGTTGAAGTGGAAAATTTGGGGTCCACACCTCCACAGCGCTGCTTGTGCATGAACTCTCTCAGCTTGCATCTGCCATTTCTTACTTACTAAAGGAAAGTATTTTTATGTACAAAATACTCTTCAATTAAATTAAAAATCTAGCTGTTTTGGGAGTACTCTGATCACTAAAAATAATTTTGTAGCATTTCCTCCATCATTTTGTGTAGTCTGTCTTCAAAATCAATGTAACTGGTTTTAATTCTGAAACTACTTAACCAGTTGCAGCTGAAATTGGCAAAAAGATGAAGAGAATGTTACATGAATATATATATATATATATATATATATATATATGTATATTTTTATTTTATCAATGCTATGTGTACAGTTTGAAATATGAATCTCTAGTTTTAAAATATAGGCGATTTAACTACTTTGCTCATCCATTTACTAGCCAATCTTTGCTCATTATTAACCGCATTTATCAAAGAAGAGATTACATAACTTCCTGAACACTGCTATCAATTGAAATGTTTAAACATTTCAGAAAATACAGTAGAGTCCCGATTACCCGAGCTAATGAGGACCGAGAATAGTTGGGATATGGTAAAACTCGGGTAACATTTATGAAGCTTTGTATACTGCACTGTACAATTTAGTACTGACAGTTGTAAAAATGTTCTCTTCCCCCCTCTTAGGATATCCCCCATTCCTCCCATTAAGGAAATATGTACTGTAAAAAGAAAAAATTAACAAAAAGCCAAGCTTTGAATGGACTTGTGCATATGAAGTATGCAAGCTGTGAAAGATTTCAAATTAAAACTTAATTTTACTAATAATTACGAAATTAGAAGTATAAAAAATTATTTTCAATGTTTGACAATTCTAATACAAAAGAACGTATAAGTTTTTAGAATTTAAATATCATGTTCACATTAGAATACAGGTAAATAATGAAATCAAAGTGACACATTTAAATCACAAAAATGTATTTCCATGGATTTGTGTTTTATTATTGTATGTATCATGGTAGTAAAGGGTAGCTCTCTAACTCCATGGTATGCATTTTGTTTCATCATGTTTTTTTAGCAACCATGTAAAAAAAAAAAATAGGTAGTGAAACTCAATACTGGACGCTTTTTTTTTATTTAACTTTGTACAACAATGGTTATTTATATTCGAAGTACTGCTAGACGTATATTTAGTTTTTACGTGCTATTTGTAGAAACCATAGTGAACATGCACATTTAAAGAATGGGCATCTTGCCCTGTTACAGTTCATTTTAATAATTGGAATTGTGATTCTGCAAATCCATTTGCAATTTCGTGTATGTATGAAACATTTCGTCTTCTTACCTATTGTAGTTTTTGAAGCAAAAGGCATAACAAAATTCAGGCAAAATGTTGATTTTGCTTTATTAGGAATGGAAAATGGACTTCACTTCGCTCGTCCATAATAATATATGCAATAACTTAAATAATCGGCACTCTACTGTGATTAAAATAACATTCAATATAAAAATAATGTATGATCAGGGCCTGATTAAGCCAATGTGGGGCCCATACATTCACGACATACCAAATACATGCAAAAACATCATATACGATACATCACTAAGCAAATTTGAAAGTTTAGGACCACTGTCCCGAAGGCACTTTTGTACATGTAGAACTTTTTATTTAAAAGTAAAACTTTAAAAAAAGTATAATATTTAAAACCATTAACATGTTTTCAAAATTTAAAATAAAAACTAACATTATCAGCTTATGTTATTCAAATAATTAAATATATAATTATTTCTGATTAAAATGTTTTAACACATACAAAATTTAGGGGCCCCTAAAATTTGGGGGCCTAGGGCAGTGGCCCCGGAAGCCCGTGCATTAATCAGGCCCTGTGTATGATACTGAAAATAGTTTGTAAATGTACTTATTTTATCCAAAACATTTGTAAGGGTATTTTATTGGTATCATTAAATATCGATAAATAGCATCATTAAATAGCTGTGACAATTTAGTCTCAATAACTGCTGCTTGTGAGAATATAACTTACTAATACCTTCTTGATGAAAGTAGGTATAGGATAAGTAGTCTATACACATCCTGGACCTTAAAAACCTTAAAAGGTAGCTCATTCCTAATCCATTTTTTTTTTTTTTTTTTTTTTTTTTTTTTTTCAATTTGGTTACATCCTTCTTAATTTCAGTCTAATTCGCTGTGTTTTTAAGTAGTTTAATCGAATATTACTTTTATTTAGTTGGTGAAGTTACTTCTGGAAAGCTTTTGAAACCTATTTTTCTTCATTCTGTGTTTTCTTTTGTTTGATCTTGTTTCCATCATTGGTATTTTATAGTTTCATTGATGAAATTAACTTGAATAGCCTCTGAAACTGGTTACTTCCTTTTGGTCCCTGTGGGAGAAACGTGGCGACGTCGTGTCATTGTCGCTGAATGGGAACGATCCCTTGCAAGAAGATTTTAGTGCCACAGTGCCAACAATGCATTACGACACATCAATATCCCACAAATGGAAAATGGATGTATAAAATTTTATAGAATCTGCCCTGTGGAACACACAAAATATTGTAGAAATGTTTACAGACTGGATCAACACATAAGGAAATCTAAAAAACTTTAAAATGCTAAATGTATTACTGTTCTTTTTCTAATTGCATTTATAAATTTATTATACAACATTTTTATCCGTAAAAATATCATATTGTAGAAATATTTTGGTGTTAAAGAGGCTTGTCGCAGAAAGCAAAATAATTTTGTGCCACAGAGCCTTTTGTTATGTTAATTCCAGCCACTTCCACTCTAGCTGGAATTTTGGTTTTAGTCTCATTCGATCTGTCTCAGCTTCCATGTCAACATTTTTTTTTATATTTTGAAAATTCAAATTAGGGGTGACAATGCAAAGGAATCATTAAACAAGAAAGATCAATCATGCATAAAGCATTGATTATGAAACACTTTCCAACTTCAATGCAATTTTATTTAAACATCTCCAAAATGCGATACATTCATCAGTAATATTTTTAAAATTATCATAATACTACAATAATTTATTATATTTGAAAACTTCATTGAAACAAATGAAATTTATTCAAATGACGTCATTTAAAATATAACACGCCTAGTTCTCTCTATAAAAGCAGCATTTCATTCATAAACTTTTTCCATTCCTTTCATTCATTACAATACTATAATAATTTATTTTATTTAAAAACTTAAAACCATGGAGGCACAAGTAATTTAACTCTATATTCAACTTCATCGAAAAAATCGTCTGGATTCTTTGTGTAAAATCAATGAATGTTCATTCATATCAGCTATATTGCAGACTCCATGAGCTAAATAATTTGCGTTAAAGAAATGCAGCAATTCTTATACAACTCATTCTACATCTTTTGGTGTTTACATTCTCCATAAGTGAAAATTAGGCTTCTTTGTAGAAATAATCAAAGTTAGATGATCATTTTAACTCAAATATATTGTAATTGCGTTGTTTCAGTATGTAGATGCACAGAATTTAAGCAAAAATAAAGTGGTTTTAGGACGGATACAACACTCAATATGAATTAAAAAGTACTTTAAAAATCACGATTTTGACACAAGATGGATGCCATATATTATTTTGAAGTGGGTCACGTGATCTCTTCATATAAAGGGTGTAATTATTTTAATTTTTATTTAAAAAACTACTGAATATATTTTGCTGGAATTTCTTTTATATATGTTATGGGATAATTTGAATATTTTCTAAAACTTTCAAAGCAATTTGTAAATTTTAAATTTGTTTAAAAAATGTTTGAAAAATTAGGTCCCATAGGGTTCAATGTATTTCATTTTTCAACCTGGGTTCGATCCAAAACTAATTGCTTGATATTATTCACTTATATTCCCATAGGTCCCACAGACCGTCTGAACAACATACTAAAATTTAATTTTAATAAAGCCATTTTTACGGCAGTTATCGTGCTAACGGACAGGCAGACAAACAGACAGAATGAACAAAGTCATGAGCACTTTTCAACTATGTTGCAAAGTGTTAAAAATTGAAAATTATTTTTCAAAATGATCGAACACTTCCACCCGAGCCAGAATCTCAGTTTTGGTCTCATTTAATCCGTCTCAGCTTCCAGATCAACGAAAACAGCGAAAATTTTAATTAGGGGTGAAGATGCAAAATGGGTTTCAAAAAACTTGCACCACTTTGCCTCTCAAGCATATGCCCCATTCCATTTTTATGCTTAAATTTGAAATGGTTTTTGATATTCAGAAATTCTATTGTGTAGCTGTCACATTTAGTAACCACTAGCCATTAAGAATGCATGAAGTGCGTGTGAAATGGCTAGTATTAGTGAATTACATGTTAAGTCCAAACTTTTTCTGAGGTGGGACCAATTTTTAAGTATAAGTATTGATAATTTTTAAGTATAAGTATTGATAGCCAATAATGACATCCGAACCTCATAGTCATTTTTCTATTTTGCTTGGTGCGGATTTGTTACCCATGTGCTAAATATCTGAAATTTTTGTTATATTTTTGTGATATATGCTACTAGTCATTGATCTTTGTCTTCGTATTATGTCTCATGTCTACCTAGTAGTTTTTATAAAGCATGTTCTTTAAATATCAGTTGATATGCTTTTTTCAAATATGTTAAGTTATATGTTAGAGTGCATCTATTGCTTTTGTTTGAAATATTACTATCATTATCCACTGTATAGAAAATTCTATTAATATAATAATTTCGTTTTGTATATTCAGTTGTGTAATAATAATAATAAAAAAAAGATATATTTATATTGTCGTTGTCTTATACTTGCCTCACAGGGTAGCAATATTTCATTTACCCAGGGCAACTCGTTTGCCTATAAGTTCTGCTGAGTTGCAGCACCCCTTGTCATATATTTAAAAAATATATTTTTTATTTATTCATCGCATTTGTACTATTTTTTCACACTTGAGTCTGCACTGAAAGCTGATGAGAATGTAAATAAATTATTGCGGCTACAACTCAAGTGGAAAATTTATTTTTACTTTCCCCACAATACATGAAAATGTATAGGGAAAGCATTGTAATCATACCAAAAATCGCAACTCGAGTTTTCGACGGATCTACACTTTTTGGGACCTCTAAAATAAAAAAAAAACTATTTTTAACATGAGATCTGTGTGTGTGTGTCCACTGTAACTCAAAAACTAATGGACCAAATTTCATAAATTGTGGTAGGTGAGTCACTTGCGGGCGATCCTGGTGCTGATTAGTTTTGGGTACAATTCGGAATAAAAGAACCCGCCTTTATTTGTGAAATGGCCCGCAAAAATTGCCTATATCCACTCCAACTGAAAAACTAATATATCAAATTTATGTTAATCGTTTTCTAATGAAAAATTACATAAGAAATGTCTATTTTCGTAACTTTAGTAGCGGTTTTGATTTTTTGACGAATTTTTCAAAATTTCACTCGAAAATTTAGGGGGATTCTGAACATTCGATTGCGTATAAAAACAATAGGCTTCCAGTGTTTATGGATTGTGATTTTTGTACCAAATTTCGTTCGAATCGGTCCATTCGTTCGTCAGTTATCGTCTCCACAGACTCACTGACACACACACACACATAGACATCACCTGAAAACTGTTTGATTCGTGATCAGGGATGCTTGAAACGTGCTCTCCCGTCGAAAACTCGTATTCGAATTTTCGACCCCGTCCCAATACTTTCCTTATACATTATGTATATAAGGAAAGTAACAAACTGAATCAGCTTCTTAATAAAGGACATTGAGAACGATAAAGCGCGTGAAAAACAATAAAGGCTTGTGATTTAGTAAAGAATTTGCATATAGTAACGAATTTGCTGTCTTAGCGATGACATGCCGTTCTGTATTTTTTAACAAATTAAAGAATTTTGGCACTATTCAGTGACCACAACTGCTTACTTAGTACACTAAAACTCGTTTCTTCAATTATGTCTATGTGTCTGCTTGTTTGGCAGGATATCTTTTAAGCAAATTGAAACATTTAAATGAAATTTTATGCGATTACACTTATCCCCCGATTTACACGGCACTTGTTTTACACGATTTCGCTTTTACACGGTTTATAAATTAAGCAAACTTTCAGGTATATCTTAGAACAAATGGAAAATGATGAATCTCTTACTCTGATGGATGCTTGGAAGAAATTTACAATTTTAGATTGTGTTAAACATGTTGGACTGTCATACACTCAGATCAAACAATCAAAGATCAACGGCTGCTGGAAAGCAATATGACCGGATGCTGTTGAAAGTGGAAATGATAAATCACCAATAGAGCATGAATATTCTCAGATCGCTGAGTTGGCCCATAGTATAGGAGGAGAAGGTTTTGAAGATTTAGCTCAGGCAGATATTGAAGAAATAATGGCTGATGAAGAATTATTGAATGAAGATTATTTAATTAACATGATTCGTGAAACAAACAAACATGATGAAGGCAATGATTCTGATGAAGGACAATCTGAACCAGTTGCGTTCACAGCAAGAATCATAAGCGTAGGACTTGGATTTGGGAAGAAAATTTGGCAACCATTTCTTACAATAGCCCCGTTCACATGCAAAGCCGTATTTTCCGGCCATGAAACATTGGGGTGAAAAAGGGGGTATTTTCCGGGATCCATTCTAGACCCGTTCACATGTGTAACCCCCATTACTCCCGCTTAAAGGGCTAGGACCAATTTTTCTTAAATGCTTTTGACATTCATTTTTGGTAAACAATATATCTTTTTCTTTTCTTTTTTTAATTGCTTTTTTAAAAAGCGTATTATTTTTAATTCATTATCCCATGTTATCATTTTATCTATTTAATATGACAAATGTGCGGAAATGAGAAACAAAATAATCTTATATATATAAATTAAATCGAAATAATGTATATAAATTAAACTTGGATCTTTATAAACTAAACATCAAATTAAAAATAATATGCCAAAATTAAATTTAATATATTTTTAAAACTATAAATATATGCTTATTGTAATATATATATATATATATATATATATATATATATATATATATATATATATAAATGTTTTATTCCATGAAACTGTTTAAAGAATTCATTTTTAAAAGTCAAAAAAGAAAGTTTTTCTCATTTAATCTTCGTTTTTAAGCTAAATTATGACGTATAAACTTGAATTAGTGGAAAAAGTGTAACACCATTTTAAGAAACTTTATTCAAGACAAATCGATATAAGAAGTTAGCATAGAGAAAAAAATATGCATATTTATACCGAATACATTTTAATTATTACAAAATCGGTATAACTCATTTTGCGCAATTAAAAATAATGTTTTTAATATAGCAGTATAAAAAATACTTATGATGGACATGTTTCATTGATATGTAAAATAGGTGGTCCTCTAAGTAATCCAAAAATAAAATTAATAAAATAAAATCGTCTTCATATGTAGTTAGTATTTAAAATATATAAAAATAATTTATATTTCTGATTCCAGCAATCATGGAATATTCTTTTTTTTTTTTAAGGGGGGGGGGAGCATTTTGTAAGCTAATTTACACAGTTCAGTTTATTGCAAAATGTATGTATGTAAAGTTATTTTGAATGCCTGAAACATTTTACTTTGTTATTGATATACATAATTATAAAACGCAATTCTCTACTAATCATAATATTGGCATCATAATCACATCATCTCAAGTTATGGAACATTTCGCATTGATATGTAAAAGCTTAGAATACAAAACTAAAATAATCAAACTTGAAATATAATGTATAAATAATTTATTTACAATAATTAACAACATATATTCATTTAAATATAAACACATTATACTCCTTTTCAACAATATAAAATAAATGAGTATTAAGATAGATTTATCTAATATACTTTCTCCTTATATAAAACTAAGAAAATGTTTGTATCATTTGTTAAAAACTACTTAGATAAATCCAGAAAATTTGCCCAAGAAACAGAACATTATATTTTAAAGTTGCTGCTTCAAAGGAAAATCAGCTGGCTTACGACTTTCAACTAACACTTAATTGTATACGTTTTGCAATTAAGAAACAAACATTTCTATAAAAATTATCCTGAAATCGAGGAACAAATATTTCTAATTCATGAATAACAATTAGTTCAAATAAACAAAATGTACATACCTGCATCAGTCTTTTTCAGTAGGATTCTCCGTTCATTAAATTTTGATGTATAATAAGGATCAATCCGTTTAATTGTAAATAAGTCCGTGTAATGAATGCAAAATAATCTATATCAAAAGTTATAAATTCATCACTATTGTACAATCTTCAGATAGAATTTGCAAACAAGGTCCACGAGGTATCCCAGTATCCTCCATGTTTTTCAAGAAATCGCAGTTGCGCGAATGGAATTGTGGGTAAAAATCCCCAATCTACCCCCTTCGTTCCCTCAAATAAGAAGGAAGGAAATCATACCTCCTTTCAACCGTCACCTCCGAAAGCAGAGGCCGGAGCACTAATTTTTGACGTCTTGGCTTGTAGGCCCACTGCGAGTAGGTCTTCCAGATCGCGATCGAAGCTTTTGCTATTTGTTTCCCTTTTAATTCTCTGTTCGATGTAAAGGAATCATAATTTATCAGTAAATCAAATAATATTCATGAAATTTGGAAGTATTTTCGATAATGTTCATTAAAATGGGTGATTTAAAATCTTAATATTGCTGTACATTTCCTTAAAATAAAATATTTATAATGACTCATTCACTGTAGGAGCAAAGATGAAAGGATTCCATTCAGTTAGTGTTTTAATAAAAGTTTGAAAAAGAACCCTGTATATTTATTACTTAATCAGGCATTTTATTTGAATAATTCTTCAGTACATTCAGCTAAAGTATGCGTGCTTACAGATAAAGTATGCAGAAACTAAAATGATTACTGAATACTATATCTTTAAATATCATAAGACAATCATTAAAAAGAAACTCAGAATTTAACTTTTAATATGCTTACGTGTTTATTTATTTTTATTTCATTTTATTTTATTCATTTTTTGTTGTTGTTATAAATTGTAAAATGATTTAGAATTATGATAAAATACTAGTTGAATGTCATTCATTAACCTATGCACTATAAATTGTAGAAGTTCAGGTTTTCTAATATAGCACATCTTATATTCCCTTTTTTACTACCAGACATTAACAAATTGTAAACAATTTTGCTTAATTATAGAGTTTGAAATACCTCAGGGGCTTTGAAAATTTAATAAAGCTGTATAATAAAACTTTTTGGTATTAATATTTCATTTACAATTCCATTGAAGTGAAAATGTAAGAAAGATTAAATTAGCTTTGTATTATTAAAATAACATTAACTATAATATAATGAAATATACAATGGTAACTTGAAATTGTAAGTTAGTTACTTTGCTTTTTTCCAAGTTATTTTAACAATTTTCAATAACATAATTAATAACTCGCTACATAAAAAATAAAATGTGCCCAACCTAAACACAAATGACTTCCTAACCTATTCTTCTAAAATTTCAGCATGCCATAACAAATAATAAAAAATATATGTGCAATATATTAAGATACTATATCTTTTATATGCAATTACTTACTTATCAAACAGTTAAAATATGTTATTTGATGTGTGAAATATTCCATTTTACATTATTTTACTTTCATAACTTTAGTGTAGCATTTTTATTGCTACGATTTCTTACTATTGACAATATCTTAAAAAGATAATGACATTTTTTTATCTATATAAATAAAATTGAAAATACATGTATCTGTCTGTGTGTTTATCTATCTCATCATCACGGTAGAACTGCTGCATCGAATTTCATGAACATTCTGTGGGTAGCTTTGAAATAGCCCTACTTAAAATTTAGTCCATGTTTCGAGTTTCTAGGACCAGGGATTGTCGAGATATGAATAAAAATCCCACAATTAAACCTTCCATAAAAATAGAATTATGCAGATGATATATTTTCCACAAATTTATTAAGAAAATTATATCATGATGCTTAGCAACGCAATTAAATCAAATGTGTTTATTAGGCAGACGATTATTAAATTTTTTAAGATTTAAATAATAAAGAAATCAATATAAAACAAAATTTTATAACCATTTTTATACAATTTTAGCGCTTTTATTTTAGTTTATATTGATCCAATTTCATATATATTTTATAATTTGTTTTCAAACGAGGATGTTTTATTCAGATCTGCTTGAAGATAATTTTGTATAGAAAACACAGAAAGGAGAATTAAATGAAATATTTTAATAGAATGTTTTGAGTAAGAATGTCATTTAGAATACTGCAGGAATTTGCACATATATTAAATCATGGGCAATGTCGGGTATATCTGCTATTAACAGTATGCATAAAATTGTATGTTGTACATCTATCTGTCTGTTTATTATCTCAGCACGGTGACATCTGTTCTGTGGTGGTCGAAATGCGGCTATGATACCGGCTTGTGCATGTGAACGGGGCTAATATGACACAAATGTTGATCGAGCTCTCCGATTCCAGCGAGACTTTCGTAAATGCTTGAATCAATATGAAGAGGTCTATAAAGATTTAGCAAAAAAACCTACGCAATTGTTAATTACCGATTTCATGACAAAGTCTTGTCAACCCGAGATCTTGCCTAATTCGTCAACCATTGAGCCAGAATCGCATCAAGAAAGCTCAAATGATGAAAGTGGCATCATACTTATCAGAAAGGAAAGATTGATAGTACATGAAAGTGATGACAGTGGTTAAACTTATAATTAATTTTTAAGGGTCTTTTTGTTTTTTTTTTTGTTCTATGTTCCTAATGTAAAATAAATTAAATGTTATATTACTACATTCATATGTTTGTTGTTTTATAAACTAAGTCTAATTTTAAGTTTTCTAAGATGTCTTACTTTTGTTTTACTTAAATAAATGACTGAATCATGCACATTTTGGGGTTATTTTCGTTTTACACGATTTTACTTAGCAAAATCCAAGATTTCAATTTACACGGTTTTGTGCAGAACCTATCTTCCGTGGAAATCGGGGGACAGGTGTACTTCAATGTGTGAAGGTAAAAGGTTTATTTTCAGGGAGATTGTACCAGATAAAAGTCCTCAGCATTTTAGACATGCTATTCTCAAATCGTAAAATATTATAAAAAATTAGCTATCTTAAAAATACTATAGAAACATTTTATATACTAATTTTTATTTAAATGGGAATGGCATTTCTATGGGACGCTAACTTGCGTTCTTCTCGTGATATTACACCTATTTTTACTTTCTCATACTTAGTGTTTTCACGAAATTTTTCTATTGATTCCAATATATGTTTCAGGACATTCTGAACACGTTTTGACTATTTTTTGAGTGATGCCCGTCTGTCTGTATCTATGGTCGATTTTTTTGGGTACATGTTAGCTGCCACAAATATTGCAGGTTTTTCTTATTGAGGAAATTCACTGATTCAGCCCCATTGGTTATGCATTTGATGTACACATTCTTACCATTTTTTTTTCTTCAGAACCATCCCGGGCTCTGCCCTATGCGGTCAGTAGTGAACTGTGTTTCTTCTTTCAGGACTTTTGGGCTAGAAGGTGAATGAAATTTTAGAGGGGGGGGGGCAAGTTTTCTATTTGTCCTATATAAATATATCTAAATGCTGTGTCATACATAGAAATTAGGTTAACATAAAATGTCTCCGGGGGTGCGAATACTCGTCTCAGGAGGCGGTCTTTGCCCCCCCCCCCCCTCCCGGAGGTATGCCTGAAAGAAACACTGGTAGTGAAACAGCTAGGAAAAGGCGTCAAACATGTTTAGGTTCCATGGTTGTGAAAGGAATCGAGGAGTAATGACAGATAAGATCTCTTTAGATAGACAAAATAAGTCATCTCTACTTCGTGGTAATTATTTAGTTATTAGTAGAGGGAAATAGTTATTTTTTGGAAATATCAATAACATGGTTGTAAATATTCCATTTCTCTTTGAATTAGGTGGTCCGTCGAAAAAGTTCTGGTAACCAGGTGTTTTTGTCATTAGCGTAAGCATGTTTCCTAGGAGTAAAGACGAGCTTGGTTTGTGTGCGAGATAGTTTAGGGAGCTATGGTAAAGACGATGTGAACAAGACTGAACTGAAATGTGACATATACGTCGATAGGATTTTCTTTCAATTATTTTTGTTTAAATAATTTCATTTTTAGGTATTTAGTAAAATATGAATTTAGAAAAAACTCTTGAAATTTTCCAGAGGGAGCAAAGCTCCCACTGGAAAAGTTCAGCGGGGGATCGTCACCCCCCCCCCCCTCGTAGTCGGCGCCTATGCTACGGCCCTGCATTATCAGTGACCTACATAAGCTTTTATGTGAGATTGGATTTTGTTAACTATTCCACGAACAAATATCCGATGAGATTTGCTTGAAACTATGGAGTTCCACCCAGAATTCCCATGTCAATATATTCATCCATTGTTCCTCCAAATCCAGAAATCATCTCCCCCTCCCCCCCCCCCCCAATCGCATAAAGGACTTTTTTTCACCTCTATGCAGAACAGGAGTTCGCACTGAAAGTAATTAGAAAACAAGAGGACGGGATCTAGGAAGGGCAGGAAGTCGACCGTTGATATCCTGAGTCGGCATGTGAAGGGGGAGTTGAAGGTCTGCAGATTACTGCTCGGCTGATTGCCATCCATTTTGGGGATCCCACGAAATAGAGCAGTGCTTATAGAGTTTTATTAGTGTTCTCGGACAGGCTGCCGTGGGAAAATAAAATTATGTGTTATTAGACTGACTTTAAAGGGCGTCATTTCCAAAAAAAAAAAAAATAATAATCAATTTTTAATGGCTGGAAAGGAAAGATATTTTTTGAAATAGTACAAAATAATTTCGAAATCAAATGTAAGGAAAAATACAAAATACATACAATGTATTTATTGAAAAGTTAACAGTGTTGTAAAATTACAATGCTGATAAGGAACATTTGTAACACAGTGACTTACAAATGTTCCTTATAGAAAGTAAGCATATTTTAGTTAGGTGGCAACAATTGTTTCAAAGGCGTTATAAGCCCTCTTGTTCAGTCCAAAAGCACAGGTTGAACAGTATGCGTCCTTAACAACCAAGAACGAGCTGTTTGCTGAACGAACAGTTCCTTCTTATTCTTATCGTAGTCGATATTTTAAGTTTGCTAAAATTAGGTCAAAGGGGCTTCTGGAAAATTTGAAAGTATTTTAGTCTCCCTCCCCCATTTCTCCAACTCTGTGAGATGAATTCAAAGTTCGGCTGTATTAGGTTTTGTACCGTTGTCGATGGTAAGTTTGCTAAGATGAAGCTTTCTGTTCCAAAGGGGGGAATTTTGGAAAGTCTGAAAGTATTCCCTCCTCCCCTTTTCTTTACCCCCAGGTTGTTCTGTACCATAATCGATACTATGAATTTGCTAGGATTCAGCCTTCTAGGTAAAAGGAGGAATTTCTATAAAATCTAAAGTACTTTCAATTTCCCGTCCTTATTTTTCAACTCCTTGGGGTAGTGTGAGGGCAAATCTAAAGTCCATTACGGAAGGGTCTAGAAAGACAACACGTTAAGAAATTACATGTATGAATATGCATATTTTTAATATATCTTTTAAATTATGCATTAAAATGACAAGCTCAACTTGTATCATAGTCGTAGCCAGGAACTCGATAATGGGAATGCTCGAGTGCTGAATTTAATTTTCCAATATGAGCCCCTTTCGAGAATTTTTGCAATTTTTTCACCATCGGAGAAGAAGGTGGAGTTGCCACTGCATTTTATACATTCTCCGTGATTTAATGTATTTCTCATAGAAAATTAAATTTCTTTTGTTTTTGTTTTAAATATTGAAATACTTATTTTACCGACTTTAAACATTCGAAAGTAACGTAATTTATGACCGCTTTCATGTATATATAAAAATTGCGTTCGCGATCTATCTTTGTAATTGATAGTTAGATAATTGTAAATACACATTAAACATTAATCTTTCGAATTTTTGAGCCAGCCGTATCGCTATAAAACTATTCGTTTTCATTAGAAAGTCTACCAGAGCTTCGCAACAGATGGGACCCCTAATGCAGTCGCAGTCTCATTGAAACCGATTATGTATGTAATATAACGGCGTCCACATTGGAAAGTAATATTATCTAGCCAAGTATCAACAACGAATTAGATTTGCTCATGAGATCTTCAGTTATTCATTTTATCCTGAACATTAAATTATTAAAGATTATTATATTCTTACTCAAAAAATTACTTTTTACAACTTAGAACAGGATCCCACCTTTCTGATAACTTTTTCATGTTTATCTTCTTAGCGATATTTTCTATATAGCAACTGTGTGGCAAACAAAAAAAATGTCATGTGGAATCAGTGCAATCTCTGATTGGCGAGAGCTGTATCTCTCTCTAGCACGTCTAAGAAGAACGTGAAGGCCTGGACGCTGTGTAGTAAAACCCGTAGAAACTTTCCTTCGTAAGTTATGACATGAGTAATCTATTCAAAGCCAAAATTTATTCTTACCATGAGAATAAGTAAGTTCATTTCACGAAGAAACTATTTAATCTTCAATTTTAAGTTTCGTCTGGACCTCATTTTACACACTGTTCAGAATTTTTTTGCTATCAGGTACCACTGTGAAACTAAAACCTCCGAGCAAAGTGTGTTATCTAATAAACTCAAAAGTAACCAATAAGCTGTTTCTGTTTAGACAAGAAATTTAGCGTTGTTTAGTATATATGGTGTACTTCAAGTATGGCCATATTTCTCGATTGTTAATATTCTAACATATAGCGGCCTTTATACACATTCTCTTATCCAAAATCACTAAAACTATTTGTGTGTGTAATGTGTCTGATGTGTTTTAATAATAAATTATTTATAAATATGTTATCCATAAGTCACTTGTAATATAAAACATGGCAGCAACAATTTTCATAAAATAAAATAAATCATCATTTGCTTTTCTTGCATTCTGACGTTTATGAAGTAGAAGAAATAATTTGTGAAATATTCATGTTTATGTGAAAAATCTCACAGAAAAAAAAAATCATTGACCTATATACAGCGTTTTTTTATTTATACGTACAATAAAACATTTCTGAAATATGTCAAAAAGCATTTACAGTATCAGTCATTTCCATTAACACACGTATATTTACAGGATGAAGTACTTCATTCAAATTCAGTATATCAAATGATTTGTAAATATAAGTAGCACCAATCAAATTTATGCACAAATGAAAAATCATTGGAATGTTAAATATGTCAGAAAGAATGTGTACATAATGGTGATTACATAAACACCTATTTATGTGACTTATGAAAAACCTAAAGCATCTATGCATGAAGTGGAATTAAATACGCATCTTCTTGGGCACACTGGTCAAACTCATTTTGTTTGTGAAATATGTCAAAAAGCGTTTGCATATAAATTTGATTTAAATACACATCTAGTTATGTAGTGAGAAACATTTTGTTTGTGAGATATGCCAAAATGCATTTAATTGTAAAAGTAATTTAAATAGGCACCTACAAATGCATACTGGTGAAAAGTCTTGTTTGTGAAATATGTCGTAAAGCATTTAGATGGAAAGGGAATTAAAAAAACATCTTGTGCATACTAGTGAAAAATATTTTGCTTGTGAAATATGCCAAAAAGCATTTGCCTGTGAAAGAAATTTAAATTGGCACTTACAAATACTGGTGAAAAGACTGTGTGTGAAATATGTCAGAAAAAATTTACATATAAAAGTTATTTAAATACACACCTACTTATCCATACTAGTGAAAAACATTTTGTTTGTGAAATATGTTGTAATACATTTAGATGTAAATGGAATTTAAATAAACACTTTCTTTTATACACTGGTGAAAAACATTTTGCTTATGAAATATGCCAGAAAACATTTTCCTGTAGAGGTAGCTTAAATACAGACCTACTTATACATACTGGTGAAAAGCCTTTTGTGTGGGAAATATGTCAGAAAGGATATACAAGCAAAATTCAATTAAATATACATGTACTTGCGCATGCTAATGAAAAGCCTTTTGTTTGTGACATGTGTCAGAAAGCATTTGCCTGTAAACGTAATTTAAATAGTTATCTACAAATGCATACTGAGGAAGAGCCTTTTGTTTGTGAAATATGTAGTAAAGCATTTAAATGTAAAGGATATTTAAATAATCATCTTCTTATACACACTGGTGAAAAGCATTTTGTTTGTGAAATTTGTCAGAAAACATTTACCCGTAAAAGTGCTTTTAATGTACATTTACTTGTACATACTGGTGAAAAGCCTTTTGTGTGTGAAATATGTCAAAAAGGATTTGCACAGAAAAATAATTTAAATAGGCATGTACTTTTGCATGCTAGTGAAAAACCTTTTGTTTGTCACTTATGTCAGAAAGCATTTGCCCTCAAAAGTTATTTAAATGAGCATCTACAAATGCATACTAGTGAAAAGTCTTTTGTGTGTAAAATTTGTCAAAAAGGATTTGCACAGAAATATACTTTAAATGCACATGTACTTTTGCATGCTGGTGAAAAACCTTTTGTGTGTGAAATATGTCAGGAAGGATTTACACAGAAAAATGTTTTAAATACACATGTACTTTTGCATGCTGGTGAAAAACTATTTGTTTGTGATGTATGTCTGAAATCATTTGCCTGCAAAAGTTATTTAAATCAGCATCTACTTATGCATAGTGGTGAAAAATCTTTTATTTGCGAAATATGTCAAAAAGCATTTGTACAGAAACGTCATTTACATAGGCATCTACTTATACATACTGGTGAAAAGCCTTTTGTGTGTGAAATATGTCAGAAAGGATTTGCAGCGAAAAATACTTTAAATAGACATGCACTTTTGCATGCTGGTGAAAAACCTTTTGTTTGTGATTTATGTCAGAAAGCATTTGCTTGCAAAAGTTATTTAAATCTGCATCTACATATGCATAGTAGTGAAAAGTCTTTTATTTGCAAAATATGTCAAAAAGCATTTGTACAGAAACGTCATTTACATAGGCATCTACTTATACATACTGGTGAAAAGCCTTTTGCGTGTGAAATATGTCAAAAAGGATTTGCACAGAAAAATAATTTAAATAGTCATGTACTTTTGCATGCTGGTGAAAAACCTTTTGTTTGTGATTTTTGTCCGAAAGCATTTGCCCGCAAAAGTTATTTAAATAAGCATCTACAAATGCATACTGATGAAAAGTTTTTTGTTTGTGAAATATGTCGGAAAACATTTTCCCATAAAGCTAGTCTTAGTAAGCATTTACTTATACATACTGGTGAAAAACCTAATGTGTGTGAAATATGTCAGAAAGGATTTGCACAGAAATGTACTTTAAATAGACATGTACTTTTGCATGCTGGTGAAAAACCTTTTGTTTGTGATTTTTGTCCGAAAGCATTTACCCATAAAAGTTATTTGAAGAATCACATAAAAATGCATACTTGAAAAGACTTTTGTGTGTGAAATATGTCGGAAAGCATTTACAGATAAAAGTCAATTAAATACACATGTACTTTCACATGCTGGTGTAAAGCCTTTTGTTTGGGATTTATGTTAGAAAGCATTTGCCGTAAGAAGTTATTTAATTTGGCATCTACAGATACATACTGATGAAAGATCTTTTGTTTGTGAAATATGTCGTAAAGCATTTAAACGTAAAAGGGATTTAAATGCACATGTACTTTTGCATTCTGGTGAAAGACCCTTTGTTTGTGATTTATGTCAGAGGGCATTTGTCTGCAACACTTATTTAAATAGCCACCTACAAATTCAAACTAGTGAAAAGCCTTTTATGTGAAACATGTCAGAAAGCATTTGCCTGTAAAAGTACTTTAAATAGGCACCTACCAATGCAGACTGGTGAAAAAACTTTTGTGTATGAAATATGTCAGAAAAAATTTGTATATAAATGTGATTTAAATACACACCTACATATCCATACTAGTGAAAAACACTTTGTTTGTGGAAAGATACTGAAAAGTCTTTTAAAAATTCATCTACTTATACATTCTGGTGAAAATTCTTTTGTTTGTGAAATATGTCAGAAAATATTTGAATAGAAATGTTGTTTAAACAAGCATGCACTTATGCATACTAGTGAAGGACCTTTTATATGTTAAGAAAGAATGTATACATAAATGGGACTTAAAGAAGTATATACATAGAATACTGGTTTAAGCCTTTTGTATGTTGTTGTTGAAACCCAGACCGTCCGACCTACCAGAAAAGCCTTCTGGTAGGTCGGACGGTAGTACAAAATCGGGCCAAGTTGGCCTGTGGTTGGCGCTTTCTTCCGTGTTTTGAAATTGGCTCCACCCATCCTCAGTGATGTTATTTACCGTCATTAGAAATAGGCTCCTCCTACCAAAATGATGTTTTGGTAGAAGAACCCTGTTTCTAAAGACAGACTATTGTGTTTGTTCTAAACAAGATTTTCTAATATAAATGATAATTTAATTTAACTTAAATAACAGTGAATAATACTCAAAAAAACGTTACAAAATACGATTTTTGTGTATTTTAAGAAAATTAAATAACTTTATAAAACTGCAGAATAAAAAAATTAATAATACTCATGTAAACGTTCCAAAATCAGATTTTTGTAAAATTTAAAATTTTTATGCTACAATTTTATCTGTGCATATCGTACGTATCAAGATCGCTTTCTCCATCTAACTGAGGATCCATATAAAGGAATGGGTTCGACCTACAGGTCCGTGTAAGAGCAGGGATTTGATCTAAAGATCGAAAATTGTGGAACGGATGTATTAGTGGTCCGTATGTACCAGTGGTCCGTACAGGGGCAGGGGTTCGACCTAAAGGTCGTTCTACACCGGAACGGGGCCCCCAGTGATCTCCGGTTTATTAGGAACGGTCGCCTGCGGCGCCCAGACACAGAATATGCTACAATTTTATCTGTGCATATCGCACGTAGCAAAATCACTTTCTCCATGCAACCGAGGATCCGTATTTATCACTCATAATCCCTTTCATAACACACCAATTAATCACTTCTTTCAAACCTTTATTTTCCAAATCATAGTAAAATTTTATTCTAGATTCATTCATACCAACATCCATTCTACCACGCTTTACAAAACTACACTCACCTTCCATTTGCTCGCGCATACCAGAAGACATAAGGGAAATATAATCGACGACAAAAGCAAATCCGCAAAACTAAAACGAATAATTATTACAAAATAAATCAAATAACGAAAGAACAAGCAAACACGCACAACAATGGCCAAAAATATTGATAGAAATGTTCTTTTACATCAAAAAACTGTAGCAAACACAAAAACGTATTCTTATTGGATGCTACACAATTTCCGCCGAAAACAACCGATACAAGAGATTACCAGATTGCAACATAAAGTGCGTGGCGTCTTCTCCGATTTAACCTCACAAAGTGCGTGGCATCTTCTCCGATTTAACCAAGGTGACCTAATCTCCGGATCAGCCGGAGATGTTACTTTACATGATTGGATTACCACATTTGGAAATTTATTACTAAAAAAAAAATTGTCAAATCCAAATTCATTATATCTAAGCTGTACCAGTATGTTGGAAGCAGGGTTTTGGACACAATGGTAAAATCTATGGTAGTTACCATTCTTTTTACTGTACTGTCGAAAACCACCTTATGTTAAAATAAACAATAATATAAATCTGTAATAAATAATAATATAAATAATAATTTTTGATTACCTAGTAAGTTAAACACATTAATGAAAATGTATCAAGCTTTTGTTTGACTTTTCATATATATTTATATACATAGGAGCCATTAATGACAGACACTTTATGTGACATTTAAAGAAATGAAATTTGCATTAGGTTTAGGAATTTGTATTGGGTTTAATTTAATAATAAATCTACATGTGAACTGCAGAAAGGGAAAAGTAATATGAAACTGATACATGAAAATGAAAAAAATTGAAATTGCAAACACTTCAGAAGCAAATTAGTATGAAATACGAAAGAAGCATTAATAATCTGGTACAATCGGTCCTCTTAATATCCGATAACACATCAGTTTAACTGCTATGTTCCGAGACGATTTCTGAGATTTGAATGTATTACTCCAAAGTTAGAAAATATTCTTACAATCGATGCAGAACTTGCAGGGCAGGAAAGTAGGAAAGCAATATGTTGTAGACAGTCTTTTGAAAATCCTTCTATTTCTAGTGTTTTTCCTACTGTCCTACTAGTCCTACTAGTCCCTATTAGTCCTACACCAAGTGACAAGACTAATACTTCTTCCATATACAGTGAAATAGGTAGGAGGAAATGATACAGCTTCAACTTCATATGCAATCAAAAGGGAAATGTTGTTGGGATACTTGTTTACTAGCCATTAATGTGCAATATCTTTTTGATTGTTAGAAAGACCTTCTCCCCTGTATTTCAGATCTAACAAGCTGTAACGACTCTTCTTTCAATAACATGAGCCATGTATGGCAAGCTTCATGAATAGTGGCATTGTCTCTTTGCAAATGGCCCAGTGAAACAGCAACTGGTTTCAGTTGTTGCAATGTATCTTTAGCCTGTTTATAAGTTATAATCATTTATAAGAGTGGCTATGTCTTTATATATGTCATCTTTATGTTCTTCAACTATTTTTTGATATGCCGCTCTGTTACACAGAAAAATTTCAATGCAAGACTGTTGACTTTTCCACCTTGTATCCCCTCCGGCCATCCAAACGGTTACCTTACACCTTTCTGGTAGGTCGGACGGTCTGGGTCTCAACCTTGTATCTCTTGGCAAATGGGTCTTCAGTGAATCAGGAATTTACATTAAGCAGTGCATTAGGTATATGGTGGTTGCGGAAAAACGTTTAAACCTTCACAATTTTCTTTAGGTTTTAGACTGGTTGGAAAGCATTTACATGTAAAAGGATTACAGGGGCCCAAACCCCTGCTGAAATTTCTCAGAGGGGGCAAAGCCCCCTCTGGGAAATTTCAAGATATTTTTTCAAACTCCATTTTTTACTAAAAACCAGAAAAGCAATTTTCATTTATTGAAACAGAAAAAAAATTGAAAAGAATTTCCTACAAATGTAAATGTCCCATTTCAATTCAGTCTTGTTCACATCTTCCTTACCACAGGGCCATAAACTATCTCGCACACAAACCAAGTTCATCTTTTCCCCAGGAAACATGTTTACGCTAATGACAAAAATACATGGCTACCTTTTTGATTGACCACTTTGTTCAAAGAGAAAAAGGAATATTGACAGCCATGAAAATATGCAATCGACGTTTCCAAATAGTAGCTGTCTCCAGTAATAACTATAAATGAGAACCATGAAGTAGCCAGTACCACTTTTCCAGGTGGTATTGTGTATAATAGTATATCTGTTTGAAGTTTCAAACCCCCGCAGGTAGCTTTGCCCCTGTGAGTGCCGGACGTTTGCCAGCCATCAGCACCCAGTCGATTGTTACCAGAGAGTTAGAGTTATAAATTATAAGAAAACAGAAAATACCAGATTCGTAAGAACTTCGTGGGAAAATGGTTGTTTTTTGTTGGAGGACTTGGCATATCTTTTCAACAGGTGTGGTTGGTCTCAGATGAGTGACGTTTGTAGTGTTGAAAGCAGTGTGATGTTTGGGTTCTGTTAATAAAGGTTTCATTTTGGTTTGTGATTTAAAAATAATTCAATATTTTTGTGCTGTTTGTAGAGGTTGCGTTTTGGTTTGTAATTAAGAAAGCATACTTATTTCTTAAGGATAAATTCAAATTGGAACAGGAAGAATTTCTTCTGGTGTGAGAAATCTCCAAACTGCTGAAAGACCTACATATTGTATTAAAAATCATGCAGATGTTGACCTAAGCACAACACTATATCATAAGTATATATGTTGTAATGGCTCTGCAAATTTGCCACACGGTCTGAAAAATTGTACTGATAGGTGTTTTTGAATAAAATAATATATCTATATTAGAGCTTTCCTTTAAAGGGCTTGGTAAAACATGGCAATGCTACAATTTTACCAAAAATGGGATTTTTCCAGAAATAGCTGCATACAGCTAGGTATTATTGGATGGGGAAAATCCCAGTTTAGTGAAAACTGTCACTAGTCAAGTTATTGATCCAAGCTCTTCATTTATACTTTTATGTTTTCTTAATGAAACTTTATGATACATAGCTTAATGAAGCTGATTTACATAGCTTACACAATTGATGGGATGGACAACCAGATTTATATACATTTATATGCGACGAAATCTTAAGGTTTCATCCCATATACTAACTCCAACTTTGATTTTTTATTCTTCTTCAACTTACTATATTTTACCCGCTATGTCTGTGGGTCAAGCTCGGATACTAGCTTCGAGAATGGCCCAGGAGAAACAGACCATGATCGTTCTTTTCAACTTCAGCTCATTATGCGCGTTATTGGTAATGAAAAAATTAAATGCAATAGACCCGGCCCACCGGGAAATCTCTAGAGATCCCACCGGCCATATCCGGGTATAGTGTGGTTAATAAACAATATGCTGGAGAGCATTACATGATGGATAGTAGTGCCTTGTAGCCCCCCCCCCCCTCCTCCTCCTCCTACTTTCAAGCCCCAATTGCTCTTCGAAGTAAGAAATATGCAATTTGTAGACGAATGGTATCTAGTAAGTCAATAAGAGAGTGAGTTTTGTAGTTTAAGGACTCAAGTTGTATAATTAATAAACTAAAGTAGCGCAGGCCTAAAAGGAGTTTTTGTATAACTTTATCATACAATAAATAAAACTGCTGATTTCTTTCTTTCGACCCAGACCGTCCGACGTACTTAAAAGTGTAAGGTATCTGCTTAGACCACCGGGACAGTGCCACCCAATTTAGACTGATACCCAGTGGAGGCGACATCCACAGGGACCATACCCTCTTTTTCCAACCACTCGGAAGGACTTCCGAACCCACATATTTAACGTATTCGTACTTCACATGAAAAATGGGACAGTTTGGACAGAGCCGAGAATCAAACTCAGGTCCTCCGAGTACAATCCCTGTGCCTTAACCACTGGGCTATCCCACCCCAAAACTGCTGCTTTTAAAATATTAACTTACAAAAATTCCTTGAAGAAGCAGACATATATCAGTTAGGTGATTTCTGTTGCTTCAATGGCATTATAAGCCCCTTTCTTCAAGCTAAGATAACAGTATGTGCCCTAAGCAACCGCTAAGAACGAACTGCCATTCATTAGGCAGTTCGGTCTTAGTGGTTGTTAAGGGTGCATATTGTTCTTTTGGCCTAAAGTAAGGGTCTTATAACGTCCTCAAAACAATTTTAATCACCTAACTGATATATGTTTGCTTTCTTCAAGGAAGTATTGTGAGTTATTATATAGAATATTATACTTCAAGGAAGTATTGTAAGTTATTATATAGAATATTGTACTTCAAGGAAGTATTGTAAGTTATTATTATATAGAATTCAACTTTGAATCTTTTGCATAACTTTATTGGATTGTGCCCCCCACCCCTGAGGTTTTGAAAACTCGGCGCCGCTATTGTAAACATTCGACCCTTGCCGTACATCCAGGGAGCCGAAAGTTCTCAGAGGTTGCCGACCCCTGATATAGATGAACTTTTTATTAGATGGTAAAAGCTAATTACAAAGTTACAGAGCATTCTCTAATGAATGGGAGTTGACCCCGGACTTGACGAAAATGTTTGTATATAAGGCAATGTCAAAAATTGTATCATCGGAATTTGTAATATGATAACACCTGCAATGTTGTGATCAGTGCAAAATAAGCAGTATTGCATTGCTAATTGCAATGGAAAATTTGTGTTTTGCAATGCAAAAATTAATTTGCATCGCATTTTTTTTTTTTTTTTTTGCAACTTAATTTTAAAAAGTACGGCAAATGATAACGAGTGAAAAAAAAAATCTCTCATAAATGCGCATCGCTCCTTAATAAAAATTTCTCTTTTTTTTTCCAAACCGGTTAAAAACACAGAAAGTGAACGAAATATGCTTCTAAGTCAGATTCTGAATAAGAACATGATTTCTCTGATGATAATCTTATTGCACATAAATAAATATAAATAAATAAATAAAATAAAAAATAGTCATGTGTTGTTTTTGTTTCTTTTCAAACCTGGCTACTCAATATACTTATAGGTTACACCTTTAAATAAATTGTGAAATAATATTTATGAATTGCTAGTCAAAATCACGAACCTGCTACACAAATAAAATTCTGATTAGCAGTTTGCTACTAAATAATATTCCTGTATTTTGCACCCTGGTTGTGGTCATATTCTTTCTCAAATTCAAATGGTTATTTGGAACTGGCTGTACATTAAATTCCTGTGCATCTCGAGAACGACTCATGTTAGCATTCTAGTGTGTCATACATTTTCTAATGAAAACTTATGGTTGGAATGATTATTTATTTATGATTATTAATGATTCTGATTTTTCCAAAAGTGTATTAAATAAAGTAAGAGGTGTTCCGAGCATTCGATTGCATTTAAAATCACTAAGGTTCCATTATTTTCACTGATTGTAATAATTGTACAAAATTATTTTTAATTTGCTTCATTCGTTCTCATTTGTAAAATATCACTTCCACACGCATACTCCGGACCTGATTAACGCACAACCCTGAGTCCCTAAATTTTGTATGTGTTAAAACATTTTAATCAGAAAAAATTATTTATTTAATTATTGGAATAATATAAACTGACAATGATAGTTTTTATTTTAAATTTTGAAAATGTTAATAGTTTTAAATATTATACATCTTTTAAAGTTTTTCTTTTAAATAAAAAAATCCTACATGTACAAAAGTGCCTTTGGGACAGTGGTCCTAAACCTTCCAAATTTGCTTAGTGATGTTTTCTTGCATGTGTTTAGTATGCCGTGAGTGCATGGGAGCCCTGCACACACTAACATACATACAGTAATACAATTGAATTTCAAACAAATGTAATTTGTGGAAATTGGAAACAAAATCGTTGGTTGTAGTAGCGAAACGTGAAGTTGAATCTGGGGGAGAAAATGCCTGCAAAACCACCCACTACCAAATTACTTTCTTTCTATTGGTCCATCAAACAGAAAAGTCTGATGTGTGCAGCACATGACTTTCCTTATATAATGCAATGAATTTACTTTTTCACCAGCGAAAAATTGATGAAAAGATCCACAGCACAGTGTTTGTAACGTTGATTTGTACATTTGGCGCTTTTCCGAATGACAGCATGTGAAGCTATTTCATACTCAATTAACTTATATTTCATGAAACTCTAAATTAACAATTATCAATATTGATATCATTCATTTCATTCTCAATAAGCAATAGAGTCCAAAATATTTTAATAATATATTCAGCAATTGGGCTTCATCTTCATTAACTTAGTGTTATTTTTGCAATTTTGATGATATTTTTGACAATCTGTGGGTAAATATCACCAAGTTGGCGATATTTTGCTAGATCATTATAGCCAAGTTCACTATATGTATCGTTAAGTGTTACAAAAAACATTCTGGAATGTATGCCCATCATATGGTGTATTTAAAAATGTGTCCTATTTTGTATCATTTCTATCCATTGGGTGACATTTTCGTCAATTGAGCAATATTTAAAAAAGTCGGCAAGTTTGCAACATCCCACCAAATTTTTCTCCAAGCATTATGGAGGACGGAGAAATAGGTTATTCTTATAGTCATTTGTTATATTCTTTCCAAGATATTGGATTTTCATCAATTAGTCGTAATTTTCATTGATTTATCGTCATTTTTATTAATTTGGTGATATTTTCGTTGATTTAGAAGCATTTAAAAAAAGTTGCCAATTTGGCGGTATGCCGCCAAAATTTCGCCAAGCGTTATGGACGGAGAAACAAGTTATTCTTATAGAAGATAAACAACGAATGACGTCAAAATACAAAACTATTACCTAAAGTATCTTCTCTCGTGAATGGAATGAGCTAGATCCACGAGTATGATGGTAACAAATTTATTGCGTAATATTACATATGAAAAGTGAACATATTTCACAATAGTTAATTTTTTTTTTATATTTTACGTGATTTTTTGATAAATTTGTTTGAAAAATGTGCATTATCTCGAGAACGGTTCATGCTAGCGTTCTAAAGTGTGTTAATCGTTTTCTAAAAAAACATTACATAAGAAATGATTATTTACATAACTTTATTGAAAGTTTTCATTTTTTCAAAATTTGCGACGGTTCTGAACATTCAATTGTGTTTAAAATCAATAGGTTTCCAGTATTCACTGATTGCAACTTATGTACCAAATTTCGTTCGAATCACTGCATTTGTTTGTAAGATATCGTCTCCACAGACACCACCTCACCTCAAAAGCAGTTGATTCGTGTTCAGGGATGCTTGAAATGTGCTCTTCCATCGAAAACTGGAATTCGAATTTTTGACCCAGTCACAATATATTCCTTATACATTATAATATGTATATAAGGAAAGTAATAAGTGCGTAAAATATTTTCTGTAATGTATAATTAAAGTGAGAGTTTCTTGGTAGCGAGTATTGCTAAAGTAACCACTGTCTCCTCATTTCGCCACTAGTCACCACAATGTTTTAGGAATTGTGATTGCTTGCTACAGAAAAAAATTTGATGTGGGCAACACATGACTTTCCTTATATAATGCAATGAAATTACTACTTTTACAGTAACAAAATAGGTTTTTCTTATAGTAGATACTAATATTCTTTCCAAGATATTGAATTTTCGACAATTACTCGTCATTTTCATTGATTTAGCGTCATTTTTATCCATTTGGCGAAATTTTCGTTAATTTAGCAACATTTCAAAAAGTCGCCAAGTTGGCGACATTCCGCCAAAATCTCGCCAAGCGTTATGGATGAAGAAATAAGTTATTCTTACAGCAGATAAAAGACTATTGGCGTTCAAATACAAAAGTATTACTCAAAGTATCTTTTTTCATGAATAGAACTAGCTAGATCCACGAGAATGATGTCACCCAATTTATCGCATGGTATTACATATAAAAAGTGAACATGTTTCTCAATAGGAAATATTTTTTTTTATTTTATATGACTTTTTGATAATTTTTTTTTAAAAATGTGCAATGTCTCGAGAACGGTTCCTGTTAGCGTTCTAAAATTTATGTCAATCGTTTTCTAATGAAAAATTACATAAGAAATGTCTATTTGGCACGAGTCCCCGCTACACTTTTCAAGAGGGAGCAAAGCTCCCTCTGGAAAAGTATTATATATTCTTATTCTTAACAGTGTTCATTTAGGGCCTATTAAAAGCTTTCCGGCTCCATTACGCTATGGTTCGTAGTCGGTATTTTAAGTTTGCTAAGATTAGATCAAATGAGGGGTTTCTGGAAAATTTGAAAGTACTTTTAGTCTTCCTCCCCCATTTTTCCAACTCTGAGATGAATTCAAAGTTCGGCTGTATTAGGTTCTGTACCTCAGTTGATGGTAAGTTTGCAAAGATGAAGCTTTCTATTCCAAAGGAGGGACTTTTGGAGAGTCTGAAAGCATTTCCTGCCCCCCTTTTCTTTACCCTCAGGTTATGAATCTTGAACAGGACTCCGGTAAGTTCTGTACCATAGTCGATACTATGAATTTGCTAGGATTCAGCCTTCTAGGTAAAAGGAGGAATTTTTGGAAAATCTAAAGTACTTTTAATTTCCTCATTTTTCAACTCTTCGGAGTGGGGTGGGGGCAAATCTAAAATCCGTTACGGAAGCATCTAGAAAGACAACACGTTAAGCAATTACGAATATGCATATTTTTAATATATCTTTCAAATTATGTATTAAAATGACAAGCTCAACTTGTATCATTGTCGTAGCCAGGAACTCGATAATGAGAATGACCGAGTGCTGAATTTAATTTTCCAATACGAGCGTCTTTCGAAAATTTTTGCAATTTTTTCATCATCGGAGATGAAGGTGGAGTTATCTCCGTGATTTAATGTATTTCTCATAGAAAACTAAATTTCTTTTGTTTTGTTTTAAATATTCAATTACAGAGTTTAAACATTCGAAAATGACGTAATTTATGACCGCTTCCATGTATAAATAAAAATTGTGTTCGCCATCTATTTTTGTAATAGATCGTTAAATAATTGTAGCCAGCTGTATCGCTATAAAACTATTCGTTTTTATTAGAAAGTCTATGAGAGCTTCACAACAAATGAGACCCCTAATGCAGTCGCCGTCCCATTCCAACCGATTATGTATGTTATATAACGGCGTCCACGTTGAAAAGTAATATTATCTAGTCAAGCATCAACAACGAATTAAATTTACTCATGAGATCTACAGTTATTCATTTTATCCTAAACATTAAATATTATTATATTCTTACGCAAAAAATTACTTTTTAACAACGTAGAACAGGATTCCACCTTTCTGATAACTATTTCATGTTTATCTTGTTGGCGATATTTTTTTTATAGCAACTGTGTGGCAAACAAAAGAAATGTCATGTGGAATCAGAGCCATCTCTGATTGGAGAGAGCTGTATCTGTCTCTAGCATAAGGAACGGAAGGCTTGGACGCTATGTGAAGTAAAACTCATAAAAACTTTCCTTTGTAAGTTATGACATGAGTAATCTATACAATGACAAGATTTGAGAATAAGTAAATTCATTTCACGAAGAAACTATTTAATCTACAATTTTGAGTTTCGTCTGGACCTCATTTTACACACTTAAGAATTTTTTTGCTATCAGCTACCACTATGAAACTAAAACCTCCGAGCAAAGTGTGTTATCTAATAAACTCAAAAGTAACCAATCAGCTGTATCTGTCTAGACAAGAAATTTAGCGTTGTTTAGTATATATGGTGTACTTCAAGTATGGCCATATTTCTCGATTGTTAATATTCGGACAGATCGTGGCTTTTATACACATTCTCTTATCCAAAATCACTAAAACTATTTGTGTGTGTAATGTATCTGACATGTTTTAATGATAAATCATTTATAAATATATTAACCATAAGTCATTTGTAATATGTGACATGACAGCAACAATTTTCATAAAATAAAATAAATCGTCATGTGCTTTTCTTGCATTCTGACGTTTATGAAGTAAAAGAAATAATTTGCAAAATATTCATGTTTATGTCAAAAATCTTATTGAAAAAAAATCATTGACTTATATACAGAGTTTTTTTTAATTTATACGGACATTAAAACATTTCTGAAATATGTCAAAAGGCATTTACAATAACAGTCATTTCCATTAACAAACGTATATTTACAAGATGAAGCACTTCATTTAAATTAAGTATATCAAATGATTTGTAAATATAAGTAGCACCAATCAAATTTATGCACAAATGAAAAATCATTGGAATGTTAAATATGTCAGAAAGAATGTGTACATAATGGTGATTACATAAATACCTATTTATGTATACTTATGAAAAACTTAAGCATTTTTGCATAAAGTGGACTTAAATAGGCATCTTCTTGGGCACACTGGTCAAATACATTTTGTTTGAGAAATATGTCAGAAAGCATTTACATGTAAAAGAAATTTAAATTGGCACCTACAAATACTGGTGAAAAGACTGTGTGTGAAATATATCAGAAAAAATTTACATATAAAAGTGATTTAAATACAGACCTACTTATCCATACTAGTGAAAAACATTTTGTTTGTGAGATATGGTGTAAAGCATTTAGATGTGAAGGGAATTTAAATAAACATTTTCTTCTGCACACTGGTGAAAAGCATTTTGCTTATGAAATATGCCAGAAAGCATTTTCCTTTAAAAGTTGGTTTAAATACAGACCAACTTATACATACTAATGAAAAGTCTTTTATGTGGGAAATATGTCAGAAAGGATATACAAGCAAAATTCAATTAAATATACATGTACTTACTCATGTTAATGAAAAGCCTTTTGTTTGTGAAATGTGTCAGAAAGCATTTGCCTGTAAACGTAATTTAAATAGGCATCTACAAATGCATACTGAGGAAGAGTCTTTTGTTTGTGAAATATGTAGTAAAGCATTTAAATGTAAAGGATATTTAAATAATCATCTTCTTATACACACTGGTGAAAAGCATTTTGTTTGTGAAATTTGTCAGAAAACATTTACCCGTAAAAGTGCTTTTAATGTACATTTACTTGTACATACTGGTGAAAAGCCTTTTGTGTGTGAAATATGTCAAAAAGGATTTGCACAGAAAAATAATTTAAATAGACATGTACTTTTGCATGCTAGTGAAAAACCTTTTGTTTGTCACTTATGTCAGAAAGCATTTGCCCTCAAAAGTTATTTAAATAAGCATCTACAAATGCATACTGATGAAAAGTATTTTGTGTGTAAAATTTGTCAGAAAGGATTTGCACAGGAGTATACTTTAAATACACATGTACTTTTGCATGCTGGTGAAAAACCTTTTGTGTGTGAAATATGTCAGAAAGGATTTGTACGGAAAAATAATTTAAATCGTCATGTACTTTTGCATTCTGGTGAAAAACTTTTTGTTTGTGATCTATGTCAGAAATCATTTGCCAGCAAAAATTATTTATATCTGCATCTAATTACGCATAGTGATGAAAAGCCTTTTGTTTGCGAAATATGTCAAAAAGCATTTGTAAAGAAACATTATTTACACAGGCATGTACGTATACATACTGATGAAAAACCTTTCGTGTGTGAAATATGTCAGAAAAGATTTGCACATAAAGATAATTTAAATAGACATGTAGTTTTGCATGCTGGTGAAAAACCTTTTGTTTGCAATATATGTCAGAAAGTATTTGCCTGCAAAAGGTATTTAAATCTGCATCTACATATGCATAGTGATGAAAAGTCCTTTGTTTGTGAAATATGTCGTAAAGCATTTAAATATAAAAGATATTTAAAAAGACATGTTCTTGGGCACACTGGTTAAAAGCAGTTTGTTTGCATAATATGTCAGAAAGCATTTTCACAGAAATGTCATTTGAATAGTCACCTACTTTCCCTTACTAGTGAAAAAGCCGTTTGTTTGAAAAAAATGTCAGTAAATATTTACGCAGAAAGGTTGTTTAAATAAGCATGTACTTGTGCATACTGGTGATAGGACCTTTTATATGTTTAGAAAGAATGTATGCATAAATCGGATTTAAAGAAGTATAGGTGAAAGCCTTTTGTATGTGAAATATGTCTGAAAGCACTTGTACTTAAAAGGCATTTAAATACACATCTTCTTATGCATACTGCTGAAATACCTTGTGTTTGTGAATATGTTATTAGAAAGTATTTGGATCAACCAAACTTTATTTGATTGAATCATTTACTTGAGTGCACTTTAATAAAATTTTTGGATCTATTCCTGGTGGTCTCTTCCATAATAAAATATCTGACTTCTCCACTGGATATTTATTTAAACATTAGTGTATGAATATGTCAGACAACTGTTTCACAAACAAGTCATTTGAATGAGCATGGATTTTTCTGAAAACATTATTTTAAATATGGAAGAAATGAACAATTTATTTATAAAAAATGTGAGGAAAGATACTGGTAAAAATTTATTTGTTTCTGAAATTAGCCGATATGCATAGCTTTACCTACTAAGTAGTTTAGGTATTTGAGTAATATATCGATATTTGTTGGTGGTGTTTCAAAATGGCTGTTATTTTGGCAAGCTTCTTTTTCTTCCTATTCAAAACTACAAAGTTGCAATGAAACTAAAAAATTGGAATCATGTGTTTAAATTTGATAGGAATAATATATACCATAATAAATTATTTACTTTTCTTATATCTTTATTAATGTAAATTGTAAAAACATTTTGTTTACTTTTCGAATATAAGTATTCAAATTAAAGTGTTTTAGTCATTTTTTACTGGCTTAAGAGTGAAAATGTTTTAAGAATATAAAAAATACTAGTAAGAATTAAATCTGTATTTGCTCACCTCTTGCTTCTACATTACTTCTTGAATTTGATCAGTGATCGATTGGGAGTATTGCAATTCTTTATACTAAAACGTATTGTATTAATATGAAATTTCCCGAATTATGCTTGCACATTCAGGAAGATCATAAAATGAAATAACACCCCTCTGATTATAGCAAATCCTGGTAAAATTGCCAAAGTAATAAGTACCATGAGATTCAGTTTTAAACAGATTTCACTGATATTTATATTAAATGTTAATAGATTCAGACCAAGTTTGGGACATTAAAGCACAAAAGTGTCATACTGTAAAAGTTACTAAATGTAAAATATTAAATACAATGTTTATAACCTTGTATTTTAAGCAGTTTAAAATTTTAAAATGTTTAAGGAAAGCTTGAGCAATGTATATAAGCACAAATAACACAAGAATGCAGCTGTTTCAAGGATATGCTAGATCCCCTTAGTCAGTGCAAGAAAACCAAAAAACCCAAGGTCCAAAAGAGGAATAGGTGCAAATAGAAGAAACAGATTGGGTTATATACACAAGATTTGGATTAAGAGTTCACTTGAAAAAGCCACTCAGAAAGTAGCATAAAGAACAGTCTAGCCAATCCGATACAAAAAGTAATACACAAGATTTGTGTGCACCCAAACACAACGGGAATATCTCGACGAGTCAAATTCAAACAAGAATAAATGAGACCCAACAAGTTGAAAAATAGATCGAAACGAAGCACAAGGAGCCCCATAAGTGACTCGTCTTATCGGGATATTCTTGTGTTTTGGCATATGCCAATCCTGTGTGTCAATTCTCGTTTGGGATAGGCAGGACTGTTCTTCATGCTGCTTTATGAATGGCTCTCTCAAGTGAGCTCTTAATCCAGGTCTTGGGTATGTAACTCCCTCTGTTTCTTCTATTTGCACCTCTTTTGGACTTGGTTCTCTTGCACTGACGAAGGGGATTCAGCATATTCTCAAAACAGCTGTATGCTACATTATTGTGTTATGTGTGCTTATAATGCTGCTCAACTTTTCCTTATCTTTTGTACTGAGTGTATTTTACTTATTGATTAAAGATGTTTGTTTTATTATAAACTTTTAAATAACTACATTACAATGGCTATAAATTAAAAATAAAATTAAATATGCATGAAAACTAGTTTTCAATACATGGGTGGAATAAGATATAAACTGAAAACTTTTAAATTAAACCATCATAACCCTTTTTGCCTAGGACCCCCCCCCCCCCCCCCCCCCCCCATCCCCATAGTGTCATAACCAATAATTTTAATGATAATTTTAAAATTACTCAGTACAAATATTTTTCATTTTATCAACCAGTAAAATTTGTTAATGAATTCATAACTTAATTTAAAAGTATATAATGAACATGCAAAAAAATATGAATCAAAAATACCTTGAATAAAATTTTATTGAATATATCAATAATTTTTGCTATTTGGTAAAATGGTTAATAGTTGGAAAAGCATGTTACAGGCAACATATGTCCATTATTTGCAGATTCATCATTAGACAACAATTTGTTAAGAACTCATACAAATTGTAGTATCAAATTTTACATTGCATATCAGTACCCATAGCATATCAGCATCAATGTATCCATAATTTATTCATACTAAGACATTGGAAATTATTTCCTTTATAAAAGACTTTTATTAAAGGAAATGGGAACCATGTTTCTAAGAAAAGGAATATCCAAATTAAAAGAGAATACGAGGAATTTATGAAGGAGCTTTCATATGGTGCCAAGTGGTGTGTACACTTCATTTTCGATGAAACTATTAAGCATTTAAAGACACTTTTGCACACTTCTTTTGTTCAGTTGTGCAGATTTGCAGAAAAACAGAAAATTGAAATCCTTAGTAAACCTCTCTCAATCCCTTCTAGAATTTGATGCTGAATCCATATCAGTTATCATCTGAACTGTTTTATATCTCATTCTGAAAAAAAAAAAAATAGATATTTAAAATAAAATTTTTAAACCACAAGTGGGAAAAAATATTTAATGAATCCCCTAATTTCCTATGGAATGAATTCTGAATCTATATCAGTCAGTCATAATCTAAGCTCTATCTGTAGACGAAACCAATCCTGAGAAATTGATGTCATAAGGAAAGTTTTTGAACCAGAGGTTGAAATCATTTATTATTATTATTATTTTGGATCCCAGGATTTGATATGAAATCAACATCAATCATCAACTAAGCTCTATTTATAATCAATCCTGAACTTGAAGCTAAAATGTTTGGGACCCTTTTTAATCTTACATAATGAAGGAAGATGCCAGTAGCAGGAAATCTAAGCATCATACAGCCATGAAATTTGGTACACAGGTACTTCAGAAGCAGAGTAGGTGTACCTCGATATTTTCTTTTTAAATTTCAATTTAGTATTTTAGTTATTTTATGATTTAGCATGATTGTCCCACAAATAAGTTCCTTAGTGAGCAAAAATATTATTCTTCATACTATCAAAAAATTATTTTTTTAACAAACATTGAACTAAATTCATACATTTAATAGACATATTTAAGTGAATTTTTAGGAAAATGATACTTTATATGTGTTTTAATCCTCCCCAGTTTTAAGTGATTGCAAAGTATCTTCTTGTAAGTCTTTGTACGTTTGATTAATTTCATTTTCTACCATTGGATTTTACTGCATCTGCCCGCCTACAAATTTAAGCTGTTCCTTTCCTCTTTGTTTTTTTGCAAAGAGTTTGCAGTTTAGAGCATAAATATAGTATTTAAGTAGTGGGTGCTTATTTAATTATTTATATGTTATATGTAGTGGGTGCTTATTTAATTATTTATATGTTATATGTAGTGGGTGCTTATTTAATTATTTATATGTTATATGTAGTGGGTGCTTATTTAACCATTTATATGTAGTGGGTGCTTATGGTGGTGTATCAAGTGCCTGGCCATTGTTAAAAAAGAAAAGATAATCAACCAATTGTATGAAGTAATTTTATTTTCATATTTTTTGACATGGTTTACAATGTTTTACTTCATATATTAATACATTTAGCATACGTGTTTTAGTTTTATAATTAAAAACATAAATCCTCTAAATACTTACCGGTTTTCCTACCTAAAACGTTTGGGAGAACATGCCCCTCCTCCATTTTCTAAGCACATGCTCGAAAAACATTAGTGGAAGTCATAAAATGATAGAGTTTACCCTTCATTGGGGAAATTGAATAAAGGGATTGGGTACAGTTGTTTTGATGCTCCACAGTCATTTTATGGTTTGTTTAAAATCAGTGTTAACTGAGTAGATGAACTTTTCTTGATTATCTGCTGATCACTACTAAGCATGGGTAGACTATATAGCAGAGGACTGGGCTTGAGATCCAAAATTGGAGGCTTATACCTGCACACTATCGTGTGAGGATTGTTTTATAAAATGATGTTTTATGAAACATTTTGAAAATATGATAATTTAAAAATGATTCATAAAAATAAGGAAACCTAGAGCAATGTACATAAACAAAAATAACTCAATAATGCAGCATGCAACTGGTTCGAGGATATGCTGGATCCCCTTTGTCAGTGCAAGAGAACCAACAAACACGAAGTCCAAAAGAGGAATGGGTGTGAAAGGAAAAAGCAGGGGGATTATATACCGAAGACCTGGATTAAGAGAGAGCCAATCAGAAAGCAGCATGAAGAACTGTCCAGCAGTATGAAGTACAATTTAGAGTGTGTGTATATATGTATATAATTGAAAAAAAAATACTTTACGACACTCTTAATACACTTTCTAGTGACCTAAAGGCAATTTTGATACATAATACCTAGAAAACTGGTATTTAACAAAACACAATAAAATGTTAATTTTGAAGTTCAAATTGTTCATATTTCTGGTGATTAAATTACTATACCTATTACAAAATGTAATTATTTTAAGATTGCACAACAGAAAATATTCTATAAGTATCTGTGGAATATTCCAGAAACTTGCTAAAAGTAGTTTAAAATGTGTAGAAATTTTCTTTCTTTGAGCATGGCTAAATATACAGGTTCCTCAGAAGATCCTTGAGAACTCGATTAACTTTGTAAGGAAATGTCCACAAGTGTACACATTAGATCTGTCTTTAGGAAAGTGACCCTGCCCAATCGAATAAAAGGGATGGCAATTCTCCCAGTGGAAAATTTAAGAATTTAGGATCACGAACTTGGTAACAAAGCGAGACAAATGAAAGTAAGCTAATTATAAAGTTGTTGTGCACTGTCTAATGATCAGAAATCAACACCAGGAATGAACAAAACCTGTATATGTAAGGTAAAAAATATCTGTCAAAAAGCCGTATCATCGGGACCTGTAATACGGTGACACCTGCAATGCTTAACAAAGTAATTGGAAATATTCTTTCCCGAATTAAAATGTGCATTGTTGTTGGCAGAGTAAATTTTGAATAGCTGTACATTAGATTGCTCTGCATGTAAGGATTTGTTTATTCTGTTTATTTTAGCATTCTTGAATAGAACAACCATTCCCTAATATCCAAATTATGTCAAATAAATTCTTTCTGTACCAGCTTTAAGATTGATCATCAGGTACTGTTCTACAATGACTGTTTGAAAAACAATGGTATCACTTCTGATGGTATCACTTAAGCTCAACGACCACCTGCGTAATAAATAAATGGCGATTTGACAGATGAATGAATGAATGAAATGAAGGTAGGTGGCTCCAAAAGAGCCCAGCACATCGACCAGAGGTCTATTATTTGACAGATAATTTTTGCCTTCCCTATATGTGTGTTCTTGTGCCGATTTCTGTTCATTAGACAATATTCTGCAACTTTGTAATTTTTTTTTTTCCAACTAACTCGCTTTGTTGTTGAGAGTGTTATCCTTGTATTTTTAATTCTCCACTGATAGCACCGCTATCAGATATGGTCATTTTACTATAGGGAGACATACTGTTTCTTTCTGGCATACATACAGGGGGGGGGGGGGGGAGGGGGAGAGAAAGTCTTTTAGGAATGATCTTTTGCCCCAGGAGGAATTTTGTTAAGAAGTCAAATTCAATTACTACATATATGAAATACATTTAATTGCCTTCTCCCCTCCAGACCCAAAAGTCCCGAAATTAACACTTTATATACCTCGTGTGTACACACATGGGCATTTCCTTACAAAGATATTGGAGTGCTTAAGGACTCAGATACTTCTATTCAAGGTAATTACAACACTAACAAGATTTTTTTATACATAAATGCCTTTTTTTTGTGTATGTGTGTGTGTGTGTAGCAGTTTGAGTAAGATGATTAAAGATCATGATGATTGCTGATTTAAGAGAGGCAGTTCCACTTTTCAGCTGTATGTCCTATCCCCATAAATTCTTTGAAGATGTTAAAATGTCCCAATTTCTGAAAATTACTTTGATGAAGTACCGTTTAGAAAGTTTGAAGTTCACACAGTCCTGGTATTGAGGAAAGGGACTTTGACGATTGATTGAGATATTTACTTATTTTATATCCAAGAACTTTCGAACTTTCGATGTTTTTGTGTACAGTTTTGTACGTATGAATAGTGAATACTCGGTAAGAAAATATCCAACTGTATAAACACATCAAAAGTGTTAATCAGCACTACAAGCTTTATTGATTAGGGTAAATTAAAAAGAAATCTTGTTAAACATTTTTAGAATTCATAAAGAAAAAAAATCAGCTGGGATTCTAGTCGGAGAGCCAAATTAGTTTTGTCGGGAATTATTCGTTGTTTCCAGTCTCATTTGTTTTGTTTACTGTTTTTCAAAATATGGGAAGTAATTATTTTCAATAATATGGAAAGTAATTGTTTTCGATAATATGGGAAGTAATTGTTTTCGATAATATGGGAAGTAATTGTCTTTAAAAATATGGAAAGTTATTGTTTTTGATAATATGGGACGTAATTGTTTTAAATATAATATTAAGTAACTTATTTTGATAATATGGGAAGTAATTGTTTTCCATAATATGGGAAGTAATTGTTTTTATAATATGGGAAGTAATTGTTTTTAAAAATATAGGAAGTTATTGTTTTTGATAATATGGGAAGTAATTGTTTTTGATAATATGGGAAATAATTGTTTTTGATAATATGGGAAATAATTGTTTTTAATAATATGACAAGAAATTGTTTTGAATAATATGAGAAGTAATTGGTTTTGATAATATGGGAAGTAATTGTTTTCAATAATACGGGAAGTAATTGTTTTTGTTAATGTGGAAAGTAATTGTTTTTGATAATACGGGAAATAATTGCTTTTGATAATATGGCAAGTAATTATTTTTAATAATATGGGGAGTAATTATTTTCATTAATATGGGAAGCAATTGGCTTTGATAATATGGGAAGTAATTGGTTTCCATAATATGGGAAGTAATTGCTTTCAATAATATGGAAAGTAATTGTTTTCAATAATATGGGAAGTATTGTTTTTGTTAATATGGAAAGTAATTGTTTTTGATAATATGGGAAATAATTATTTTTGATAATATGGCAAGTAATTATTTTTTATAATATGGGGAGTAATTATTTTCAGTAATATGGGAAGTAATTGGTTTCCATAATGTGGAAAGTAATTGCTTTCAGTAATATGGGAAGTAATTATTTTCTATAATATGGGCATATGGTCATTAAAGTAATGTGCATATTTGAAACAATTTTGTAAGTAGCGAGCATTACAAGTGAGAGATTCTATACAAGTTTGAATACAGATTTTACTGCATGAGATGTTTCAAGATATGATGATTCAAGATATATAAAAATAGATCCTGTGTGTAAAATATTTTTTATGCCTGTTGTTTATATTCATAAAATTATTTTGACAAAAATTTGCATAGATAAAAAAATCTGATGTGTGTAGCATTTAACTTTTATACTTAAATTTATGTTTCTTTTTTCATAATGCAACGAGTTTAATTTCACAAAATTATATGGATTCTTGGTTAAAATTGCTGTTTCAATTTAATTTTTGTTTTCATTTGGCGACTGGCCATATTTTCAAATAGCAGCATTGCAAAAATATTCGAAACCTGAAATATCTTAGAATTATGGGGTTGGTCTTCTATTCATTTAAATATAATGTAAAGCATTTAATCAATATATTTAAGTATATTTAGTTTTTTATTTAATATTTTGACAATTTTTAAGGTTCATTTCACAAAATAAAGGCAGGTTCTATTTTCCAAATTGCATCAAAATCTGCTGGTTAGCAGCACCAAGGTAATCCACCTATCAAATTTTATGAAATTTGGTCAATTAGATTTTTAGTTGGATTGGATACATACACTGCTCAGAAACACAAACGTCATGTTAAAAGTAGTTTTATTGTGCTCAAGAATGCTGGTATTGTGCAGATCCATCGAAAACTTTAGTTGCGATTTTCGACACAATTCCACTACTTTCACTACATTACCGTGTATGGTAGGTAAAGCTGTGGATTTAAAAAATAAATAAATAAATAAATAAATAAAAAATAAAAATAAAAAACTTCACAGCAAAAAAATTTTGAAATTACCTTAAATTTTATATTTAAGCCAGAATAATATGTACAGTGACTTTTAAAGTATTTACTCTTACACAGTTATATATATATATATATATATATATAATCATATAGCATATATTTTAAAAGAATGGATTAAGAAGTCATTTGTGTTTAGAGTGTGCACATTTTTTTAATGTAGCGAATAAAATGCTATTATGTTATTGAAAATTGATAAAATTACTTGGTAAAAGTAAAGTAACCAGCTTACAATTTCAAGTTACCATTGCATATTTTATTATATTAGTTAATGTTATTTTAATAATACAAAGCTAATTTAATAATTTAATCTTTCTTACATTTTCAATTCAATGAAATTATAAATGAAATATTAAGCCAAAAAGTTCTATTATACAGCTTTATTAAATTTGCAAAACCCCTGAGGTATTTCAAACTCTATAATTAAGCAAAATTGTTTACTATTTGTTAATGTGTGGTAGTAAAAAAAGGAATATAAGATGTGCTATATTAGAAAGCCTGAACTTCTACAAATTATAGTGTATAGGTTAATGAATGACATTCAACTAGTATTTTATCTTAATTCTAAGTTACTTTACAATTTACAACAACATAAATAAAATAAAATAAAAATAAATAAATAAATAAATAAGAATATTGAAAGTTAAATTCTGAGTTTATTTTGTATGATTATCTTATGATATTCAAAGAAAAAGATAGTATTCAGTAATAATTTTAGTTTCAGCATACTTTAGCTATAAGTGAATGTATTGAAAAATTATTTAAATAAAATGCCTGATTAAGTAATAAATACTCAGGGTTCTTTTTTAAACTTTTATTAAAACGTCACTGACTAATTGAATGTAATCCATTCATCTTTTTCCCAGAGTGAATTTGAGTAATTATAAATATTTTATTTTAAGGAAATTTACAGAAATATTAATCTTTTAAATCACCCATTTTAATTTAAATTATCGAATTATTTATGAACACGCATAAATACAGCATTTCCTTATGCTTCACTTTGTTTGTTCTACGATTTGTAGAAAATTTTAAACTTCCAAATTTAATGAATATTATTGCTTTACTGACAAATTATTATTCCTTTACATCAAACACAGAAACAAAAAGGAAGCAAATAGTAAACCTCTGATCACGATCTGGAAGACCTACTCGCAGTGGACCTACAAGCAGAGACGTCAAAGGTCAGTGCTCCGGCTTCTGCTATTGGAGGTGACAAGTGAACTTGGGGATTCTATATATATATGAGTGTGTGTGTTTAATGATTGATGAGGTTTGAAGAGAAGTAAAGGAAGTATAAAATTCAAGTACACTATGGTTTGTGAGTAATTTATAGCCCTTCAGAGATATATAATTGAATTTTGGGTTGCACTCTTAGTTTTTGAAATATAATGGTTATAATTTTAATATTTTGAATTGTCTTAAAAATGTCTAATGAAGACAAACCATTCACAGAGGAATGTGTTATTCCTGCATCAACTCCATTGGCCACTGCTGATTATTTATTTATTTGCACTCTTCATGTAATTACCGATATCTGCAATTGTAGCAAGAAAAGTTGCTAGTGTCAGCTAAAGTTCAAAATCAGCCCACAGATGTTATCATCCAGGGCACGATTTCATCAATAACAATTAGCAAATTGCTAGTAAAAGGTAAATTCTGTAGTAAAGATTGATAGTAACCTGTCCTGATTAATTTAAGCTAAAGAAAAAGCTTCAACCTATTTTTATAAAATTTAAAACTTGGAGAAAATTCATTTCATAAGATACCCTGAATGGACATCAGTTGATGTAGAGTTCATTAGCAATTTAAATTTTCTGCAATGGCCTTGGAACTGATGAAACAAAAATTAGCCTTGGAACTGATGGTGCCACCATCATGACTGCAGAAATTCTGGGGTTTGGGCAAGCTTACAAGATACCTGTCCATGGTTGATAACTATTAAAATCAAAGACAACCAAAAGATAGGTTTAAAAGTCCTTTAATAAAGTCTCCTTTCCACTATGTACAAAATTACACGCTTTCGATGAAACTGCTTAAGTTTCAAAATTTTTAATACCTGCTTTTAGCACTTTTTACTTTCCCTGCAATACATAGTAATGTATAAGGAAAGTATTTGAATCATGTTAAAAATTGCAACTCGAGTTTTCGATGAATCTATACATTTTGGGACCTTTAAAACATAAAAAAGCTATTTTTAGCATAACGTCTGTGTGTGTGTGTTTCTGTGCAATGTATGTATCCACTCTAACTGAAAAATTAATTGACCAAATTTAAAAAAAATTGATAGGTAAGTCACTTGTAGATGACCATGGTGCTGATTAGATCTTGGTACGACTTGAAAAAAATAATAATCTGCCTTTACTTTCGCAAAATGGCCCGCAAAAAACGTCTAGATCTAAAGTAAAATACTACAAATGTATCAATTAAATGCTTGTTATATACATAACTTTTGACAGCTAAAAGAATAGGACCAACTCCATTACTCTAAGATAGACCATTCTCGAGTAAAATTTTTATTATTAGGGACTGATGATGGTTTCACTGTAGTTAAAAACTATTTAACGGAATTTCTTAAGTAGTTGCATAACTTATCCTGATACTGATTAAATCTTATCCTGATACTGATTAAATTTAAGACTAAAATTGCTGAAATATATTAATTAAATATTTGATCCTCATGTAATTTTTGACAGCAAAACGAATAAGATTGACCCTGTGAACCATTCTCAAGATATCTTAATATCTTTAATATTTGAATAGTTCTTGAGATATTTAAAGTGCATTAAGTTGCCAAATGAAATGAAGATGTTCAGCTTCACCTGTAGTATTGCACTGCGATAAATTTTTCAACATTCGGTGTAATTAACAGGAAATTATGCCATAGGTCAAAATTTATTTTCTTAATGAAACAAAGGATTCATGGAATGAATAAACAAAATACTGCATTGTAAATCTCTGATAAGTTACTATATGTATGTTGAAAAAAGTAATAAAAAAATCATTAAAATCAAATACATTTGATTTAAATAAAAAACCAAAGTTGAATTATTACCAATAAAACATTAATTTTGAATTATATTGGATTCATCTATTTAATCGACTGAAAATCAAATAAAAATTTTGAACTCAATTCAATTGTTACACCTAAAAAAGGGCTAATATTTTGTGATTTGATTACAGTTTTATTGGGTTGTTTTGAAAGTTTCAAATTTTTCATAAAGACTCTTGTTTTCCATTTTGTTATTTTATTAAGACAAAAATTTTGATTTGGAAATTTGACTTCATGGGTTTCATGACTGAAAATTTAATTTTATTATCAAAATGGCTAATTATTTTCTAATCTTTTTTTTTTATTAGTTATTGAATGTTATTTTATTTCAGCAAATAAAATAACACCGAACTTCTTTTCTTACCACAAAATAAAAGTGATTTTGACTTATGCCCTGATTTTGAATCTAGAATCCAAAATGGTCTACCACCTAATCTACTAATTTCTGGCAAATTTAAGTTATATATTTTCAGGATAAAATTCAAAAGTTGGAAAAATACAATTTTACTGTAGTTGTTTTAAACAAAATGTCACCATATTAAGCGTTTAAAATTGGTCATTTCAGCCAAGAAAGACATGCTAAATTCAAAAATGAAGTCAGGAAATATTTAGAAAAATAAGAAAAAAGATGTCGATCTTTCTCTAACAAATGAAGGTTACACTTTTTGTGCATCCTGATGAAGAAGGTTGTTTTTGTTTTCAAAACCAGTCGATACTATTCATTTTGTATTTTTTGCTGTTTTTAACATAGTTATTTAATTTTATAATATGCATTATTTATTATCTGATTAATTTTAAGAAATATAATTTGAGGACTTGCTGACAATGAGTAAATAGAAATTTAGACATGTTTTTTCAAAGAAGAAACAATATACATTGGATAATTTTACCAGACTACTTGCAACAACTATATTTTGAGTACTTGCTGCCATTAATCAAGTGAGAATAAGACTTATGGCTTTTTGAAAAAGAAGGGATAGGGCCCCTTTCTAGATCCAGGGTGAGTATATTTTCCTTAAAAAAATTTTAAGGACTTTTAAGTACCATGCAATTATTTTTCAAGGACAATCATTTCTTCCATATTATGAAGTTGCATGTGTTTCCTGGATGGAAAAATCATAGCAAACTAACATTATTGTTTAATGTTGAAGCCATTGTAGAAATTTTTTGGGAAAAAAGTTGTTTAGAAAAATTTTAGTGACAGCGTAACTGCTGGGGAAATTTTCAGAGAAAGCAGAACATTCTCAGAAAAAACACAATGCTGTGTATCTGCAGAACACTTTCAACCCTGCTTTTTCAAACACTTTCAAGGACTTAACCAAGAAAATGGGAATTTTCAAGTACTTTCAAAGCCTTGAAAATGTTAATCTAAAATTCAAGTACTTTTCCAATTTTCAAGCACCCGTATGAACCCTGTGGATCTGCATGTGAGGACTTACTCAATGGTTTTGTTCTCTTCGTATAAATTTATAAATCCAAAATTGAAATCATATACACTCATTGAAATGTTAAGGTATAAAAACATTTACTTTTATTATTTTAATCAGAAAAATAGAAATAAAAACACAGTACATTTAACAGTTTTTTTTCTTTCAAAATTTAATGTCTCTTCCCTTCCATAACTTTGCCTATGGCTAAATCTGGTAACAGGTAAACCTAAGGAAATGTCTAGAGCTGCTAAAAAATTCTTAAACACAGGAAACAAATTGTACTTCTAAAACCAGGACTGTGATGTCGCAGTCAGTAAAAATATATACAAACTCACACTCAATAAAGTTATTTAAAAATAAGTTTACTATGGTGCATTTTATTTTTTTGAACTTTTTAGGCAATAAATTGAAAAAACATCAAATATTTACAAATTAAAAACTATTGATATGAAAAATTAATATTGTAATTAAATAGGGATTAACATATTTTGATAAAACAAAAGGGTACTTCCTTATTATAGTGGCCCCCGAGGTTGAATCGTCAGGTGACCGAGATGTACCGTTAAAGTAGGTTGTAAAATCTCGACAAACGTTTGCAGTCCTAAAAAAATAGACCATGTTTATATTATTGTCATATTGCTTTTTAGTTAAAGTTCTCGATTTCATAGTACCTTAGCATAATCGTAATTGCGGGGGCCGCTATAATAAGGAAGTACCAACAAAAGTTATGCTTGTCTGAAATTAAAAATTTGTAAATAAATACGTATGAAAAGGATGTTTCAAAATTCATAGTACTATGTGGGACTCCAATCAGGGAATCAACCTGTTCAACAATGTAAAATGCCTAAATTGCATGAAATTTACAAATTTTTGCATTGCTAATGTAGAACATTTTATCAGAATGTTTATTTTTTAACATTGATTAAGAAAGGTGCAGCTTATCCCAAGTATATTTTTGGGATATAAGGGTTCTTTTACGCAAATGAATCCTAATGGAAGATCCCACAAAAACTACTAATTAAAACATTTACTATTTATGTTGGAATCAAGATCAGACAGCAGAATAATAGAGAAGTCAAATTAGGAATTAAAGTTTGATGTACCGACTCCACCGCCCTGATTTAAACTACTTATTTATTGCTATAAAGATGTTGTACAAATATATACATTGCACAGGGACAACAAAAATTAAAATTCGACTTTGAGTAAACTTATGTCCATTTATGTTTTCTGGTAATTTCATTTACAGATGAATTTTCATCAGATGTGCAAGTAAAGGTTTAATCAAATGATTATTTTATATGAATGATTTCTGACATATTTTACATACATGTTTTTTAATCTGAGAAATAACATTCCATCACAAATGCTTTCTAATATACTATTTCACATGCATATGGTTTCACACCGGTGTATGTTAATTCAAACAACTTTTTTCTTTGAGATGCTTTCCTTTGTTTTATAAGCAAAAAGCTTCTCATGAGTATGTTGAAGTGTTTATTCAAATAATCTTTAGGTGTAAATGTTTTCTGGCATATTTCACAAACAAAAGATTTTTCACCAATATTCACAAATAGATGATTATTTAAATCACATTTTTATATGCAAATACTTTTTACAACCTTAGTGTGTATTTAAATTGTCTTTCTGTATAAATGTTTTCTGACATTTTTTACAAACTAAAGGCTTTTCAGCAGTGTGCATAAGTAGTGCAAATGCTTTCCAACACATATATCACAAACAAAACATTTCACCAGTGTGTACATCTGAATTAGCTTTTTGTGTAAATGTTTCCCAACATATTTTATAAACAAATGGCTTTTCATCAATGTCCGTGAGCACATGTTTATTTAAATCACTTTATGGGCAAATACATTCTGACATATTTCACAAATGAAACATTTCACCAGTGTATTTAAATGACATTGTTTAAATGCGTTTTAACAAATTTCACAGAAACAAATGCTTTCTGCCAGTATGCCTTTCTATACAAAAGTGTTTCGATACATTTCCCTAACATAAAGCTTTTCACTAGTATGCCTACGTAAATATCAATGTAAATGCTTTCCGATATATTTCACAAACAAAATGTTTTTCATCATTATGCACAAGTAGTTATTTAAATTACTTTTACTAGAAAATGCTTTCAAACATATTTCAAAAACAAAGTGCTTTTCATCATAATGCACAAGTAGATGGTTATTTAAATTACTTAGAAAATGCTTTCAAACATATTTTACAAACAAAATGCTTTTCAGTGTGTCAGGGCTGCTCACAGATATTGTGGGCCTTTACAAACATTTATCACAGATCCCTCCATATTTGATTTTCTTATTGTTAGGATATTTTCATGCCTTCTCCAGCTTCAGAAAGAAAATATTAATGGTCAGGGTCGGCCCTCGCTTGAGTCTGCGTCTAGTGATGTCCATCCCCTTTATGGACATTCTTGAGGGTACACAAGTATGACTATTTAAATTATCTGTGTACATGTTTTCTGGCAGATTTCACAAATAAAAGGCTTTTCACCAGTATGTCTAAGTAGATGTCTATTCAAATCACTTTTATATGATTTCTGATATTATTCACAAATAAAAGGTTTTTCATCATTATGCACAAGTAGATGTCTTTTTAAATTACTTTTAGTAGAAAATGCTTTCACACATATTTCACAAACAAAATTCTTTTCACCAGTATGTACAAGTAGGTGTGTAATTAAATGACTTTTACATGTAAATGCTTTCTGACATGTTTCACAAACAAAAGGCTTTTCACCAGTATGCAGAAGTAGGTGTGAATTTAAGGTATTTTTACGTGTGAATGTTTTCTGACATATTTCACAAGCAAAATGCTTTTCACCAGTATGTATAAGTAAGTGTGCATTTAAATGACTTTTACATGTAAATGCTTTCTGACATGTTTCACAAACAAAGGGCTTTTCACCAGTATGCAGAAGTAGGTGTGTATTTAAGGTATTTTTACGTGTAAATGTTTTCTGACATATTTCACAAGTAAAATGCTTTTCACCAGTATGTATAAGTAGGTGAGTATTTAAATGACCTTGCTGTGTAAATGCGTTTTGGCATATTTCACAAACAAAAGGCTTTTTGCCAGTATGCCTAAGTAGGTGTTTATTTAAATAACTTTTCTTTACAAATGCTTTCTGACATATTTCACAAACAAAATGCTTTTTACCAGTATGCATAATTAGGTGTGTACTTAAAGTACTTTTATGTTGAAGACCCTGACCATCCAACTCATGCTAGGATATAGAGTAGCTATTTGGAAGGCCGAAGTACTTTTATGTGTAAAAGCGTACAAACATATTTCGTAAATAAAAGGCTTTACACCAATGTGCACAAGTAGATGCTCATTCAAATTACTTTTACTCGCCAATGATTTCAAACATATTTGAAAAACAAAATGGTTTTCACAAAATAAAAGCAAATTATGATTAAATTATTTTTTTGGAATGTTGTTTCTGCCATATCACGTACAAATGATTTTGAATGCATATAATTATGTGCTGATCCAAATATTTTTAAAACACATTACACACACATAGTCCAAACAGTTACCTTACACCTTTCTGGTAGGTCGGACGGTCTGGGTTTCAACAACACACATATAGTTTCTTTCCAGTATGTGTAGTTCAAAATTCAACTGTTTTCATTGATGTATTTCTTATTACATGAGTTAAGGGTTGTTATTTACACAATGCTAATAAATACTGAAGGATACTTTTGGGTAAGGGAATAAAAACTATCCTCTACTCGAATTTTAAAAATGAAGATATATGGTTATACTGGCATTAATGTACACATAGCCTATACACTAAACACACTCATTTTGTTTAAACAGATACTGCTGATGGGTTACTTTTGAGTTCATTAAATAGTACACAAAGTTTTAAATTTTTAGTTTGATTGTGGTCTATTACAACCTATTTGATAGTAAAAAAATATATGTCAAATGTGATCTTGAACAAAATGTCTTTATATTAAAGCTGTATCAGTTTTTTCTTCGCGCAATGAAGTTATTTATTCCATTAGAAAATAATACACCTTGGCTTTGAATTGATTATTCATGTCATGAAATAGGAAATAAAGCTTTTTTCTTCACATGATCATCAGGCAAACATTTTTCGTACAGTACCCACGTAATAAAGAAGTAGTTGGCCACCTCTTACACATGGGGTTCAAATCAATTTATAAAATATAAAGAGATATTGTAACAATTTCAAATTCCTTTGTAGAATAAGTCAATCGTGAAAAATGGGGAATAATAGGAGTTTGGGGAAGTTTGGTTTATAGCTCTCGCCTTTCATTCGGCTCAGCTTTTCCATGCGCATGCGTCCGAAGTTGTTGATTTTAAGGGATATTCTTATCAAGTTGTGAATTTCTCAGGGGATATATATTTTGATACAAGGTGTTTAAAGTCAGTATGAGCGGCACGGGGGCGGGCCATTGTGACGTCAAACCTATACGTCAACTCTCTTCTCCTACACCTGTTACAGATGATAAATCTTGGCGCCAAATAAGTGATAATGCGCTAGTGTTATCCGTCACCTTCGAGATCTAAAGAGGCCTCCCAACTCCCTCGTGACGTCACGGAAAAGGGTGCTAGAAAATTGTGCACTCTAATGTAAAGCTTATGGAGATATATGGAGTTCTTGTGAAAAGAGGTTATTTTTTGATAATTCTACAGCCATAACAGGTATGTAAACTTTTCTATATGTATATTAATGTTTCTGGCAGTCGTCGCCAGTAAAAGAAATTATTTTTTTTGATAATTTTTGTAATAAATGATGCATTTTTCGTGCATCGTCTGTTAAGCCTTAACGTCAATGCTTATAGTACGTAAAGAGATGTAGTGTATTTTGCAATTTTTCGTTTATTATATATTTGCATTTTATAACTTTTTAAAGGTTTATATGTCTTTCTATGCATACGTTATTGGTTTACTTAATTTCTATCAGTAAACCGTATATTTTTGTATCGGTTTTAACTTGATGTTTATAGCACGTTAACATCGAATTCCTACATCAAAATATTGTTTGTTTAAATTATTTACCTTCAATTTTATTTATGCCGAGCTTCCGTGTATTTATTTATCAGAGATTTTGCAGGATCACAGACATTTTTTTTGTTTTTTCCGTTTGAATGAGATTTTAGAAGTTTGTGATAGCCAATGTGAATTTGGAGTGTATTATGTCTTTACTTTGTTTGCCATGGTACTTGAAGCACTAATAGCGGTAGTCACATATATTTAAGCTAAATCCTAGTGATCTAACTCTATTGTTTAGCGTATATTAGAAACCTGAACATAGTAGTTGGATTTCTTGGTGGGCTTTTTGATGACTAAAGATCATGCTCTGAAATTGTGTATTCAAATATAAAGCTTTTTCAGCAATATAGTATACTATTGTATTGTTCATAGTAGGTTTGTATACCTTTTTATGAGTATCTTAAAGTATCATGCAGTCTGTGTTCATGAATTTTTTGTGGTAATATTTTACTGGTTTTCTTGTATCACGCATTAAACTTTTAAATGTACTATTCCATCGAAAACTCAAATTCAAAACATTCAACCCCTATTACAGAACTATCCCTATATATAATACTATGTATGCAGGGAACATAATCATGACATCTGTTCTAAACAGGATATTAAGATAAGGTTATCCAACCATTAGAAATAATTTCACTGCTGCTGACAAAGTTTTTAGGACCCTTTGTAGCAAATGTGCAAGCACTCTACTACTCCCTATTTTACAAGTTATTGCTTTTTATTCATAAACTTTATGCAGTCCTTGTCCCCAAACCTTTTGGGTATTTTCCCCTGCTCAGTTGATAGCCCTGAATACTTTATCTGTATTTATTATGTATTTCTAATTTTAATATGTATAGCATGATAAGAAATTTCAGCTTCGAGTTCACTCACCAAAAAATTTTCACTTGCCAATACAGTGTACATTGCATAAAGCATTAATTTCTTATTGTAAAAAAATAATTTCATTTAAATTTATCTGCAATTCAATAACATAGCATGAGATTTTTGACTAGGGAGGCTGAGCAACCGATAAAAGATTTAAAATTACAAGCGAAATTTATAAACTGTTGTTATTATATTGAAACTGTTGCTAAACTATCATGCATATGCTAAATAGAGAAATTACTTTATCTTTAATCTTATGTATGACATTTTATGTAAGTATTTTGTATGATTTACTCAATTGGATCTGTATATGTTATATATGTAATATTTTTTACTGTGAATCTAAGATATTGTCTAATATTCGATGCAAAAATACAAACCAAATATCACAGTAAGTCATCACTAAAGATGTGCTTGATACATTTATTTTAATTTGATCCTGCCTTATTTAAGTATAAAGCTTTTGTAACTTTTTGCAGTATTTTGTCTCAATTGGCATCATTTAAAGCGATATCAAGAAAACAATCATTTCTGAAAGTGTTGCAATATGCTACAGTGTTGTGTTTATATTTGTATCACTTTTACAAAAGTTACATGATACTTTTCATTTTTACAAAAGTCATATGATTATCAATCAAAATGAAGAACTTTCATTTTGATATTTAGAGTTTAGAAAATATGCATAAATTATTTAAACTGTAGCTCATAATTTGAGTAACACAAAAATTTCTTATATGCCCAAATATAAACATAACATACATTCATTGCAATAACACAGATACCATATACACATGCAAAACAGTCGTAGCACTGAAAATGATGAAGTTTGATCAAAATATGCACATGTAAATACAATCAAAATTTTGTTTTGATTTATGGCTTATTACAATACTTTTAATATATGTGTACTATGTCTTATAGGGAATGTAAAAATGATCTTTAATCTTATGTAATTATATTTTATGAAAGTATTGTGTATGCTTTACTCAATTATATAGCTGCATACCTATATATTATATCTAAAATCTTTTTTTACTGTGAATCCAAGATCTTGTTGAAGACTCTATGTAAAACTACAAACCAAATATCACATACTAGGTCAATGACTATAGATGTGCTTGATACTTTTTTTAAATTCAACATGACTTGTTTATAAAGTTTTTGTAATTTTTTGCAGCATTTTGTCACTAACTGCCATCATTTATCTAGATTTCGGAAAAATAACCATTTCTGAAAGATCGCCATATGCAAAATATAACATTTATATTATTTTTAAAAATAATTGTGGGTGAACGAAGCATTGTACAAATTTCAATACATCAGTTCATTGCCAAATCAATACTATTGATGCATCAATATAAAGATAAAATATGTTGAAACTGTTGAAGCACTGTGCATTGATCGCTATAGAAAAATAAAATTGATCTCTCATAATGGTGGTCTTTGATGTTTGACAATTTTAAAAGTGTGCTTACTTTTTAAATGTAAATAGGTTTCTTTACTTTTCTACTTACTATATTTAACTATATACTATATTTATACTACGTTACTATATTTAATGAAAAATTAAGTTATATTGACAATGATTTGCTCAGGAAACAAGGAAATTTCAAAATAAAATATGAATAATTATGCTTTATAGAAAGGTAAGAGAAAATTTTATTACTGTGTAAATAAGTGTGTATAGGAGGAAAGCTCAATAAAGACTTAAATTCACTTCTTTTCTGAGAATTTGGTTGTATTTAAATTGTAAATAGTAACATTACTGTAAGATATGGCTTCTTATTTTCTTAGTTCACACTTTCATAGTTTTGAACATCAAATTTAAGCATGATTTTGAGGTATGATTATTTCAAATATTCAAACAATAAATAGTGAAGGTATTTTTTTTTTTTATATAAGCAGAATAAATATTAAATTTCTTCCTTCAAAATTTGTCACTTCCCGCTATAATCATATCTTTGTTGCCCTTTGGCTATCGATTTTATGCATGTATTATTTGAGGTAAATAAAACAATTTGAATTATTCTATGATTTTTTTTTTAATATATACTATAAATTAAAAAAAATATTATTTATACATAAGCTTTAGTACAAATTTAAATGCTATGAACAAATGTTTATTTTTTATGGTGAATAAGTTTTCGACCACATAGACTTGCAAAGCAGGATTTTCTATGGTGACCAATATTAAAACAGTGAAATGTGGCAGCTTAAAAATACTGAATGAAAAAATACGTGTGAACTTATTCCACATTCTACCCAACATAAAAGAAATTTATAAGCCTCACCAGGCACATGCTAGTGAGCCACTAATATTAAGGATAAAAATATGCTTGTTTTTATTTTCTTTGCTTGGAAATATATTTCTTTTATCTCATATAAAATGTAAACAACACTGTATATAATGTATGGTTGTTTTCAGTCATCTTACGAAGAGTACATATGTTATGAAGATATATTGTTTTTCAATTGTGGTGGTGGGGGGGGGGGGGGGGCGAGGTTGTCAAAATTTATGAGATAGGTAAGGTGTCGCCATGGAAAAAGTGACTTCTTTAAAGTAGAACACATTGAAAAATTATTTTTTGAAGCCAATAGTGGCGACTTGTGACTTTAGAAGTGGGTGAAGCAGATTCAGCAGCAAAATTTCCCTTCCTCTTCAATAACGGACATCTTCAAAACACATCACACTATTGATACAAGTGTTGTCAAATATTATCTAAAAATAGCCAAACAAGTCTGAAAAATTTGCCAAATATTAATAATAACCTATTCAACCGATAACTTTAGGATAATATTTAAGTATTTATTGTACATATTCTTTTTCTTATAGTTTATATTTCCTTAAGAACAGAAACAAGGAGGTCCTTGATAGGAAGGGGAACACTGTCACAAATATCAGCGCTATATTATAGTTTGAAGTATACAAACTTTTTTCCATGTTAACTGAATGTGACATTATCCAATCTGTTTTCAATCCACATTAGCTTGGATAATAGGGACTCTATTGTATTTATGTTTTTGCAAAATGAATGCATTCCTTTTCTTCGATGAATTTTTTAATTATTATTTTTAGTATTTTTTTGTTTAATTGTATAAATTATCAATAAGTTTTCACTTGTCATTTTTAAAATTTTAAAACTGATCATTGGGAATACACAGGGGCTGATTGTCATTATCACGTTTTGAAAAAAAAATTCAATTTGGCGATCATGAATTCTGACGATGTCAAAATAAAAAATTATGGTTTACTAATTGTAATGAAAACTACTTTTCCAAAACAATGATCTTTGGAATTTGAGAATTTATAAATTAAATCAAATTTTTCAAATAGAAAGTCAAAATAAAATTTAGCAGATAAAAACACCATTTTACGAAAGATTTCATTTGATAAAAGTAATCAAAACTCCAGAGTAACCCCTGGAAATACATAAAAAATCTATATATACTAATTGCCAAGTGTCCGTCTGTTTATCTGTCATGCTTTTTTTAGGCACTTCTCAAATAGATAGACTTGCAACCTGGTACATGGCTCGATCGTTTAATAAAAACCCCTGAAAAAAATCTTATTTTCCGAAGAGAGGGTGATCCACACCAAAACGTTTGAAAAGTGAAATGATAGAAAAGCATGCTTTGCGATAACATAGACTTCAAATTTGGTGTACAGGTAAATCGTTCGAAAGGAAAAGAGTGTATAATTTCAGAATTCCAATATTTTCTACTTAAGGGGGTGCCGCACAGGTAAATCGTTCGAAAGGAAAAAAGTGTATAATTTCAGATTTCCAATATTTTCTACTTAAGGGGGTGCCGCACACCAAAATGTTCGATTTGCCGAATAAATGAGAAACAACACCTTTAAAATTTTATAAAGGCTTGAAATTTGGTATATGGTGCAAATCATTTAATGAAAACACCCAACATGAATATAGTGATATGATAGACGAATATAGGTTAATTGATAAAAAAAAACGCTTCAGAATGAGAAATATTTCAAATCTGGTGTATGGGAAGATAGTTTGGAAGGGAAAAAGTGTACAATTTCAGTTTTCCAATATTTTCTACTTTAGGGGGTGCGGCACACCAAAATGTTCAATTTTCGGAATAAAAGAGAAATGCCACTTTAAAAACGTGATAGAGGTATATGGGTGAATCATCTGATAGAAAACCCAAGAAGAATGGGTTTTTTTAAAATGTATATTTAAGGGGGTGGATACTCCACACAAAAACATTCGAAAGGTGAAATGATATAAAAGGCATACTTTGCGATAAGATAACTTCAAATTTGATGCATGGGTAAATAGTTGGGAAGGAAGTGGCAATTTCAGTATTCCAACATTAGCTATTGTAGGGGGGTGCGGCTCACTACAACATTCCATTTGATGAACAAATGAAAAACGCCTCCTTTACAATGTGATAGAGGCTTGAAATTTAGTAGATGGGCTAATCATTTGATAAAAAACCCAAGATGAATACGGCTTTTCAAAAATGTTCATTTAGGGGGGGGGGTTACACAGAAAAACATTCGAAAGGTGAAGGGATAGAAAAAATATGCATCGCAATAGCATAGAAACTTCACATTTTGTATACGGGTAGATAGTTTGAAAGTATATGTCAAATAAATGTGAAACACAAATTATTAAACTATTTACATTATTCAGGGGTAGCTTATTTGTGAGATCGTTGATTTTTAACAGGTATTCAACTAGTGTTTATTGCTAAATGTTGTAAACAAATGCTGAAAATATATAATACCCATCAACCATTGAAACTATGTATGAACTGTTAGATATATGCAGAGGCACAATATCACATAGGCAACTGTTTAGGAAATTTATATTTTGATTCACATTTCACTGTCCATCCAAGAATTATTTTCAGCTGTCCCCATGGGGATGATTGATATTCATATTTATAAGCATAGCAAGGTACGAGCAGAGTTTCCTTACCATTTACTCAAATATGTTTCTGTTACTGGCCCTGTTTCTCAATTACTCTTTTACTAAATTGGCGAAATATGTAACATTTTTATAAAATTCATAAAGTTATCGGTTATGATAAAGCTTGAATTTCAAAATTCGACATTGGACGATACAATTTTTACTACACTGTCAGAATACTATAAATATATTGCAAGTAAAGAAATAATAAATACTTATAGAAAAGGGAAACAAATATGCTTTATTTTCATTATAAACAATAAAAATATACATAACATATATGTATATACATACTGCAAGGAAAGCAAATAATGGTCTCTAATTGTCTTCGTTCCTCAATAAAAATTAAAAAGCATCAAAATGTAGACCACATAATAAAAAAATCGATGCTGCCCAAGTAAGACATCATCTAGATTTATAATTGAAATCATGCACAAAAGAATTATAAATACGATATTAAAATATATACATGCAAAAAAATAAGACAATGATGCAATTGAAATAAAAAGACAAATTTAAATGAATTAAATACCGTAAGTGAAATAATTCTTATCCTTACCTCATAAAGATTAGAGCTATTATAAAGTGCAATTCTCGAGTCGACTTTCCATATGTTCCTGGACTAGTGTGGATGCTAATAACTTCGCAAATACAGACTTTTCCTTTATTTCCTCATTATCCTTGTAGCACTGATGTAAAACGTATGAATTTACTATTGAAACATCCAGAATGCGGAAAAAACAGCTAAAGGCCATCTGCGTGTGCGACGACTTGAGGAATGTTTGGAGCATTTCTCTTCAAAACTAACTATTCCACCTTTGTTTGCATTATAATATGCGATAATTTCAGGTTTCTGCGTTTCAATATCAGTGCAAACTCTGTCATGCATTGAAGAGATGAGTACTGCTGCTTTACCTTTCCTGTTGATATGCGAAATTATTCTAGATTCCTCTCGAAAGCCATATAATGTTGATCCAACTTCTCTTGTTTTATTAGGTAAAAATTTGGGTCGAATTTCTTTTTTGTTTTCTTTTCATTGTACCGATGTAAGTTAGCTTGTTTTTTCAATAGGATGTCTACAAGTTCTATGAACGAGAACCAATTATCCGCAGTAACATTTCGATTTGCTCCAAAAATAGGTTGAACAAGGTGCAAAACAGACTACGTTGGTTTAGAAAATTTTCTGTATTCAGATTGTAGCCCAATTCGGTCAGAGTCTTTTTACCACAATATATGTATGCATTGTAAAGATACCTCATAAAACTGGCACTTTTATGATTATATTGTGTTTTTATTGTTCGTGACGAGGGTCGAACTTCTGAAACAGACCATCGGTACTGATGTTTTCCATTATATTTAATATCCACTAAGTTTTCATTATTTCTTATCTCTTCATTTTCACCCGATTTTTCTGACAATGTTGAATCACTTTCATGTTCGGAATTTATATATTCATCTTCTAAAATACTATCTATATCACTAACATCATTTCCAACTTCATTAAACCATCGCAAAATAGTCTCTTCAAAGTCTTTATCACCATACTCGCTTTGACGGTCACGTCATGTAGATATTTCACAGGAAAAAATTACATAAACAGAAACGTACCGTCTAGCAGACTGCATCTAATAAAAATATTTTTTTCTTTCAATAACTAAGAATGTGCAAGTGTTGCGAATGAGGTGGGGGGGGGAGAGGACTAATAGCGTAACAATTAGGTGGAGTGATAAGATTGAGGACAAGTTCATTTTTGTGTAAAGGGAAGATTTGTAAATGCAGCAGTCTCCCAGACAGCAAGTTTCCGGTTAATGTTATTAATGAGAAAATAGAGCTTACCTTTGAATATTTTGAAACTTGCTAGTTCTAGATATTAACAAAATCCACTTTTTTTAGTTCTTCATTAACAGGAAATTTAAAGCTGCTAATTTTAGAACCATTTTTATAATAAAACAACCAGGAACGACATCAAGAACACACTTGGCATTTTTAGTTATTAAAATTCAATGAATTATAATAAAAACGAAATAATTTAAAAAGAATAATCAAAATATAAAAGTAAGCTGTAAATCTGTTACGAACAATATAATATTAAATATACTTCTTTATGAAAGTACTAAATAAGCTTTACATTTGAATATACAACAGAGCATGCCCTTTAGTCATGAAAAAGCCCACCAAGAAATCTAACTACTATGTTCAGGTTTTTCATATACGCTAAACAATAGAGTTAGGTCACTAGGATTTAGCTTAAATATATGCAACTACTGCTATTAATACTCCAAATTCCTTGGCAAACAAAGTAAGGACCATATAGTACACTCCACATTCACAATTCCAACATAAACTGCAGATCAGACAAAATTAAATATTGATGGCAAAAAATTTCTAAATAATAAATAAATATAAGTGAAGCCTAATAAATAAACAAGCTAAACACTTTTTAGATAGAAAATGTTTTGAGATAGCAATTCAATATTCACATACGCTATGAACATTAAATGAAAACAAATACAAAATATCACAGGGTTACCGACAGAAATTACGTAAAACAATAACGTATGCATAGAAAGACAGTCAAAGCTTTAATAAATGATAAAATACAAAAGTATAAAACACGATAAATTACAAAACTCTGCCCCTACATTTCCGTTAACATATACTACGAACATTGAATGACAAGGCTTAACGTATGATGCAAGAAAAATGATAAAAACTGCAAAAATTACCAAAAAAATTTAATTTTTTTTTCGGCAGCGACTGTCAGAAACATTAACGAACACATAGTAAAACAGACATACCTGTAATGGCTATGAAATAATGATAAAATATCCAATGTTCTGGAGATACCCTATGTCGCTCATACGTTTAGCATTAGCAAGCACAATTTCCTAACACTCTTTCCGATGACGTAGGAGGTTTGGTTTATGACCCCTGTATGGCCTCTTTAGTTCACGAAGGTGACGGTGTTATCAGTCCGCAAATATGACAATGATTTCTACAGCCAAAGGTGTCACATCTCTTTTATTCTCTGATTGGAGGGAGCTACCCCTATCTCTAACGAATTGTGGACGTCACTAGTAATCCTGTGCGCACTGTAGCGTTGCCTACGTGATAATAAAGGCCGGGAAATTTCGATTTAGAAGTGGGGAATGTGTAGTTCCAGAACTGTTGGTAGAGGGCGCTGTTATTTCCTGTCGAAGCTGATTTATTACTGTCAAAGTTCTTATAATCCTTGTATTTTTAGATTTCTTTACATTATCTAATAAATTAAAATTCGCATCTGTTTGCGTATTATTTGTTTAATAAAAATATAGTTTTTTTTTATTTAACCTAGAACATTTTTAGTTTTGTAAATCAAAAAAAAAAAGGTACAAAATTAATATCTGTAATGCTTTATCGTTCAGTAAATTAAAAAAGGCAAACGTTATTAATTATTAAAATAATTTTTACAGGAAGAAGGAAATATACCTGTAAACATACGCGAAGCCAAAAATTTCCATAAGGGGATGTCAGAAGTGAATTTTTTTTTCATTTAAAAGCAAAAATTTTTTCTTAACAAGTTTTTTTAATAATTTTAAAATTTTCAATTTTTTATTTTAGTTATTATTAAATAAAAATTAAGTTTTATAAAGTATATTAAATAAAAATTAAAATAATTTTTATTTTATTAAATCCCATTTTTCATTAACATGCCATAAAGTCCCCCCCCCCCCCCGCCGGGAGTTCTTCAGGATTTATAAACTGGAGAGTGTATAATTGAAAAACAATTGGAAGGGGGGGGGGGGGCGACAGGATAGATTGATTTAAATGAACATTTAAATCAAGATTTTAATTACTTTGTTTAGAAAAAAAAAATATTGATTTAAATCACTTATTTTTTTTTTTAAATTATTCATTAAAATCAATGACTTTTTTAAATTAATTGATTTTAAACAACATGAACATGCATTAATTTATTTCACATTTATAAGTTTGGGTTATATAAAATAATAATGCTTATTAAATTATTACATACTAATGGTTTGCCCATCAATAATGAAGGGGAAATTGAGTTATTTGGGAATAAAAGCTTATGATAAAAATACATATGCTTGGGATAAAAGGATATGTATTTAATATATTAAAATTTGTTAAAAGAAAATAGCTTTAACCTTTTGCTTACGTGTGGGGAAGAACAGTTCTTTCCCCCTTGTCCAGATGCCAATGCTTGCAAAGAGGGATCAAAGTGTTTAGGACAGAGTATGTCAAATACCTGTCTTTTTCAGAGGTTCTTCGTTTGGGATTGGTGCTGTCCCACCCATAAGCAAAAGGTTAAGAAATAATTCAAATTTTTTTGACAAATTCATGTAATTCCTTACAAATATTTTCGTATTTTCGTCAGAATTAAAATTTCTCCTTATCCCCTTTTTACAGCTTTTGCAGATATTCTAATTTAAATCATGATTATATTAATGAAGAAATATTTATATTTCAATTTATTTTTCTTTACATTCGCAATCGAGTATAACTTGAATTTCCTCGATTTTGATTCTCAACATTAAAATCATTTTCTATGTATGATTTTTAATCTTGTAGATTTAAATTTGTTTTAATAATGTGAATTTAACTATTTAACCTTCACAGCCAGCAGCTTTATTTTTAATTATTTTTACAATTCCCACTAGCAATGTTCATTAAATGTTCATTAACAAAGCAACATTTAGTGCAATAGGTTGTAAAATTGTAATATATTTTAATCCTTTTATTTTCCATCGTTGATTTAACATCTGCAGGATGAGCTCACAGCTGCAATTTCAAGAGAACTGTGACCAGTCAGCACCTCCCCCCCCCCCTCAAAAACATCTATCTTGTTATATTTGTACATGATGAATAGTATTGGATATTGAATATAATTACTATAGATGATTTCGATTATATGTGATACAGTTGTTATAAGATGATGAATTGCATTATATATCACTTCGAGCATAACCATATATATATATTAATAAATGATAATTTTGGATTCACATCTGCCTCTGATCTTACGGAATGAACTAATTATAATTATGCTTGATTTTCAGCTACCTGGGAGTGTAAGTCTCCTTTTTAGAAAGCTAACCACTTGATTGATCTTATGTATTAAGTAATAGACCAAAATTAATGCTACTTTAAGGAAGTATGCATCTTTAATCATTACTTTGCAGTTTACATGGTCTATATACTTCTGTATTGTGTTTCAGAAGTAATTACGGCCATTTCATCCTGATAATCACTAAATTCCATATAATGTAGATAATGTATATATTTTAATTATTTATTTAAATTATATGAAATATATTTTTTGTTATATATTATTCAAAAAGAAGTTTATAGTGGTTGTGAGAAAAATCAAACAAGCCCAATTTAAATAAAAATCCAATTTGAAACAAAAAAATCTAATTTAAATAAGAAAAATATGATTTATTTGATTTTTTTTATAAATAAAAAATCACCAACCCAGCAAACAGAACACATGACTGTATTATTGTTGTTTTCTAGTGAAATATTCTTGTTTATATTTTCAGTTTTTAATTATGTTCAAAATATACAATACATTATATCCACAATAAATATTCACATTAATACATACACACAATACATTTGTACGTCTAATTAGATGAACATTTTATGATTTATATAATTACTCTCAACTTCACAGTATTTTCACAAAATATATATTTACAATATGTTATTAACTTTACATTACACCAAAGAGACTTGTCCTTATTTCCTTGACGAGAAATAGCAACCCGCCACTTATCTCTTAAAATGGGATCCTTGGGAAAACTGTGAAAACCAACGTTTTCTATCATAGTGCAATCAGAATTGCAATAAGGTACACAACAATGTACCATTTTTACCGAATTATTTTTTGCACAATATTGTTATAAAAATCAGTATAATTTAATATAAAATAACAAATATAAAATTATAAAAAAAAACTTTACCATAAACAAAAATGCACCCAAATCCTTACGAGTGCATCAGTGTTTACATTGAAAAACTGCGAAAGGACAGGAAATAAACGCGATCCTAGCGGACACTTGAGTGAACTAAGCTTTCTCCCGTTTTTGGCCGAAAATACGCGAAATTTCCCGGCCTTTATTATCACGTAGGCAACGACTGTAGATGCACAGCTCAATTTAAAATCTTTGAGGAAGTTGTTTACTTTTCTATATTTCCACTTAAATTAACAAACAATTTTCAACTATAATAATGCATAAATTTTTTGTGTTTTAGGTAGCAACTCCTCTTAAAGTTTCCTCTGGACCGCGACATCACGAATGACGAATCTTAATTCCCATGGACATCAAGCTAAAACTTTTTGATTCGTTTCCGGGTTGAGTCGAGCGACCAACCTTATATTAAAGAACCTTGTATGCAAAAACAAAACAGACATTTGAATTAACAAACTTATCTTCTAGGTAAAGAAGCGTCTCTCGAGTTAATTTTGTCACAAGAGATTTGAATTAAACTTATAGTTTTGAGTAAATATAAGTTTGAATCAGCAAACTTGTGTGCATGTGAAAAGCATTGGTATGTAAAATATCTGAGAAAGAATGTGTACATAACGCTGATTAAAAAAACCTCTACTTGTGCACACCACTCCTTTTGCAAATGTCAGAAAGCATTTATATATATGAATAATTTGAATTAGTAAACATATTCACTCGGGAGAAAAATTGTTTGAATGTTAAATGCGCTAGGAAGTATTTGCAACATAAGGTTATTTACATGAAGATAAACTTGTTCACACAGGAGGAAAATTAATGGAATCTGAAATGTGTCAAAAATCACATACAGGAGTAAGGAAACTTCTTCACACTAGTGAGAAACTATTTGTGTGTGAAATATGCCAGAAAGTATTTGCATATAAAAGCCAGTTAAATAGACACTTACTTGTGCATACTGGTGAAAAGGATTTTATTTGTGAAATATGTTGGAAAGCATTTGCATGCAAAAGTAATTTAAAGAAGCATTTATTTATGCATACTGCTAAAAAACCTATTATATGTGAAATATGTAGAAAAGCATTTGCATGGAAAAATGATTTAGAAAAGCATCTACTTGTACATACTGGTGAAAAGCCATTTGCTTGTGAAATATGTCCAAAAGCATTTGCACGTAAAAGTCATGTAAAAAGACACCTGCTTATACACACTGGTGAAAAACCTATTGTTTGTGAAATATGTTCAAATGCATTTGCCGATAAAATTACATTAAATAGGCATCTACTTGTGCATACTGGTGAAAAGCCTTTTGTATGTGAAATATGTAATAAAGGATGTGCACGTAAAAGTGATTTAAATAGACACCTACTTGTGCATACTGATGAAAAGCATTTTATTTGTGAAATATGTCGGAAAGCATTTGTATGTAAAAGTTATTTAAATAAGCATCTACTTTTGCATGCTGGTAAAAAGCCTATTGTTTGATAAATATGTTTGGAAGCATTTGCAAATAAAATTACATTAAATAAGCATCTACTTGTGCATACTGGTGAAAAGCCTTTTGTTTGTGAAATATGTAAAAAAGAATGTGCACATATAAGTGTTGTAAATAGACATCTACTGAGTCACACTGATGAAAACCTTTTTATATGTCAAATATGCAGAAAAGCATTTGCAAGTAAATGTGCTTTAAATACACATCAACTTATGCATACTGATGAAACATCTTTTGTTTATCAAGTATGCCAGAAAACATTTGTAATCTCATTTTAATAAACATCTACGTCAGCCATGTAAATAAGTAGAAAATTTTTAGTGGCCTATTAGAAAAACTATTGTCCCAATTCAAATACACTTTTATTTCTTACCACAGATCTTTTACCATTTTTAATAACTAGACTGATGAGAATGGCTTAAAATCGTTTCCTCCGTATTGCAGTTGAAAACTAGTAATTCATCGCTGGAGTTAGATTCAATTTATTAAAACTCGCACCATTTCCACTCCAGTTCATTAAACTGTTTGTTTTCTACGCTGACAGTCGAAAATGTTGTATCGTTTTAATGCTTTTCATAGCATGCCACTGTAGTCATAAGCTTGCTAAAGATATGGAACTGAGTTGACTTACTGATAGCCTGCTTGCATCATGTCACCAAGGGAGGATCAGTAGATGTGTGCTTTAAGTCTTCAATGATTTTGACATGTTTGTCAATTTTCAATACCTTTGTATTTCAAAAGTCAGTTAATTTTCTTCCATATGGATAAGTTGCAGTGTTGGAATATTTTTAAATCATCAATAATAATCATTTTTTAATTTGAAAATATTGATTTCAAGTAAGTGTGGCCAATTTCGATTATTTTCTCTTGGTCACTTTGAAATAAAGTTTCCCCTTCTTCATGATTTGCAACTTCAAAGCACTGCAATGTTTTATTTGTACAGTTGAAATTAATGTTACATGATGATTCCATACCAGGACTCTTAAAAAGCTTTGCAGTTCATGTGCAGCACAGTTTAGCTTTATGTACCTCAGTAATAATAATTATTACTTTCCCTGCAATACATGGTAATGTATAGGGAAAGTATTAGAATCATACTGAAAATTGCAACTCGAGTTCTTGACATATCTACATGTCTTGGGAACTGAAGAATATGAAAAAACTATTCTTAACATGACGGTGGGTGGGTGTCTGTCTGTGTAATGTATGTATACACTCTAACTCAAGAACTAATGAACCAAATTTCATAAAATTTGGTAGGTAAGTTTGGTCACTTGTGGGTGACCGTGGTGCTGATTAGTTTTGGGTACGATTCGGGATAATAGAACCCGCCTTTTTTTGCAAAATGGCCTATAAAAATTTCCCTGTATCCACTTTAGCTGAAAAATTAATATATCAAATTTTACAAAATTTGGTAAATAAGTCACTTGTAGGTTACCCTGGTGCTGGTTAGATTTTGGTATGATTCTGAAAAAAATAACCAGCCTTTTTCTTGTGAAATGATGTGTCCAAATTTAAAATAAAAAACTATGTATGCTCAGATATCAATTAAATGCTTGTTTTATACATAATTTTAAATTATAGAAAGGATAAGAGCAACTTCATTATACACTAGGACTAGTTGTTCTCGAGATATTTTTGTTTTTTCACTACTCTACCTGTGAAAACAAGTCCAGTTACCAAATGAAAATGAAAATTGAATTAAAAGTACAAATTCAGTGTAATTTTAAATAATTATACATGTTATCTTGTGCAATTAAACTCAATTTAATGAATTACTGTAGAAATAAAGAGAACATGAGTATTAGTCTGCAGGGAAAGTCATGTGTTGCCCACATCAGATTTTTTTCTTTCTGAAATACTACCAAGACAGGAGTTATACATATATATATATTAAATATCCAAAAGAAAATGGCAGACTTTGATGTATACTTATAGCAAGACGTACATTGTAATAATTTTGTTGCTAATGGTTCATTTGTTGTTGAATTTGAGGAATGCTTTTTGATTGTGTCAAAGACTGTATGGAGTATACAGGATGACTACCATAAAGCAGCAGTATTTGATCTCTCTAATTAAAGCAATTTCCCTTTGACTTTTTGACTTGTCATTAAAGCATTGTACTATTCACTGACTCTGGAATTTAGTGAAATTATCTTACCCTAGCAAAAAATTTGATTGTGTATTTAAAATGTTTTACTGCAATGAAACAATTTTATTTAATAAACATTAGCCTTATGTTACAATGAAGAAAAATGTATTTATTTACATAATATACAAAAATATAATAAGAACAGTGAAAATGACAAATGTTAACGATTTTGAATTTGCATCCTGCAGTTGCAGGAAGTCTGCTTTAGTATTTGCAAACGTTAATTAGAAGTTTGACTTAAATCACATTCTACAGCCACTCTTTTTTTTTTTCTTTACCAGCATTTTGGTGAAGTCTGCGGATCAATTAAAGGGCTATTTTTAATGTTTGATGATAATATTTTTAGTGGCATGTATTTGACTTCCTTGGACAATGGAAATTGAGGACATTTTTTCCCCTTGGCATAGTGTTAAAGCATAACTCAAATAAATTTTAGTTCAATTAAAAAATACTATTTTTGATGTTTGGGTCCAGGCGACAAGACTTTAGTGGAATGAATTTGTTTCCTGCAGATATTGGAATTGCAATATTTTTCTCAGCATTTTGGTAAAAGATAGTTTTAGTAAATTTTGTGAATCAATTAAAAGATGTTATTTTGGATGTTTAGTAACAACATTTTAGAAAAACAAATTTGCCTCCTGTGGATACACTATTGGATTTGCAATCTTTTTTGTATATCTGGACAAAATATTACATGCTTTTAAGAGTTTTTTAAGTTGTAGGAATATCTTTATAAAATTCTATAAATTAAGAAATTTGGCAGAAATTTGCACTTTTCTACTGACAAAATGGGGCAAATTGCAATATCCCATAAAATTCAGAAAACTAGCAGTTATGATAAAAGTGTTAGTGAAATAGCATGTTAAAATGAAAGAACATTGTCAAAATAACTGAAACATTTCAATATTAGTTTGCAGGTCTGGCCTGGATATGGCCAATGGGACTTGGAGACTTCCCTGTTGTCCAGGCTTCAGTCCCATTGAATTTAATTTTTTCTTTATCTGTAATGTGTATGATAGATTAAAGTTGAAAGGGCCAATCATGCCCCTTTTTCCTGGGCCAATGTCAGACCTCGTATCCAAGCCTGCAAGTGGGCCTTTATTAAAGATAAGCAATTCAAACAGCTTTAGTTCTGGGCACTGAAACTTAAGGCTCCAATCTTTGCTCTAATGGAGAGATTAGAAATGCAAACAGGATTGACTGATTACTGTTAAATGTCTTACAAAAATATAATTCCATTTTGCTTTATGATATTTGTTGGAAAAACATAAATAAACTATCACTATTCACCATTCCGCTGAACTTTGTTCAACTAATAAATTTCTTTTGAACGACTCACTTCGTTTTTGGGAGTGAATCACATTGTTTTTCCAGCAAGCGAATCATGCAAATCATGTGCTTGACAAGTAATTTGAATATCTGTGGGTGTTTCCAGTTACAATTGCGTTCAGGAACGGTCCCATCTTCAGATATATATTCTGGGTTTATCTTGAAGTAATTGTATCTTATCTTGTCTAAAGTTATTTGGATGTTCCGATGTTTGGTTCTGTTATGTTCCGGTAATCTTGCCTTGTAGTCTATATGACCTTGTTCGTTTGATCTTGTTATAGATCGTTATGTTCCTTTTATATACGGCAGATATTTAATTCGCGGTCGGAGAATTGCAGCAATGGATCAAAATATTATGTCATGTGCAAATTGTGGAAGTTTGGTTAAGAACTTGTTTATTTTCTATCCAAAGCAATGAAGCTTTCGCTTGTAACTAATTTTTCAGAAACCTCTTCGCCAAGCGTGTTACCAAATGAGGTGGCTTCAAGAAAATGCATGTCAAATGTTTTGGGTACAGTATTTATTTTTACTTAATATCCGTGTTTATACAACTACTTTAAATGGCCCAGTATTCAATGAAACTTCTTCGAGCTTTTTAAGCTCACGATCTGTACATATAGTTATTGCTTTACCAAATTGTTTATACTGTAAATTGGGAATGGATGTGTAATTCAATAAAAGTGATTGGACTTTTACTGTTTTACTTTTCACTTCATAAAAAAAAAAAATCCATATGCTATTCTGCAAGATAAATCACCAAATTCACGTATTTATCCAGAACAGCAGTAAAGATGCCTGCGCCTTTACAATGTGAGTTATTCTTTTTCTATATTCCTCTTGGCTGTGAGATGAACTACTTGACGATGGAGGTCAAGGTCCAGACTTCTGGAATGCAATTATCTGTCAGTGGAGTGTGATTTAGAAAAAAGGATGAAAGAAAAAAGAGGTTAACCAAAGAGTTAGTCAATGAGTTAGTATGCAAAATCTCACACAGTAGGGAAATTGAAAGCAAGTCATTGGTTTTTTATCATAGCCCGTAATCACTGGACTCAAAAAAGAAAAAGGAATGAGAGGTTAAAAAAAGGAAAGTATCTTACTTCACACTGTGGGAACCCAGAATGTTCTACTAAAATAATTCAGAAAAAAGAGTGAAAGTGGTGGAACTTTTTCATTAGCCTCCTTCAAGAAAGAAAGAAACTGGTCGCCAGCAGGAAAAAATTAGTCACCAGTGCCGACTACTTATTCACATCTCTAATCTACTTCTACATACTCATGAGAAGCATTTTATATGTGAAATAAGTAAAGCTTTTTGATAAAGATTTTTTTGTATCAACATGACATCAATGTGTGCACACTGAAAAACTGAACATTTGTATGCAAAATATAGAACAAAATATTCGTGATGAAAATTTATTTCTGAAAATGAAAAGCATGTGTGTAAAATATGTCGAAGATCATTTGAATAAACCTTCTTCACTTGTACACACTAGTTAAAAACCAGATGTAAAAGAAAGTATTTGAATAAACCTTCACTTGTACACACTAGTGAAACACCAGATCTAAATGAAAGTATTTGAATAAACCCTTACTTGTACACACTAGTGAAAAACCAGTTGTAAATTAAAGTATTTGATTCAACATCATTTTTACTCAAGCAGAGCCAAATTTGAATTTTTGGTGTCCCTATGCAATATATATATATTTCTAACACCAGTATTACGAAATATAAGAAGTTTGGAGGTTTTTTATATATTTGTTTCTTATCCTAAAATTTCTTTAGCTGCTCTAGGTATTTCCCTAGGTTTACCTTTTAGCAGATCTATCTGTATGTGAAACTACAGGAGAGAGAACCAATTAAATTTTGACAAAATGTTTTTAAATGCAGCACTTTTTATTAACACTTTACAACACAGTTGAAAAGTATTTATGACTTTGTTCATTCTGTCTGTCTGTCCGTTTGCATGATAACTGCCATAAAAATGACTTTATCAAAATGAAATTTTAGTATGTTGTTGAGGCGGGCTGTGGGACATATGGGAATGTAAATGAATAATATCACCCAATTAGTTTTGAGATTGAACCGGAGTTGAGAAAATGAAATAAATTGAACCCCATGGGACCTAATTTTTTAAACATTTTTTTAAGAACATTTAAGCGAAGTTAAAATTCACAAATTGCTTTGAAAATTTTTAGGAAATATTCAAATTATCATAAAATATATAAAAAGATTTCAGCAAAATATGTTCGGTAATTTTTAAAATAAAAATAAAAATAATAATTACATCCATATAATATGAACTGCTTTAGAATTAAAGAGATTAGGAAGAGATTATAGGTTCCTTGATCAGTGATCAGTAGGGGTAGGCGAGTCTCGTCACGATATCCAAATGCTGAGGATAACTCGAGGTTGAAGATTAGTTAAAAAAAATATATATAACTTGTCAGGATGGGGTAGTACAAAGATGCCACAGGTTTTGAAAGGTGCTTCCATGATTGGCACCTAAGTACGGATCCTCTGATTTCCTACACAGGAGTGCCCTTGACCGCTTGGAGTACTTAAGGGTGAACTGTCAGTAAATGTTCTGCCCTATCCGCGCTTTGTTAATTTTTCAGATCCAAGTTTTTCACTGAAATTCTGCTCAAACAGTTGCAAAATATTTTCTGAAAAATGAAATGCAATGCTTAGATTATATTAAAACTAAATTTAATACGCAGTAAAATATAGAATATATTTTTTATTTTAATCCAAAATATTTTTGGTGCTGCCATCTGTTGTCGTAATTTAATTCATACCAGCTATTCATATTTTTTAATGAACATTTTTAAATGTCTATTCCTTCTAATACAGTATTAAATACAACAACAGATCATATTTAATAATGCTACAATTACGGAAAGGTAATTTCTCATTCTATAAATTTGATACGGGGATCTGAATCTACATCGCTGAGGAGTGCAGCTTTGTCTTCAAGTTCCTTTGTCTCCAAGTTCAATTACCTTCAATGTTCAACAATACATCAGTTGTAAAAATTTCTACAACTATTATGAGTTATTTGATAATTTAGAAGAAACTACAACTTTTCTGTAAATTTTAATTGTTTTATTTACTTCTCAGAGAAAGAAAAAATTATCCACAGACCCAATAACTAAAATATCTGATGCATCTAACACAAAACTTTACCAGAAAATGAATATATTTTGATATCCATAAACAATAAAAAATTAGAACTTCCTTACGATGCGAATTCGCTGGAAATAAATGGCCTTATGTTAACACCGATTAAAATCCAAATCACATGGAAATCGTTTAACTTTCTTGAGAGATATTACGTTTGTTGTCAGAAAAGTTAAATTTCTAATATCTCAAAAGCGGTTTGTGATAAATCCTAAATACATTTTCAATTTATTTCCGGTTAAAAGTACCTAAAGCATCCACCCAATTGATAAGAAATATCATATTTAACTTTTAATTTTTTAACACAGATAAAAAAATTCAATATCTGGACAACAGTACATCTTATAAATGATGGCATTTGCTTTTAAACTAAAGAAAAATAATTCAATATTAAATCTCTATTTCTGTACATATAAGGGTAACATTATTATTTTGTGTCTTTTCAGTTTTAGGAATAAATATTTGAAAAAGCCTTCTCTTGGTCCGACCTCACTGAAAATCAATACGATTGTTAAATTTTAGCGATAAAATAATCATACGATACTTTGTTTGAATATTTCAATCTCCTCGAGAAATATTATACTCCCAGTTATTATTGAATTACTGGTTTGTACGTTTTGGGGAGTAAATCAATCCAAAAATTGTATACAAATTTTAAATATGCAACTATTTTACAAGCATAATTTTACAAAACTATATAAAATTCTGATAAAATAAATAATGTTCATTCTAAGATCAAGACTTTAAAGCAATTAAAAATAATGTTAAAAAATATTAATAAAAAATTAATTAAAGAATTAATTTAAACATACCTTAATATCAGCCCCCTGTGCTAAATTTTCTCAATTAAAAATAATTAATTGAAGAATTTATATGAGTGATAAGATACTGACAAATAAAAGAATTTTTTACATCTCCTTATGCTGAGATCTTACTCATCAACACAAACTGAACAACTTTGTTTCCAGAGGACCTCCTCGCATGCACCTTGCTTAGGGACATTCTGTTTGACAAAAGGTCTCTCAAGAATGATCCCTTTGCTTCCAGGATGTTATACAACACTGTGCCTTCAGGCGTCTACTACAGAACTTGAGAGCTGAAAAAGAATTCCCAGAAATGTCCTCCAGAACTGCGAAACAGTGACACCCTGATGTGTTAATTGCTTTGGGGCAGCTGGTTGTTCCCATAAGATCCTATCTCATTTGTATGGGAATGAGAAAGCCCTCTCTAGACAAAGAGATGACCACGACACAGTGCTCACTCTCTGCGATTTTTTTTTTTTTTATTATTAGTTCAATAGTTGCAAATTTCGGAAGCTAAATAACAAACAATTATTTTTATTGCCTTGGAAACCAAAGAGGGCTATTTGTTGAGAGCTGGTGCCGTGTAAAGATTCTTCCCCTCCCTTCAATATCGGGCAATTTACGGGAAGTATTACTTTCCCTGCAATACATGTTAATGTATAGGGGAAAGTATTGGAATCATGCCGAAAATCGCAACTCGAGTTTTCGACGGATCTACGCGTTCGAGACCTCTAGAATACGGAAAAACTAATTATACATAATATACTAATATTACATAATAAAAATACTGCAAAATTTAAAAGGTCCCTTTAAAAGTAATTATTTACTGCTAGTGTCGCCATCTATGCATAAATAAATAAACTAACAGTAGTTTAATTTATTTACACTAGATAGCAGCACTACAAACCATGTAGTAGAGTTCCTTTTATATTATTATATACTTTTAGATACTATATCTATAAAGAAACTTTACCATTTAAGACCAAAATTTTATGATTATATTTTACAGAATAAGAAATATATTTTATTCAAGCTTTATTTGATAAGTTACAATCAAAAACTAATCTATTGAGAAAAGTTAAAATATAAGATCTCAAAATATGCAGCTTTTCAGAGATTCAAACCAAACTTTAATTTAATAGGAATATCTGAATGACTGCGAATCATCGTGCCCATTAGAGTGCCACGATAAACCATCCATCTAGGCACTCTAGAATTAGACATCATTAAAAAGTTATATCAAATAATTATGTTCAAGTATTTTCAAAGTGATCCAAAAATAGTTCGAAAATCATTTTTACTTTCCCTGCAATACATGGTAATGTATAGGGAAAGTATTGGAATCATGCCGAAAATCACAACTCGAGTTTTCGACGGATCTACACGTTTCGAGACCTCTAGAATACGGAAAAACTATTTTTAGCGTGACGTCTGTCTGTCTGTGCAGATTTCGTATCCACTCTAACTAAAAAACTAATGGACCGAATTTCATAAAATTTGGTAGGTAAGTCACTTGTGGGCGAATCTGGTGCTGATTAGTTTTGGGTACAATTCGGGTTAAAAAAATCCACCTTTTTTTCGCGAATGGCCCGCAAAAGCTTCTATCCACTTTAATTAAAAAACTAATGGACCGAATTTCACAAAATTCGGTAGATAAGTTGCTTGTGGGTTACCCTGATGCTTAGATTTTGGTACGATTCGGAAAATTTTGACCTTCATTTTTTTTTTTGCAAAATGGCCATTCAATGGTCAAAAACCTCCAAAATCTAAAGTAAAAAACTACGTATGCTCAAATATATCCATTAAATGCTTGTTTAATACGTAATTTTTAAAGAAGATAAGAATAAGACCATCCCCATTACACTAGGACTAGCCGTTCTCGAGATATTTTAGTGTTTTCGTATTTTCTCTACGCCACCTTTGAAAATAAGTCCAGTTATCAAATGAGAACGAAAATTGAATTAAAAGTGAATTAAATTTAGTTAAAATAAAGAGAACGTGGATATGTCTGCAGAGAAAGTCATGTGCTGCCCACATCAAATTTTTACTTTCTCTACAATACATGGTAATGTATAGGGAACGTATTGGAATCATGCCGAAAATCGCAACTCAAGTTTTCGACGGATCTACGTGTTTCGAGACCTCCAGAATACGAAAAAACTATTTTTAGCGTGACGTCTGTGTGTCTGCCTGTTTGTGCAATGTATGTATTCACTCTAACTCAAAAACTATTAGACCGAATTTCATAAAATTCAGTAAGTTAGTGTAGTCACTTGGGTGTAACCTTGGTGCTGATTAGTTTTTGGTACGATTCGGAAAAGAATAACCTGCCTTTTACGAAATGGCACGCAAAAATCGCGAAAAGCTGAAAAAAAAAAAAAAAAAAAAAGACTGCAAATACTCAATGCATCAATTAAATGCTTATTTTATACGTAAATTTTGACGAGGAAAAAAATAAGACCAACTACATTACTTTAGGACGAACCGTTCTTAAGATATTTGAGATTTCTTGCATTTTTGTTACGGCGCTTTCGGAAAAATGTCCAATTACCAAATAAAAACAAAAGTCTGATGTGGGCAGCACATGACTTTCCCTGCAGCCTTATTTATATCCACGTTCTCTTTATTTAAATTAAATGTAATTCACTTTTAATTCAATTTTCGTTCTCATTTGGTAACTAGAGTTATTTTCAAAGGTGGCGTAGAGAAAATATGAAAAACTTAAATATCTCGAGAACGGCTAGTGCTAGTGTAATGGGTTTGGTCTTATTATTTTCTTCGTTAAAAATTACGTATTAAAAAAGCATTTAATAGATAGATTTGAGCATGCGTAGTTTTTTATTTTAGATTTTGGCGACTTTTGCGGGCCATTTAAAAAAAAAGGCAGGTTATTTTTCTCCGAATCATACCAAAATCTAATCAGCACCAGGCTGTCCGACAAGTGACTTATCTACTGAATTTTGTGAAATTCGGTCCATTAGTTTTTCAGCTAGAGTGGATACAAGCTTTTGCGGGCCATTTCACAAAAAAAGGCGCGTTCTTTTATCCCGAATCGTACCCAAAACTAATCAGCACCAGATTCGCGTACAAGTGACTTACCTACCAAATTTTATGAAATTCAGTCCATTAGTTTTTTAGTTAGAGTGAATACAAAATCTGCACAGACACACACACAGACGTCACGCTAAAAATAGTTTTTTGGTATTCTAGAGGTCTCGAAACGTGTAGATCCGTCGAAAACTCGAGTTGCGATTTTCGGCATGATTCCAGTACTTTCCTTATACATTACCATGTATTGCAGGGAAATTAAAAATTGAATTAAAAATGCAAATTTGGTGTTATTTTGTGCAATTAAACTCAATTTAACGAATTATTAAAGAAATAAAGGAAAAATGAATTTGTGTCTGCAGGGTCAAGTCATGATCACACATCAGATTTTTCCGTCATAGTTTACCGAGTTGGAAATGAACCGGAAAGGCGTCAGTGGACGCTTAATGGTGCCCATAGAAAAATCAGTAGATTATTTTATGCAGATTTTTAAAGAGTGTCAAAATATAGTTTCAGATTAGGAAATTTTTACTTCCTTTACATACATAGTATAATGCATAGGGAAAGTATTGTAACGGAGTCGAAAATTCAACGACGAAAAAGCAAGCATCAAGTTTCAAACGTCCCTGAACTGGAATCGAACGTTTTTGAGGGGATGTCTGTGTGTGTGTGTTATGTATGGTATATATGTGTGTAAGCTAGAGTATGTATTTTAGTGTGTGTGTAAACACGATATCTCATGAAGGAATGAAGCGTTTAGAAAATAATTTAGCATGGTGATTACAACCAGTGAATTCTGGAACTCTATTGATTTTAAATGCGGTCGAATGTTCGGAAGATCCCCCTCCCCCCACCGAATTTCCAAATGACGCTTTTTTTTTTTTTTGTCAAATCGCGAAAATATCACCAGCATTAGTAATGATATATACATAATTATTTCAGGTGTAATTTTTTATTAGAAAACGAATGGCGAAAACTTTAAAACTCTAGCACGAAACGTTCTCGAGGTATTACGCGGATACTGCTATGGATATTGTTCGAATGCGAGCACTTTTTTCGCAGCTGTTTTGCTAAAACTGATCAGATATTGAGTGCTATAACATTTGCGGTTTTCTAACTACGTGGATTTTAAAGATATATTTTGAATTTTTGAAATGTAGACTTATTTCAATATAATAAGTGTGTTCTGAAAATTTGACTTTTGTAAATTTTTAAAATAGTATATAACATTTTTTTTTTTTACTTTTGGCTTCAAAATCCATTAATTCCAGCAAGCAAATGGAACTTTATTAACAATTTAAAGTATTTTCAGCTCTTTTACGGCGCATTAAAGGAGCTTTTTGGGGGGCATATTATGGGCTGGTTGCGCATTATTGCGGGAATTATTATGTTCAAAACAGGATTGAATGGTATTATCAGTACTATTTACATATCGAGAGCTTATTTATGACCTGGGGCATCGCTGGTTAATTCTTTCTAGTTAAAAACAAATAACTATTTTGCGATTGATGTAAAAATGTAGAGCATGGCGTGAATTGCGTGTTCTCGCCCAATAAGTCAAACTGGTGTCAATTCGTATGAAAAACCTTCAACTTGAACTCTCGTCGAGAAATGAACTGCAGTGAAGTGAGGATTAGTCACAGTGGTTTCCCTTGATCTCTGGCGGTGACATTCACTTCAATTCGTGTCGTCTGCTCGTGACGTCAATTTTGCCAGGACAGGAGAATTATTTTTATTTTTATTTACGAAAGTGGGCTTCAAATGGCAGCACAGACGATATCGTTCTTCTGATGAGGAAAATAGTTGATCTTTATTGTTCGTGAAACGCTTTTAGGCATTTGTTGTTATATGAAATGCAGGATTAGTACGTATTTGTTGTGAAAACAATATGCTGGATTTGGTTTAATTTTATTTCGAATTGTGGAGATAACTTTATTTGGTAAGTTGATTTAAAAATTATGTTACATTTTCGTGAAAATTGGGAAATGCAACGACACATACATCTCTTTAAAGTATATAGCAATTTGGTTAATCCGATTTCAATTCGATATTGTAATCTAATAAGAATAAGATAACTGAAAAAAAGAAAAAAACACCAATTTTCACCAATCAGTTTTAAATTTTCTTTTGGATTTTACTTTCTCTTTAATTTACTTTCTTGATTTTTCTTTTTACTATTTTTACTTTACTTTCTTGATTTTTACTTGATTGTGACGGGGTCGAATTTTCAAACTCAATGAACACGTTTGAAGCAACCCTTAACTTGAATCGAACTTTTTGAAGTGGCATGGACATGGGTGTATGCAGATTTTTTCCCAAGGGGGTGGTAAAATTGATTGCATTCCAAATTTAGAGATAACTATCAACCTTGAAATGTGTATTATTACAAAGTAAATTTGAATAGTTGGTGTGAGCATCACATTTTAAAAAAAATCTGATGTGGGCAACACATGACTTTCCTTATATAATGTAATAAATTTCTACTTTTACAGTAAAAAAATAGGTTTTTCTTATAGTAGATACTAATATTCTTTCCAAGATATTGAATTTTCGACAATTAGTCGTCATTTTCATTGATTTAGCGTCATTTTCATCCATTTGGCGAGATTTTCGTTAATTTGGCAACATTTCAAAAAGTCGCCAAGTTGGCGACATTCCGCCAAATTCGTCGCCAAAATCTCGTTAAGCGTTATGGACGAAGAAATAAGTTGTTCTTACAGCAGATAAATGACTATTGGGGTTCAAATACAAAAGTATTACTCAAAGTATATTTTTTCATGAATGGAACGAGCTAGATCCACGAGAATGATGTCACCCAATTTATCGCATGGTATTACATATGAAAAATGAACATGTTTCTCAATAGGAAATATTTTTTTATTATTTTATATGACTTTATAATAATTTTTTTGAAAAATGTGCAATATCTCGAGAACGGTTCATGTTAGCGTTCTAAAATTTATGTCAATCGTTTTCTAATAAAAAATTACATAAGAAATGTCTATTTGCGTAACTTTATTAGTGGTTTTGATTTTTTGACGATTTTTTCAAATTTTTATTCGAAAATTTAGGGGGGCTCTGAACATTCGTTTACGTATAGAAACAAAAGGCTTCCAGTGTTTACGGATTGTGATTTTTGTATCAAATTTGGTTTGAATCGGTCCATTCGTTCGTCAGTTATTGTCTCCACAGACTCACTGACACACACACACACACATACTTTCACACACACACACACAGACATCACTTCAAAAATGTTTGATTCGTGATCAGGGATGCTTGAAACGTGCTCTCCCGTCGAAAACTCGATTTCGAATTTTCGACCCCGTCACAATACTTTCCTTATACATTATGTATATAAGGAAAGTAATTAGTGTATATAGCATTTTTAAAAATTAGTATGCACTTATTTTTGAAAATTAGTGTGTATCAACTTTAAAAAATATTCCACATTTCATAACATAATTCTAGCCTTCCTGGAGACAGAGCAGCTGAACTAACAAATAGGACATTATGAACATACCAAGTGCAATTATCCAAAGTTTCCCGTTTACGTATAAATTTAAATTGTTTTTATTAATAAACACGTGGGAGAGAACACACAATTGTGGTTTAATGTTCCAATTCCAAAAAGTATTTTCTTATTTTATTTTCTCTCATATTGGCTTTTAATTACATTAACAATTTTCCAAAGGAGTGCTTTGGCACCCCTCCCCCAATCCCCCAGATATGCGTATATGAAAGCAATAAATTCGAAATTTTTAATGGGGGTTCTATCGAACGATTGACCCCTGTAACAAATTTTGAGTTTTTATGTATACGACAAATATCTCCTCTTATATTTCCTTCAGAATACAATAAATTTGTTTATTGTATTCTGAATACAAGATTTTATCTCAGAAAATGATTTAAATATAATTTTTCTTTTTGACATTGATAAAAATACTTAAAAATAAATAAATATATATATATATATATATATATATATATATATATATATATATATATATATATATATATATTGTAAAGATAATTGAGTTGAAAATTCACAGTATCTGTATGGTGTAATGTTGCGTCTATAAAAGCAAATTAAATGAAATAAATAATTATCTAAAGAAAAAAGAAATCTGACTTAATTACAATTTGCTTCATTTTAGCATTTCAGACGTTTTATTGTGCCAGATAATCTGACTAAATGACATTTAAATTAGACTTTAAACTTTTGAAAAATGCATGGATCATTCGATTTAAAATTTCCGGGGTCCCCCAATAATTTTTGAAGTCGGCAACAGGCAAACTAGTTGAATACCCGTTTTAAAACAAAGGTCTTATAATAAGGAAACTCCAAATAGTGTTATTTTTAAAGCATTCAATTTTTCTAGTGTGTCTTATCGAACTTGTTCACCTGTGTACTGAATTTCAAATCTCTATGTCACTTAAAAGAGGGCGTTTCTCTTTTATTCGGATAATATAACATTTCGGTAGACGGTACCCTTAAAATATCCACTGATGGTATCAGGGGTAAAAATTTGGGACAGCACCCCTAAAATACCCATTGGTAACATTGAGGGTAAATATTTTTGACGGCATCCCTAAAACACTAATTGATAGCATCGGGCGTAAAAATTTGTGACGGTATCCCTAAAATACTATCAAGGATAAAAATTTGGGACAGCACCCTTAAAATACCAATTGATAGCATTGGAGGTAAAAATTTGGGACGACATACCTAAAATACTAATTGATAGTATCGGGAATAAAAATTTTTGATGGCATCCCTAAAACACTAATTGATAGTATCAGGGGTAAAAATTTGGGACAGCATCCCTAAAATACCAAATATCAGGGACAAAAATTTAGGGCGGCATTCCTAAAATACCAAATATCAGGAACAAAAATTTGGGACAGCGTCCCTAAAATGCCAATTCTTATATCAACATTAAGGATAGTATTAGAGGGTGAAAATTCCCCCCCCCCCCCTTCTCAATGGCAGTTTTTCGGCCCCTGGCTTCAGGCCTCGAAATGTGCAGATCCGGCTGTCATCCGTAAACAAGCCATCTCGGTAAAACAAGGTGCATCCTTATTGCATAATCACCTAACCAAATCAGAAAAATTAGTCTGAAGCATCGGAGCGTGAAGTTACGGCGGAATGTTTGAACGATGGGAGCTTTTCGAGAGATTCAACCCTCCAGGATTACCACATGTAATCCGGAGAACAGATAAATAAATAAAAAAGCGTTTAGGGATTTTGGATTAAAGGATGAAACCGGAACGTTTGATCTGTGTAACATACGTATTATTAAGAACATAGTGCTCGAATTTCCAATAACGTATTTTGTAGAAAGCTGAATATGATATTCAGTAATACGATGTTTGCGCTTTGAAAAGGCGCTCGACTGTATGTCTGTCCGAAGATTCGCAAAGTGATTTCTAGATTATAGAAAATGGAGGTTTGTCTTAAACGAGTGATATGGATCTCGGAATGAAAGTTATCTATCTATATTTAAAAAAAGTAGGTGATGCTGCAGCCCCCGCTGTTTAACAGATTTCTCGTTTCTCGAGATTCTTTGCTTCGTACCGCAAAAACTATCGCGTATAAAAATTTTGGTATCAAAATCTCGAAATCGAAAATGTTCGTGAAAAAAGAAAATACTTTCTCTATACTATATTCTATAGTATAAGAAAGCAAAAATTCTAAAATCTTCACTTTAAGGTATCGGTCATCTTATCGTCTGCTTCGTGCTGATGAGCGACAATTCCCACGAAGCCATGATCCCCTAGTGGTGAAGGGATTAACCGAGCACTTTCTTACTTGTATATAAAGTCATTTTATAAGGTAGAAGTCATATCATTGTAAACCTGAGAGCTTAGATTTTTGTCAACAGTGGGCGGGGTTAAAATAACGCTCAGCATTGGTGCAGGTTCAAAGTATAAAGTGGTGAATAGCAAAGTCCAAATTACAGGTGATTTTGCCAAAGACCTGCCGGTCATGGGCGCCTATATATAGGCTTCATTGCTTTGCAATATTTGACTTTTTGAAATTTTTTCTACATTATTAAAAGTCAATAGCTGCGTCTCGCAGCTATCGGAATTTGTGTAGCTCCGATGCCGGTCCCTCCCGGTCAAGAACTTCACAGGTTTTATTTATTATTATTATTTTTTTTAAAATGTAAGCTAATTATGCAGTAACGTATACTGTTTCGAAATTTCGGAAATTTTAATATATATGTATATATATATATATATATAATTTAATGTGTAAAGTTCTCGGAAGGAAGACGGAGGCATCTTTTGATAAAAACAACAAGTTTCATTCTTAAACTGTAGGAATCATAAAATAAACTCCATTAACGTAATTTACAATAACAAATCAGAATGCACATGGCCTTCTCTTCCTACCATCGTCTGCATCCACACACGCCACGCTACACGTATTAACTCGTACCGTTTTCTACCATCTCCACGAACCTCTCGTGCTTTGCACTTCGCCTGATTGTCAGCACCCTCTACCTTCCGCAACTGCGCGGCTGCTATTTAAATTTATAGTCTTCTTTCCCCGGGGAAGACACTGCTTGAAAAACAAGAAGTCGAGAATAGAAATTGCTAATCCTTACAAATGTTTGTAAAAGCAAATTAAAAAAAGAAACTCTCCTTAATGCTATAATGGAATCTCACACCTAGTGGCATTCGTGTAATTACACCTACCGAAGCGCCACCACTTGGCCTAGAACCTTGCTGTTATTTTAAATGTAACTATAACGAATGACATTTTTGAATGGCGGTTTCAAAATTTCGATAAATTTGATACATTTTTTAATAATTCCAAAAACAAAACTTTATGTTGGCCAGATGCGTTAAAATTCCTTTTCATAAGGTTAAATTCAGGCCCGGATATGAGGTCCCAGACCAAGAAAAAAAGGGCCGTGATCGGTCCTTTCAACTTCGGCCCACTGCACACATTATCGATAAGGAAATGAAATCCAACGGGCCCGGCCCACCAGGAAATCTCCAGAGATCTTGCTGGCTGTATACGGGATTGGTTAAATTAATTAAATTTTCTCTGAGAGGATGATTCACACCTCCAGCAGATAGAGACCCAATTCACTCCCTGTTGGACAGCCCACATGGGCACTGATGCTGGTGGTTATAGGCTGCCTCTGTCTGCAATCACTAAGACAGTACATATGGCCACGTATAAATGCCCCTGATATGTTTGTGAATAAATAAAACCCTGGTGAATTGCGAGTGGTGCAGGCATGGCCAGCTGATCAGCTTCTTGCTTACACAGAAAGTTGTCTTGCAGACAACAATACAGAAAGTTTTCTTGCAGACAACAACGCAGAAAGTTATTGCAGACAACAATACAGAAAGTTTTCGTGCAGACAACAACGCAGAAAGTTCTTGTAGAAAACCTAAACAGAAAATTTAAACAGGCAGTTTCCTTGCAAACAGCAACAAAAAAAGTTCTTGCAGACAACAACACAGAAAGTTTTCTTGCAGACAACAACGCAGAACGTTCTCTTGCAGAAAATATAAACAGACAGTTTTCTTGCAGACAACACTGAAAGTTCTTGCAGACAATTTACGCAAACAGTTTTTTTGCAGGCAACAACAAAGAAAGTTCTTGCAGACAACTTACACAGATAAGAACGCCGCAGGAAGTTATGGCGGACCCCTTTATACAGAAAGTTTTCTTGCAGACCATACAACATTTCTTGCAGACAATGCATACAAAAAGTTTTCTTGCAGACAACAACACAGAAAGTTCTTGCAGACAACTTACACAGAAAGTTTTCTTACTGCAGTGGTGTAGTAAGAGCAATCGGTGTGCTGACGAGCTTTGACGCAAGTGAAATGAGTCAATTGCTGTTGGTTAGTGCAGCGGGAGCGTGATTAAATGCTAGTGGTAAACCTCGTATCGGTTAATTTTTGAGACTATACTAAAAAGTTCAATTGATTTTTTTTCTTACGTATTTATTTCATTTCAAAATCCTATGTTCTAGATCACATATCTTGTGGTGCATAAGGGGACATGCGCCATGTTCCCTTGTTCTTCGCCGGCCTCCTCCTCCTCGAAGCCCTCGTCCTTCCTGCTACGGCCTCCTTGATGGCTTTATACCTCCCGTTCAGGACCGCTGCCCTGATCTACAGGTCCTACAGGTTTATGAGGAGAGCCAACATGGTCTGGAGAAAGGTTAGGAACATTTCTTTTTACTTTTGCTATTCTATAGAGCATGGGCACGTGACATCACACCGACAATTTTGCCCTTTCGTTTGGTTGATAGTATGGACATTTTCATTATTTCTGTATTAAAAACGGCTACTTTAGAAACTTACAACCGTTTTACAACAATTTTAGTAGGATATATCTCAATTTATCTTCTTGGATGGATATTTTTAATTAACCGGAAAATAAAATATTCACTTTCATTAAAATATATACATGAGTTTTTTTATTTTAAAGAAAAATCGTTATTTTCCTTCCCGCTCGCATATACATTGCAGAATTTGTTAGTAAATGTATACATCTTCAGAACTCAGTCACTACGGTAAAAATGAGTAGTAGTGTATATTCACTTAAAATCACTTAAAGTTCACTTTAGCAAATGAAATCTTAAAAAATATATTGTTACTCAAGTATTCTATATAACTTATTTTCGTCACAAAGATAAATTTCGATGGTTAATGGGTTTAGTTTCGATTTTTATGGGTCTTCATCGTCCGTTTAGCATGACACGCTAGGGCAAAAGTAATGCCCTTTTGCCCTTACGTTTCTGCGCATTCTACTACGCAGGTTGTTTATTTACCCTCGTGCCGATGCACATTCTCCATAGAGAAAATATTGTTTCTCCTAAAATTTTTGAATTTTAGATTTTGACGGATAAGCCCGCTTCTAGACCTCCTCCGCTTACATAGTTTGACGGAATTTAAAGTTACTGGCAACTTCTTCGTCATAGCCAAGAAACCAACATACTCTAAATCTAAAATGAGTGCTATCTTATATATCCACAAAATGAATCTTTTCGCTGAGCAAATCCATTCTGATGGCATATGATTTTTTTTTTAGGAAACAATCGTTAATTACTTTCCTTATATACATAATGTATAAAGAAAGTATTGTGACGGGGTCGAATCGAGTTTTCGACGGGAGAGCACGTTTCAAGCATCCCTGATCACGAATCAAACATTTTTGAAGTGATGTCTGTGTGTGTGTGTGTGAAAGTATGTGTGTATGTGTGTGTGTGTGTGTCAGTGAGTCTGTGGAGACGATAACTGACGAACGAATGGACCGATTCGAATCAAATTTGGTACAAAAATCACAATCCGTAGACACTGGAAGTCTATTGTTTTTATACGCAATCGAATGTTCAGAACCCCCCAAAATTTTCGAATGAAATTTTGAAAAAATCGTTAAAAAATCAAAACCACTAATAAAGTTACGCAAATAGACATTTCTTATGTAATTTTTGATTAGAAAACGATTGACATAAATTTTAGATCGCTAACATGAACCGTTCTCGAGATATTGTACATTTTTCAAAAAAATTATCAAAAAGTCATATAAAATAAAAAAAAAATATTTCCTATTGAAAAACATGTTCACTTTTCATATGTAATACCATGCAATAAATTGAGTGACATCATTCTCGTAGATCTAGCTCGTTCCATTCATGAAAAAAGATACTTTGAATAATACTTTTGTGTTTGAATGCCAATAGTCATTTATCTGCTGTAAGAATAACTTATTTCTTAGTGCATAACGCTGGGCGAGATTTTGGCGACGAATTTGGCGGAATGTCGCCAACTTGGCGACTTTTTTGAAATGTTGCCAAATTAACGAAAATCTTGCCAAATGGATAAATATGACGCTAAATCAATGAAAATGACGACTAATTGTCGAAAATTCAATATCTAGGAAAGAATATTAGTATCTACTATAAGAAAAATCTATTTTTTTACTGTAAAAGTATAAAATTCATTACATTATATAAGGAAAGTCATGTGTTGCCCACATCAGATTTTTTTACAATGTTGCGAATGCCATCACAGTAAAATCGATCTTAGGCAAATTGTCTGATTCCTCTGCAAAAGCCAGAATCCAAATAAAAAAATCTGATGTGGGCAACACATGACTTTCCTTATATAATGTGATGAATTTACTACTTTTACAGTAAAAAAAATAGGTTTTTCTTATAGTAGATACTAATATTTTTTCCAAGATATAGAATTTTCGACAATTAGTTGTCATTTTCATTGATTTAGCGTCATTTTTATCCATTTGGCGAGATTTTCGTTAATTTGACAACATTTCAAAAAATCGCCAAGTTGGCGACATTCCGCCAAATTCGTCGCCAAAATCTCGCCAAGAGTTATGCACTAAGAAAGTTATTCTTACAGCAGATAAATGACTATTGGCGTTCAAATACAGAAGTATTATTCAAAGTATCTTTTTTCATGAATGGAACGAGCTAGATCCACGAGAATGATATCACTCAATTTATCACATGGTATTACATATAAAAAGTTAACATGTTCCTCAATAGCAAATATTTTTATTTTATTTTATATGACTTTTTGATAATTTTTTTGAAAAATGTACTATATCTCGAGAACGGTTCATGTTAGCGTTCTAAAATTTATGTCAAGCGTTTTCTAATGAAAAATTACATAAGAAATGCCTATTTGCGTAACTTTATTAGTGGTTTTGATTTTTTGACGATTTTTTCAGAATTTCATTCGAAAATTTAGGGGTTCTGAACATTCGATTGCGTATAAAAACAATAGGCTTCCAGTGTTTACGGATTGTGATTTTTGTACCAAATTTGGCTCGAATCGGACCATTCGTTCGTCAGTTATCGTCTCCACAGACTCACTGACACACACACACACACACACACACACACACACACACACAGACATCACTTCAAAAATGTTTGATTCGTGATCAGGGATGCTTGAAACGTGCTCTCCCGTCGAAAACTCGAATTCGAATTTTCGACCCCGTCACAATACTTTCCTTATACATTATGTATATAAGGAAAGTAATAATGAACAGATGATCTAAATTCAAGCAGACCAAGTACAAATGTAAAAATTCAATTGTAAATAAAATTAAACCCCAACTACGGAGGGGGACGGCAATGGTACCAAGTGTTAGGCCGAGGATGTACGTGGGTTAACTCGCTTAAGAGAGGAATGCGATCGAATGCGAGGTAAGATAAAAATCATCAAGCAATAATCAAATTGCTACGTTTTATTCCTTTAATTTTAGTACTTAATTAACATTTCATAATAATTAACTTATTAGACCACTGTTGGCAATTTGTAGAAATAAATGAAATGTTTATGTAAACCGTTGTTTCATTTACAAACACTCGTGTGATAAGAGGTATTCTACATTGCGAACATATCTTTTGCACAGCCCCTCAAGTCTTTTTTTTAACTATATCTTACAACAATGGGATTTTGCAGACCATTTCGTAGAAAAAAAATACCGGTTCTATTTTTTGAGGATATAACAAACTTTAAAAGATTAAAATGTTCTACTAGACTACGCTCTGCACCAAATTTCAGCTCTCTAGGACGTAAGAAAGTATGTTGAAATGCCATCAAAGAAGTTGGAACAGACACACACACATCATTCATGAAAAGCTTTTAATAATAAAATTTATTAATATATATGGAAAGGCATAAAACAGATTTTTTTTAAATCTAAAATTGAATAGCATCATTTACTACATCATTCAATAAGTCTCCAATCTAACTAAGAAAAAAAAATTTTTTTTTTAGAAATTCGACTTTATTCATCAACATACTCTCCTTCAAGAGTGATACATTCATTCCAACGCTCCTCTAACTTTTCGATGTCTTTTTTGCAGAACGAGTTGTCTTTGCTCTCAAAATAGGCCTCAGTTTCGGCAATCACTTCATTTGAGCCAAATTTCATTCCTTGGAGCATCTTTTTGATTCAGGTGTGTAGTAATGGATCCATGTTTCATCATTGTCACATACCGACGCAAGAAATCCTTATCTCGCTTGAACAGCTCCAAAGAGCGCTCTGAATCGTCGACGGGTTGTTGTTTTTGTTGTGTGAGCAAACGCGACACCCACTTCGAAACAACTTACGCATGTTCAAATTTTCGTGTAAAATTGTAAACACACTACCTTCTGATATCTTTAAGGTGTCAGCTATCTCAAGCAACTTCACTTTACGGTCTTTCAAAACTATTTTGTGGACTTTTTTATGCTTTCCGGAACAACTGCCGATTTGGGGCGACCAGAGCGTTCATCATCATCGGTGTTTATACGACAGCGTTTAAATTCAGCATACCAGTCAATAATAGTTGATTTCCCTGGTGCAGAGTCTCCATAACGCTTATCAAGACACTGTTTGGCTTCAACAGCATTTTTCCCCATCAAAAAACAATGTTTAATCAACACACGAAATTCTTTTATATCCATTGTTTTGAAAATTACAAAACTGGGGTCACTGTAACCTATAAACTAATTGTCAGAATGTCATGAAATGTTGACACGTGTCGTTTGAAGGTGGGTACTATCCAGAAATCATATGGGTCTGTCAACAGTGTTGCCATATATGTGTCAGACCGGAGACTTATTGAGTGAGGTGTTGTTATATGATGCTAACATATTTCATTCTTCAGATATTGCACATTTTTACTTTCCTTATATACATAATGTATAAGGAAAATATTGTGACGGGGTCGAAAATTCGAATTCGAGTTTTCGACGGGAGAGCACGTTTCAAGCATCCCTGATCACGAATCAAACATTTTTGAAGTGATGTCTATGTGTGTGTGTGAAAGTAAGTGTGTGTGTGTGTCAGTGAGTCTGTGGAGACGATAACTGACGAACGAATGGACCGATACGAACCAAATTTGGTACAAAAATCACTATCTATAAACACTGGAAGCCTATTGTTTTTATACGTAATCGAATGTTCAAAACCCCCTAAATTTTCGAATGAAATTTTGAAAAAATCGTCAAAAAATCAAAACCGCTAATAAAGTTACGCAAATAGACATTTCTTATGTAATTTTTCATTAGAAAACGATTGGCATAAATTTTAGAACGCTAACATGAACCGTTCTCGAGATATTGTACATTTTTCAAAAAAATTATGAAAAAGTCACATAAAAAAAAAAAAAATTCCTATTGAGAAACATGTTCACTTTTCATATGTAATACCATGCGGTAAATTGAGTGACATCATTCTCGTGGATCTAGCTCGTTCCATTCATGAAAAAATATACTTTGAATAATACTTTTGTGTTTGAACGCCAATAGTCATTTATCTGCTGTAAGAATAACTTTTTTCTTAGTGCATAACGCTTGGCGAGATTTTGGCGACGAATTTGGCGGAATGTCGCCAACTTGGCGACTTTTTTGAAATGTTGCCAAATTAATGAAAAATTCGCCAAATGGATAAAAATGATGCTAAATCAATGAAAATGACGACTAATTGTCGAAAATTCAATATCCTGGAAAGAATATTAGTATCTACTATAAGAAAAACCTATTTTTTTACTGTAAAAGTAGTAAATTCATTACATTATATAAGGAAAGTCATATGTTGCCCACATCAGATTTTTTTTATTTAAAACGGAAAAAAAATCAAAATATTTTTAATCCCACGACAGATCCATTTACTTGAGAAACATTTGGAACAAAATTGACTAAAAAGTGGCAATTTAGCAGTGTTTCTCTATTCTATTGCATTTTTAAAGGTTAACAGAAAAATGAATTTCAGGGAGGGGGCGGCCACATTGCTTTCTGCTTGGGGCGACAAAAAACCTAGAGTCGGGCCTGCTTGTAAATTATCTCAAGATAAAATGCGAGAGAATGTTGCATCACATCTTATATTTTATTAGGTCGAACGGGGAAAAAGACGTCATAGCCAATCACTGGGCGTTTCGTGTTTGGACAGATTTTGCATTTTTTCTTTTCTTGATATTTAAATAAATAATTGGTTTAACAGATTTTAGCTTGGATGCTTGGAATCAGAAAAAAAAAAAATTCTCTTTAAATATGAATTGGTTTCAAAATATTTCTTTTTGGAAAAAAAATCAGAATTGCCCATTGTTGAATTTAGGGTTCTACCAATGCGGGGGACCGCATGTTCCTACGTTAGTCAAGTCCTGCAGTGGTACTGTCGGGCCGGGTAAAAGTCTGAAATGACTTCCCGTACAGTCCTCTACTGGACACAGACCTTTCAAAAATCATTCTGTTGAATTGCATTTCCGTTTGCTCTGTTTTTCAGATGGCCGTTACGCAACGTGTGCTGCGGCTGATGCTGAATCGCCAGGATAAGCTGTGGGGGCATTCGATGATGGGGTTGGCCAAGGACTCGTGCGTCCACAGGCTCTTTTGCGAGGTGAACGCGGCGCAGCACGAGGGGAAGAGGAGAGGCCTGTGGAACAAGCTCATACTAGCTGGGTAAGTCGTAATACATTCATATTAAGGGTGAGCGACAGTAAATCTTCTGCCCTATCCGCGCTTTTTAACTTTCGCAGATCACGTTTTTCGCCAAAATTCTGCTCAAACAGTTGCAAAATACTTTCTGAAAGATAAAACGCAATGCTTAGTTTACATTAAAACTAAATTCAATACTCAATAAAATATAGAATATGTTTTTTATTTTAATCCAAAATATTTTTGGAGCTGCCATCTGTTGACATAATTTAATTCATACCGACTATTTTCATTTTTTAATGAACATTTTTAAATGTCTATTATAATACAGTATTAAATGCAACAATAGATCATATATAATAATGCCACAATCACGGAAAAGTATTTTCTCATTTTATAAATTTGATGAGGGGATCTGTCCATCACTGAGAACTGCAGCTTTTTCTTCAAGTCCAAGTTCAATTACTTTTCCGTGATTGTGGCATTATTACTTTCCTTATATACATAATGTATAAGGAAAGTATTGTGACGGGGTCAAAAATTCGAATTCGAGTTTTCGACGGGAGAGCACGTTTCAAGCATCCCTGATCACGAATCAAACACTTTTGAAGTGATGTCTGTGTGTGTGTGTCAGTGAGTCTGTGGAGACGATAACTGACGAACGAATGGACCGATTCGATCGAAATTTGGTACAAAAATCACAATCTGTAAACACTGGAAGCCTATGGTATTTATACGCAATCGAATGTCCAGAACCCCCTTAAATTTTCGAGTGAAATTTTGAAAAAATCATCAAAAAATAAAAACCGCTAATAAAGTTACGCAAATAGACATTTCTTATGTAATTTTTTATTAGAAAACGGACTTAAATTTCAGAACGCTAACACGAACCGTTCCCGAAATATTGCACATTTTTCAAAAAAATTATCAAAAAGTTATATAAAATAAAAAAAATATATTTCCTATTGAGAAACATGTTCACTTTTCATATGTAATACCATGCGATAAATTGGGTGACATTATTCTCGTGGACATTCTCGCCAACTTGGCGACATTTTTAATTGTTGCCAAATTAACAAAAACCTCGCCAAATTGATAAAAATGAGGCTAAATCAATGAAAATGACTACTCATTGAAGAAAGTTCAATCTCTTGGAAAGAATATAAGTATCTGTTATAAGAATAACATTTTTTTAAACTGTAAAAGTAGTAAATTCATTGCCCTATATAAGGAAAGTCATGTGTTGCCCACATCAGATTTTATTGAGTATTAAATTTAGTTTTAATATAATCTCAGCATTGCATTTTATCTTTTAGAAAATATTTCGCAACTGTTTGAGCAGAATTTCATCGAAAAATGCGATCTTCGAAAGTTAACAAAGCGCGGATAGAGCAGAAGATTTACTGACGCTCACCCTTAAGTAACAAACATAAAATACATATGCAGTGGTCGGAAGAAACGCGCTATAAGTAGCGAAACTACAGTAGTTACTACTTTTTCTCGTAATTTGTAGTGTAACGAGTTACTTTTAAAAAATAAGTAGTGTAGCGAGTAGCACTATACAATAAATCACTAGTTTGTATCGAGTTTTAACGCTACTTTTAACGTTTGCTTCATCAAACAAACAAGGTGCCATTTTACATATCACGTAATCACCCTTTCCTCCTTTGTATAAAATTTTGTGTTCTGTGGAACGATGTACGATTTGCAAAGCGCTTTGGAACAAATAAAAAGTGCGGGTTGCTTTAGCTGACAAAATATCTTCAGAGATGATTACCCGCCTCATAACATCAAACAAGACGAGATGGGGTTTTTCCAAACATTCAATGGCGTTTAAACTCCAAAATTTTCCCACAAACACTTCATTCACTTGTAAGATGCGGCGCGCACATACAAGTCACCTCAAAAGCGTTCCATTCCAGTTCAGGGATGCTTACGAACTCAATCTTTAAGAAATTGTTATTGATCAACTATATATTTTAGCAGCAGTTTGAGGGTATTATTTTCTACTTGAAACATCTAATCTCTTTCAGGAACAAGCTTCTCCACCCCGAGAGCAGATTAGCCATCACGTTGAGCCTCCTCCCTCCTTTCCTCACTACTACTTCCGACGATTCCTGCGAGAGGAGGTACAAGACGTGCCCTTACAGTTCTCGGGACATGCTGCAGGCTTTCAAGAAGCTGGGACAAGTCTGGAGCCAGCTGAAGCTGCCCCCAACGGTGTCTTCACGTACTGATCAGACGGATCCCTGATGACGATCACAGCCCCCAGCGAATAACTTTGTTAGGAAAGATGCACATATGAGGTCTATCTGCAGTAATGTAGATAGTCATGTCCGATCGAATATAAGGGATGATAGCGCCTCCTAGCGGAGAATTAAAAAAGTTAGGATAACACACTATGCGAGATAGAAGGAAAAGAAGTCAATTATACAGAACAGAAGGGATTCCTTTTTATTTCCATTCTTCAGAAATCTGTTCAATGGCGGAATGGATTATTCCCAAGTATTGGGTGGGATCGGGTTTCATGTTCCCCAGTATTCTACGAGTTTATTTACCGAAAGGAATGTTGGTACGAACATTGGTTCTTGTTGTGCGATTAATAATTTTTGCAAACTTTACAACAGCTTCCTCGATAATGTCGATGTCTTTTATTCAACGGAAATGGATTTTAAAAATCATGTGTTGTAAATAATTTATGTTTTAATGTATTTATTTATTTGCAGGTGCTTTCGAAAAGAATTTGTTGTCAATAGTTTGCATTTTAATGTATTTTATTATATTTTAATCTGTATATTTTGTATTGTATTTTAATCTTACACGCTGTTACTGGGACATTGTCCTGTAGCCTGCATTATTTTTAAATAAATAAATAAATAAATAAATAAAGGAAGCTGCCCCCTAAAGTGTCTACATTGTCTAATGAGTAGAAAAATTGTGAAAGAAGGCATTTTTTTAACACTATATAGGGTTATGTCCTATTTACAAATTTTAAAACGAACAACACTTACATGCACATGAATATAACACACAGTCTTTTTAACATGGTCTGCGTCGTCAACCATGCCCATTTGAACTCGGAAAAGAGGAGGAGCGCGTAATTTGACGAGCATTGCAGACGTCACCGTGTTACAGTCCCTGATGATAGGACTTTTGGACCATCCTCACTTAGATAATAAAATAAATAACATTTGCATGCACATGAATCTAATGTACTGCCTGTTCAAAATGCCCTACGTCAGCAAAAGAGCATATTTGAATTCGAGAAAGAATAGGCCCGCGTACTTTGATAAATATTGCAGGCGTCACCGTTGTTGTTGTTGAGACCCAAACCGTCCGACCTACCAGAAAGGTGTAAGGTAACCGTTTGGACGGCCGGGAAGTGCCCCCCAATTTAGACCCGAACCCAGTGGGGGAGGCACCCACAGGATCGTACCCTCCTTCCCCTACCACCAACCTCTCGGAAGGACTTACGGACCCACATGTTTAACGTGATCATACTCCGCATGAACAGGGCGGCAGTTGTGGCAGCGTGCAAATCCAGCGCTCAAACCACCGGGCTAACAGTCCCTGGTGATGCGACTTTTTGACAGATTTTTTTAAATTCTCGGTTGGTACATTCTTGATGTTTATTCTTAAAAGATAGTCCTCTACAAATTTGTAATTGATTTTTCATTTTATATCTCGTTTTGCTTGGCGAGTTCGGTATCATAATTTTCTAAATTATCCGTTAGGGGGCGCTGCAATATTTTTATTCGATCAAACGATGTCACTTTACAATAGACCTTACGTGCACTCTCATAGACTTTTCCTTTCTTTAATAAGTTTTTTTTTCGGGGGGGGGGGGGGGGGCTGAAAGACTTTCCTATAAATCCTGCATTTGTTCTATTTCCGTATGTGTCAGCAAATATTCTCGAAGTGTGTGTCAAAATATTTAATTCCGCAAAAGAAAAAAAAATATTGAAAAGTTATAATAATTGAAACGGTGATGTATTTGTGTAAGACAGAAACCGGAGTAAAAACAAGAGATGTTAAGAAAAAAATACCATTTTCAGTTTTACTGTGGAGTATAATTAATTGTGTTTTGTTTTTTGAACTATTTTCTATTACTAAACAATTTCAGAACTTCACTACTGCAATTCATTTTGAAGTTGCACCTCGTAAGGGTGTGAGAATAAGATAAGACGATAACCTAGTCTTGGATCCTGCATTTGAGAGCTTTTGGCAACTTATTATTCCAAACAGAATGGTTTATTCTTACTCCTGAGCAAAATCCCCATAAAATGCAATTGACATCTAATTAATATCCTGTGAAATGAATGACTATTGGCGAATTGTTCGGCGTCAAAATACATAACTATTACAAAAGTATTTTCTCTCGCGAATGGAACGAACTGTATCCACGAGAGTGATGTTAACGTATGTGTTGTATGATATTGTATAGAAAAAGGACGACGCTTACTATTTTTCTTTTAATTTCATGTAATGTCTTTGTATACATTTATTTGAGAAATGTGCAATATCTCGAGATGGATTCAAGCTCAGCGTTCTAAGGTTTGCGTCATTTATTTTTTAATGAAATATTACGTATGAAAAAAATATTTATTTATCATTATTGAAGGTTCTGAGTTTTAATGACTTTTTAAAAATTTGTTTATTATTATTGAATGTTCTGAGTTTTAATGGCTTTTAAAAAAATGTATTTATTATTATTGAATGTTCTGAGTTTTAATGACTTTTTTAAAAATTCATTTATCGTTATTGAAGGTACTGAGTTTTAATGACTTTTTTTAAAAAATTGATTTATCATTATCGAAGTATTTGAGTTTTAATGACTTTCTTAAAAATTGAATTATCATTATCGAAGGTTTTGAATTTTAATGACTTTTTTAAAAATTGATTTATCATTATTGAAAGTTCTGAATTTTAATGACTTTTTTAAAAATTGATGTATCATTATCGAAGGTTCTGAGTTTTAATGCCTTTTTAAAAATTTATTCGCAAATTTGATATTCTTCCGAACATTCGATTACGTTTAAAATAAATTGCACTCCAGTATTCACTGATTGCAATAATCGTGCCAAATTATTTTCTAAACGCTTCATTCGTTCGTGAAATAATCCGTCCACATACACATACACACACCAACACACCTATACACACATTAACATACATAAATCTATTTGGCGAAAGAAAATTTCACTTGGCGAATAGATTGGCAAAAGTAATCAAAAATCCTGAGCAGCCTTGCATAATAGCATATATATACACGCGGATAACAACCTAAAAATGTTCGATCCGAGTTCAGAGATGTTCTAAGCATGTTTTTCAGTTCCCTATACATTATACTATGTATGGATAAGGAAAAATTAAGGGGGGGGGGAGATAAATGTGATTGGGGGGAGGAAAACTACAAAAAATAAATAAAAATATTAGTCTTGTGCCTCAAGAAATTGAAAGTATTACGATAAGAGGAAAATGCAATTTTTCTATATTTGCATTCACTGAAGAACGTAGGAGTGCGCAATTTCTATTTTTGGTTTTTGATTTGAAACGGTATTGAACGTAACTAGTTTAATTTATTTTTTTCAGAAATTTATCAAGTTACGCATACAGAAAAAATCGGCCATGACTTCAATCGATCGAGCCGAAGTAGTTTTGGGCATCTTACTTTGTCGATATTTTAAACACTTTACAACATAGTTGAAAAGTGTTTATGACTTTGATCATTCTGTCTGTCTGTCCGTTTGCACGATAACTGCCGGAAAAATGCCTTTATCAAAATGAAATTTTAGTATGTTGTTGAGACGGTCTGTCCGACATATGGGAATGTAAATGAATAATATCACCCAATTAGTTTTGGATTGAAAAAATGAAATACATTGAACCCTATGGTATTTAATATTTCAAATATTTTTTAAGAGACGTTAAAATTCACAAATTGCTTAGAAAATTTTAGGAAATATTCAAATTATCCCATAAAATATATAAAATATGTTCGGTAGTTTTTTTAAAATGAAATTTAAAACAATTATAACACCCATATAATATGAAGAGATCACTTGACTCACTTCAAAATAAGATAAGCCATCCACCTATTTCCCCCAAGTAAAAATTGGGATTTTTAAAGTTCTTTTAAATTTATATTGAGTGTTGCATCCGTCCTAAAACCGCTTTATTTTTGCTTATTTTCTGTGCATCTATATTCTGCGCCAACTCAATTATAATATTTTTGAGTTTAAATGATTGAATTACCTGAAGAGTTACTGAGGAGTTTGACAAACCCTTAATGATCAGCACAGATTTACGAACTTACTTCCCAAATTATTTTCATTTTCCATTCCCTACAATATACGGCAATGTATAAGGAGAAAATATTGCGATCGTGGCGAAAATCGCAACTCGAGTTTTGGACGAACCTACGCATTTGGGGGATCTCTAGAACACGAAAAAGCTATTTTTAGAGTGGCGTCTATGTGTGTGTCTGTGCAATGTATGTATCCACCCTAACTCAAAAATTAATTAACTAAATTTCACAAAATTTGTTAGATACGTGTTTCACTCATGGGTTACCCTGGTGTTGATTAAATTTTTAAATTTTGGTACAACTTCAGAAAAAAGTTTTTTTTTTTTTTTTAATCGAAATGGCCCGTAATAACCGTCAAAATCTAAAATGAAAGACTATGTATGATCAAATGTATCAATTAAAAGCTTATTTTATACGTAAGTTTTGACGATAAAAGGATAGTAAAAGAATAAGTAAGAACTATTTTTAGCTTGATGTCTGTGTGTGTGTCCTTGTAATGTATGTATCCATTCTAACTCAAAAGCGATTGGGCCCAATTTCATAAAAATTTTATTGGTATAGCATTTGTGGGGTGACCCTGCTGCTGATTAGATTTTGAGGCGATACGGGAAAAAAGAACCTGCATTTTTTACGAAATGGCCAGCAAAAAATCTTCAAAATCTAAAATAATTGACTACGTATGCTCAAATGTATCCATTAAATACTGAAATACTATATATAGTTTCACTATATATAGTACTGAAATACTATATATACTTTATATATAGTTTTTGACGATGAAAAGCATAAGATCAACTCCATTACTCTAGAGTTAGCCGTTCTCGAGATATTTTAGTTTTTTTCGCATTTTTGCTACGCCACCTACTACGTCCAGTTGCCCAATGGAATCAAAAATCGAATGAAAATGGCAAATTCAGTGTAATTTCAAATAATTATGTGTGTTAATGTGTATCATTAAACTGAATTTGATGAATTATTAAAAAAATAAAGAGGAAATGCATTTGAGTCATGTGCTGGCCACATCAGATTTTTTATTCTGATTGTGATACAAAACAGGTATAGAAAATATGAAATATTCATGTATGAAAAAATTCGAGAGGATATTTATGTTTAAAATCTTATTTTTTTTTTTGTGTTTATATGTGTATTTAATTAGAAGAAAAATCAGAAACATATCCACATTTTTGCATTAATTCTTTTGCAATTTTAACTTTTAATATTTCATATTCATTCAAACTATTTACGTTTCCGTAAAATAATAAAACTATATATTTAAGTGTTAATATTTAAAGTGTGAAATAAAATCGTCGTAAAAGCAAAATTCTGGATCTCTCGTCGGACAGTAGTTACTCATGTACACGTGACTCGATGATACTTTGCATTTCAAATGGGTGGTTTATGTTCATTCATCTGGCAAATAATGAATAACTCAGACTTTTGAATTAAATATTCTGATGTGTATTTCCATTTATTATTTACGGTTAATAAGAAAATGACAAACATTTTTGCTTCACATCTGGCTCACTAGTTACAAGCAAACATTGTGCATATATTTTGCAATGATTTGTGTTTTTATTGTATCTCATAAAATAGTTACCAAAAAACAAAGTAATATTTTATTGCTTTACAAACGATTCACATTTCCATGTGAAGTGATTAAAGTAAAATGTATTTTAACGGGTATAGCATTCATTATTATTATTATTTGACATTCTTAAAAAAATTCTATCATACATTCCAATGAGCCGTTGACGGGAATGCTCGTAATGTCCATGACTGACAAATGAACATCTTGACAATACAAAAATTTCCCATAATTTCTCCTCCTAAGTAAAACTCTTTAAGGGATGGGACAGCTCACTGGTTAGCGCGGAGGGGATTGCGCTCAGACGACTCGGGTTCGATTCCCAGCTCTGCCCAAACTGTTCACGCGGAGTAGGCACGCTAATTATGTGGGTCCGTAAATCCTTCCCAGAGGCTGGTAGTTGAGGAAGGAGGGTACTGTTCCTGTGGATGCCTCCTCCAGTGGGTTCCGGTCTAAATTGGGTGGCCCTTGCCGGCCGTCCAAACCTTACACCCTCGGGTAAGTCGGACGATCTGGGTCGAAAAAATAAAACTCTCGCTGCTTAAGTTTGATTCGCAACACCCGAATATATAACCAAGTTACAAACTTTAAATTTTTAATTTCTTTGCTCAGTTACAAAAAACAATTGCATTTCTTTACTCAATTTAACGGCCATGTTACTTTGAACGAAAAGGCCATTAATCACCCCTCTATAAATGGAAAATGTATGAAAAATTAGAGAAAAATTAAAAGTAAACTCTTGACTTAAATTGAGATGCATTAGAGAAATAATGCATTCACATTATTTTTATTATTTAAAACGAAATTGATTTAATAAAATCATCTGCTGAATAAATACATTGGATTTATTTCCGTTGCTTAATTCCGTTGTTCACGTTCCGTTCCAAAACATGAACTCCATTTAAGTGGAACTATTTCACGGCTAACCACAAAATGTGATGAAATTTGGTGCAGCCGTTCTCCTGTGATGATGAGATAAACACACACGCACAAATGCACAAGCAGACAGATTTTCAATTTTGTTTATATACTAACAGTATACCCGTTCTTCGTACGGAAAATATAATATAAAGAAACTTAACATTCACAATAGTGTGTACATTTCTATAGTATTCTAAATGACTTTGTTATTCAAAATATTCTATTAAAATATTTAATTTATTTCTTCTAAAAAATGTATAAGAATCTCTGGGCTCGATATACAAAATTATCTTCACAGGCAGATCTGAAGAATAAAGCATCCTGGTCCTGTTTGTAAACAAATGTAGAGAAAAAATATTTTTTAATTCTCACAAAGCGACAGAGATTATCTAGAAAATCATATTTAATTATGCAAAATATTGAATTTTCATCGACTTCATTGACTTTCATCAACATTTTCATTGACTTCATTGACTTTCATCGACTTCATCGAATTTTCATCGGTGTCATTTTGATGAATGTAGCGTCATTTTATCAATTTGGCGATATTTTCGTCAATTTAGCGCCATTTAAAAAATCGCCAAATTTATCGCCAAGTGGGAGTGTAGAACAAACAGTCCCACTTGGCGACAAATTGACGAAATATCAACATAATACTATCCCCTAACAAAACACAATTAATTTCATTTATATAGAGCAATTTTATCAATTTCAAGATATTTTTATAGATTTACAAACATTTTTATCAATCTGAAGACATTTTAAAAATTCACTAAATGTGTTACTAAGTAGGACGGTCAGACTGACAGACAAATGCTACCGAAACATCATTTGAGTATTCTCTTCTAACAAAACAAAATTAATTTCATTGATTTAGCTTCGTTTTTATCAATTTGGCAACGTTTAAGAAAAGTTGCCAAGTTAGCGATATCCCGCCAAATTCGTAGATCTGAATTTATAGATCTGAAGAATAAAACATACTGATCCCGTTTGTATATACTAATGAAAACACTAAAATTGTATTAGAAGATATACCCGTTCTACTCGTATTCTGTTTCGACAATCGGCTAAATGAGTTTAATGGCTAAACACAGTATATGAGTTTATTGGTTAAACACAATATATAGGTTTGAAAACTCTTTGCCAAAATAAACGAAAGTGATGTACGCAGTCCGTAATTAATATAATTAAAAAAAAGTCGAACCGTTCATTTATAAGATATATATTTATATCCATTTATTTATTATTTAAATCGAAAAAATAATAATAAAAATTAACAAACACATTTGATTTAATTGCGTTGCTGAGCAACATAGTATAAAAATGAATCTTGCTCATAAAATGCTGATAATTAAATAACCATTTTGATTTCTTAATACTTTTTATTGTTGTGTAAGAAAGAGCCTTTGAAAAATAAACCATGGTGATAGAGTTTCCATTTAAATTCATGTTTCAAACCTTCGATTTTCAAAAGTGACTGATAAGCGCAATAAACTCCAACTAAACTCCGAGATAGGGTTTTAATTCACTTTCACGTTTTAAACCAGCGATTTCCAACCTTCTTCGTTTGGAGAAAACAGGGCGTTAGAGAGGAGAACTCATATGAAAGTTTCGTTTTTCATTAATGTCTCGACAACCCCTGGTCCTGGAAACTCGAAACATGGACTCAATTTTAAGTGGGGCTATTCCAAGTCTACCCTAAAAATTTCATCAAATTCGATATAGTCGTTCTTCCTTGATGATGAGATAAGCATACATACAGACAGACAGATTTTCAATTTTATTTATATGGAATACTAGCAGTAATTACCCGGCGTTGTTCAAGATTTACCATGCAAAACTGTGATAAAAATTACACCTGAATATATAGGGCGGTGAATCTTATACATTGTTTTGTCACTGTTCAATCAAAGAAAATATTCAGGAAAATATAATCAGTAGTTTTTTTAAATAACAATTAAAGTAATAATTAAATCCTTTATATGAAGAGATCACGCGACCATTATATGAGGAGATCACGTCACCATTCTATGAAGAGATCACGTGACCATTGTACGAAGAGATCACGTTATCTTTCTTGCGATTTTTTAATACTTTTCGTTGTTGAGTAAGCCTGTGAGAAATAAACCATGGTGATAGTTTCCATATAAATTCATATCTCAAACCTGTGATTTTCAAAAGTGACTAATACATTCAATAAACTCCCACAAAACTCAGAGATTTAATTGATTTTCACGCTTTAAACCAACTATTTCCAATCTTTTTTGTTGGAAATCGTGGAGTTAGAGAGTAGAACTAGGAAAAAGTTTCGTTTTCCGTCAATATCTCGACAACCCCTATTCTTAGAAACTCGAAACTTAGACTAAATTTATGGAGCGCTATTTCGAAGCTACCCACCAAATTTCATTAAATTCGGTTCAGCCGTTCTCCCGTGATGATGAGACAAACGAAAAAGTGTCGTTTTTCACTAATATCTCTAGAACCACCTCCAAACATGGCCTATGCTTTAGGTGAGGCGATTTCGAGACTACCTACGAAATTTCATCAAATTCGGTTCAGCCGTTCTCCCGTTATGGCGGATCATACATACATACATACACACTTTTCTTCTGTATATATAGATAGATAGATATACCTAAAAGTAGAAAACAGAATATTTTATTTGATAATTTTGTTCGATGGTTTTATTCCTCCCCCAAATTATGTTATCACGCTTCACTGCTGATCACATATTCCGGATGAGTGACTGGATGTTAAGTATAATCATGCGTCGTTGGTTTCTTCTCCGGGCATGCGCTGATTCGTTTGCAGGTCAGTTGTATCTAGACCCAATAACTGAGATCGTTAAGCGTCCCTAATAAAATTCGATTAAACAAAAGACAGTAATCATCACCCTTACGCGAATTCACTTAAAAGACACCAGAAAGACAAAGAGCATTTTATCCCTTACAACGTTTAGAACGGCAGAACTATAATTCTCAGATCAGATAAATAATTTTTGGGGAGCTACGCTAAATCTTATAATCTGCTTCCTTGTGGTGACATTTTTACATTGCTTGCAATACATGGTAATGGATAGGAAAGTATTGGAATCATGTCAGAAATCGTAAGTCGAGTTTTCGGCGGATCCACGCGTTTTAAGACTTGTAGAACACGAAAAAACCATTTTTAGCGTAACGTCTATGTGTGTGTGTGTCTGTTTGTCTATCTGTGCAATGATACATTGCACAGATAGACAAACAGATCACTCAACTGAAAAACTAATTGACCGAATTTCATAAAATTGGGTAGGTAAGTCCCTTGTGGGTGACCCTGGTGCTGATTAGATTTTGGTACAATTCAGGATAAAAGAACCAGCCTTTTTTTGCGAAATGGCCCACAAAAGTTGTCAGTATCCACTCTAGCTGAAAAATTAATAAACCAAATTTGGTAAATAAGTCTGGTACGGTTCGGAAAAAAAGAACATGCCTTTTTATGCCTTTAAATTTTTATGCGACCCCTTTAGACAAATTGGATCAATCAGAAAATTTTTATTTTCAATGCAACAAGATCATTAAAAGAAAACTGCATATCTGTCTGTACCTTTAAAATCAACTGAATTATGATAAAGAAAAAAAATCTGACTTATACCACGTTTCCGTACCATGTGAAAGGCTGTTTCATCGGTGAAAATAGGGATCATAAACAAATTGACGATGGAAATTGTTTAGATCAAAAATACGCTAATATGTATCAACATTTTTTATCACAAATGCATCTCAAGGGTCATACATAGGGTCCCCATTCACAATGTTCAATTTTCAATTAAATATAACTTGCACAATTTTAAAGATACAGATATGCGTTTTTTTTAATGTCTTGTTGCATTAAAAATAAAATTTTTTTGATTGACCCAATTTTTCTAAGGAACGGGGGGGGGGGGGGGTGTCGTATATATATATATAACAAAAATATAATACGAAAATCCAATGATAGAACAGAGAGAAGTTGTAACTCAAATAAACCTAACTTAAAATATACTTAGAAATTATAAATGTATTAACTTAGGCAATTAAAATAATAGGAGAATGGGAGATGCAGAAATCTTCAATTAGCATTGGAGAATAGTAAAATTAAAAATATATATTCTATTACTATATATATATATAGTAATAATAATAATAATAATAATAATAATAGTTTGAAAGTCCAATGATAGAATTGTGAGAAGCTGCAACTCGAAAAACCTAACTTTATAACAAACCTACAAAATGAAAGTATAAAACAGCAAATCTTCAATCATATGGAAAAAAATACAAATTTCGAGTCATCAAGTTAAAGATAATCAATAAATATCAATGTTATGGAATCGATAATAGAAAAACATATAAAATCCAAGCATTAATGCTATACACGTGGACAAGGGCTAGGTCTAAATAATGGAATTCATGAAATCTATTTATTCATAGTATCTTATATTAGCCAGACATCACCATTCTCTTGTATTAATAATACTTTTATTTTTACATCCACTTAAACATAAGCCTTACTATTATAAGTCCCACATTTTTGTAGCTCTTATTGTATATTATAACTTTTTCTTGCCTTTTCGTATTACACTTATTTATTTCTTACGAATGGCAACAGTAGATCATTTCTTTTTCCTTTGCGAGTGACACTGGTCTCTTCATTCTGGGTTCCAGGGTTCGACTGGTTCGGGCATATGAAGTGTCTATTCCAGGTATTCTTGTTTCCTTTATTTGTCCTTCTTTATGTATGTTGTCCAAGTAGAAATGGTTTATAGATATAATCTATCTATTTCTTCAGAAACATACATATTTTGCATTTGCTTCGACAAAATACTTGGACCCGATGAAGAGTTTTGGCGAAGTGAACAATTTCGTTATTTAGGCCTAATTGAATCAACTAATTAAATGACAAATCTTAAAAACCAAATTTAAATGTCACCTTATTAAAAACCATCCCACAGACATACAACAAATAATTTTAAGCCAGAGCGCTTTTGAACACATTCATGCTCTTCCTCAGTGGCGATAGAATCAAAACAGATGCCAGTATGCCTAAATACATTCCAATGCCGTCAAGCAAATTTTGCTTTTGGCAAATTTTGCTTTGCAAAATTATTTGTTCTACGTCTGTGGGATGGTTTTTAATAAAGTGACATTTAAATCTGGTTTTTAAGATTTGTCATTTAATTAGTTGATTCAGTGATTTGAAGTTTAACGGGTCGCCACTAATGGTATTTTTATACTGTTTTATTTAGGTTGTGACCCCTGTGCGGGTGAAATCTTGAACTCAATTTTTGACCCACTTCTACCTAGCCGATTTTTCTTGAAATTTTATACACATACGTGTTTTTAGCCAACGGCCGTACCCTGCTGAAAACACCGGTTCTCGTTAGATCACAGAAGTCAAGCAGCATCGGGCGCGGTTAGTACTTGGGTGGGTGACCACCTGGGAACACCGCGTGCTGTTTCGGACGCGGGCACATTTCGGACGCGGCAGCTCGGTGGCTTGCGTGCTGGTTTTGCACGCTACCACAACTGCCGCCGTGTTCATGCGGAGTACGATCACGTTAAACATGTGGGTCCGTAAGTCCTTCCGAGAGGTTGGTGGTAGAGGAAGGTGGGTACGGTCCCTGTGGATGCCTCCCCCACTGGGTTCCGGTCTAAATTGGATGGCACTTCCCGGCCATTCAAACTGTTACCTTACACTTTTCTGGTAGGTAGGACGGCCTGGGTCTCATCAACAACAACACATATGTATTTGCAATGACAATATAACATTTCATCCAATTTGAGTTGATCGCCTTCTTGGATCCCGACCCCTTATCTATAGCGAAAATATGTTGAAATCGTTGCGAGTTAACTTAGTGCTGATTTGGGGTAAAAGCCTTTGTCTGCGAAATGGTCAGCAAAAATCGTCAAAACCTAAAATAAAAGAATACGTATGCTCAAATGTATTAATTAAATGCTTGTTTTATACGTCATTTTTGCCGATAAAACGAATAAGACCAACCCCATTACTCTAAGATCAGCCGTTCTCGAGATATTTTAGTTTTTTCGCATTTCTGCTAAGCCGTCTTTGGAAATGCGTCCAGTTACCAAAAGAAAACGAAAATAAAATTAAAAATGCAAATTCGGTGTTATTTTAAACAGTTATGCGTGTTATCGCGCGCAATTAATCTCCATTTAATGAATTATCGAAAAAATTAAGAGAAAATGAATTTGAGTCTGTAGAGAAAATGCTGCCCGAATCAGATTTTTTTTGTAAGTAAATTTCAGGTTTTACTTTTTAAAAGGTGTTTTGGCCCAGTAATTGTTTGAAAACTTTTACCGTGGCCTGTGTGTCGAAAAATTTGGGGAGCCCACTGATTTAGAGTGATACTTATAGTCTCTTAATGAGGATAAAACTCAAATTATGTCAATTGAAATTGAGTGTGTCTCAACTCTACCAGAATAATTTTCTACTCATACCAAAACAAATGTTTGTTCGAATTCTACAAGAAACATTTTGAAAAATCAAATGATTACAACTGCAGCGTGTTACCCTTCACTTTAAAGCCCTTGAAAAAAAAATCTTTCGATTGATAACTTGACAATGTACCTTTCGGGGGGGGGGGGGAGGAGTTTCCCCTGCTCCCGGCTGACCCGTGGCCGAGAGGTCAAGACGTTGACCACTGAATGCGGGCAGTCAATCCAAGGGCTGCGGGATCGAATCCCACTCCAGCCCGACAGTTTTGACGGCTGCTCCTGCTGGGTTTTCACGGTTCCCCAACGTGTAGCACATTTAGGAAGTCCTTTCATGAAAGGCATCCTTCATTTGGTCAGAGTCAGAATCTTATATGCTCTTAGTAATAATATAAATTAATAAAACAGTAATTAATAATCGCAGAAATGAATTGTATTAATAATCGCAGCAGGGCAGTGTATTCCCAGGGACCCGTCTCTTTCTTTGGGTCCCGACACACAGTTATCCTTCCATATTATTCCCTTGCTGCCCATAAGAAATTTCACTATTCTTTTTATTTATTAAAATGATTAAAAATGTATTCTAATCAAATAATTTATTTTAATAGATATTTTGATATATAAATTTGTTTTAAAAAAAATCTGATGTGGGCAACACATGACTTTCCTTATATAATGTAATGAATTTACTACTTTTACTGTAAAAAATAGGTTTTTCTTACAGTAAATACTAATATTCTTTCCAAGATATTGAATTTTCGACAATGAGTCATCATTTCCATTGATTTAGCGTCATTTTTATCCATTGGGCAACATTTTCGTTAATTTGGCAACATTTCAAAAAGTCGCCAAGTTGGCGACATTCCACCAAATTCGTCGCCAAGCGTTATGCACTAAGAGATAAGTTTTTCTTTCAGCAGATAAATGACTATTGGCGTTCAAATACAAAAGTATTACTCAAAGTATCTTTTTTCATGAATGGAACGAGCTAGATCCACGAGAATGATGTCACCCAATTTATCGCATGGCATTACATATGAAAAGTGAACATGTTTCTCAATAGGA